>JAVSCE010004088.1:0-384505 GCA_032199065.1 Smutsia gigantea | reverse complement strand
AAAACTGGACAGCAACATTAAAAAACATGAAACTTGAATTCTTTTCCCATACAAAAAAGTTAACTTAAAATGGATTAAAGATTTAAGTGGAAAATATATAACCATAAAACTCCTAGAAGAAAACACAGGCAGTGATCTTCTTGACATCAGACTTGGTGATGATTTTTTGGTTTTGACACCAAAAGCAAGTCAAAAAAGAACAAAAATAAACAAGTGGAGCTACATAAAACTAAAACAGCTTCTGCATAGCAAAGTAAACCATCAGCAAACTAAAAAGACAACCTGCTGAATGGAGAAAATGTTTGTAAGTCATATATCTGGTAAGGGGTTAATATCGAAAATATATTAAAAAATCTCATGCAACTCAATAGCAGAAAAGCAATCAATCTGACTAAAACATGGTTAGAGGACATGAATAACATTTTCTCAAAGAAGAATTATAGATCATCAACAAATTGACAAAAACTAACAAAATTAGAGAATAGAAAAAGCCAGTTAAAACAAAAGTTGGGCTGTGAAAAGAGCAACTAAATGAACAAAACTTTGGCCAGACTAAGCAGTAAAAAAGAAGACTCAAATTGCCAAAATCAGGAATGATGAGGGGACATTTCTACCAACCTTAGATAAATATGATTTTAATGGCCTACTATATGCAAATGAAAGATAAAGTGGACAAATTCCTAGGAAATCCTATAAAAAGAAGAGACTAAATTAGCAGTAAAAATAATAAAGTCAGGCTTGGATTGGTAAATTTTCCACAACATTGAAAGAAGAATAAATACCAATTCTTAGCAAAACCTACCAAAAAATATAGAAGAGGGTGGAATAAATTCCAATTTACTATGAAGACAATATTACCCTGACATAAAAGTTAGACATTGATAACACAGGAAAAGAAAACTATATACCAATATCTCTTATATAAAGATGCAAAATCCACAACAAAATACCAGCAAAGCAAATTCAGTGATATATAAAAGGATTGCACACTATGATCAAGTGGGATTTATGCCAGTAATGCAAAATTGGTTCAATATCTGAAAATAAATTAATGTAATACATCATATCGATAGAATAGACTAAATCAACATGGTTATCTCAATAAATAAATAAAACATTTGACAAAATTCAACGACCCACAGTGATAAATACTCAAAGATATAAGCAACAGATCTTCCAAAATGTGATAAAGATCATTTAGGAAAAACCCACAGCTAGTATTGTAGTTAATAGTGAAGGATGGTAGATTTCCTCCCTATGATAAGAAAAAGAGAAGCATATTCACTCAGTTAATAAGTCAACATTGTACGGGAATTTCCAGCCAGAATTAGACAAGAAAATGAAAATAAAGGTATCTGTTTTATAAAAGAATATGTAATACTACTTCTCTTTTTAGATATGACTTTGAATATAAAAAAATCCTAAGGAATCCTCTGCAATGACTGTAAAGACTAATAAATGAGTTCAGTGATGTCAGAACACACAAGGTCAGTGCTCAGACATCCAGTGCATTTCTATGCCCTTCCTGTGGCTAATCTGAACATTAAATTATAAGAACAATCCCATTTTAATATCTCAAAAAGAATAAAAGTTATTAATAATAGATTTAAATAATAATAGGAAAACTTATATCCTAAAAACGAGAAAAAAGCATTGTTTAAGGAAAACCTAAAAAAATGAAATGCCATCCAGTTTCATGGATTGGAAGACTTAATCATGGTAAGAGAATGATATTCCCCAAATTGATCTACATATTCAACACAACCTTATAAAAATCCCAAACTGATTCTAGGCAGTAACTGACATCCAGATCTTAAAAAATTTTTTGAAAATCCTTGAGACCTAGAAGATCAAAAGCAGTCTTGATAAATATCAGCGAAGTTGAAGTATTCAAATTTTCTATTTTCAAAACTTACTACAAAGCAGCAGTAAGTACGTCACTTGAGTAATGATAGACTTACAGATAATGGAATAGAGTTGAGCCCAGAAATAAACCCTCAAAGTTGTAGTCTATTGATTTTTGACAAGGAAGTCAAGACAGTTAAATGAGGAATTAATAGTCTTTTCAACAAATGGTACTGGGATTCCTGGATATCCACATGCAAAATAATGATGTTGAACCCTTCCTCACTTCACAAATGAACAAATGACAAAAAATACAACTCAAAGTGGACCAAAGATCTAGACGTAAGAGCTAAAATTGTACATTTTTTTTGAAGAAAACACAGGGGTAAATCATTACCGTGGATTAGGCGATCAATTCTTAAATAAAACACCAATGCACAAGCATGAAAAGATATTGTGAATAAACTAAATGTCATGAAAATAGAAGACTTTTGTGCTTCAAAACACACCTTTAATAAACTAAAAACACAGAATAGGATAAATTAGTTGCAAATCATATAAGACACCTGTATTACAATATAAAGTCACTTTATAAATAAATAATAATATGACAACACATTTCAAAAATGATGAAAATGGTTGATGAAAAATTTTTCTAAGAATATGTACAAATGTTTAGTAAGCACATGAAATTTGCTCAACACCATTAGTAATCAAATATTTCCAATGGAATCATAATGATACTACTTAACCACTAAGGTGGCTGAGTTAACAAGTCTCCTAGAAAGTTGATGAGGACATGGAAAATCTGAAACCTCCATACACTGATGGTGGGAATGTAACCTGGTGCAGCTATTCTGGAAGTAGGTTGTTCTTCAAAAGATTACACAAAGATCTGGCATATTACCCAGTAATGCCTCTGCTAGTTATATATCCAAGAGAATGAAAAAACATAGCCATAAAATTTATACACAAATTTCCAAGCAGCATTATTCATAATTGCTCCAAAATGGAAACAGTCTGCTGCCTATTGATTGAAAGATAAATAAATATGGTATATCCATAAATAGTATATTACCCAGTAATTAAAAGAAAAAAAAATGAAGTACCAATACTACAACACGAGTGAACCTTGAAAATATGCTAAGTAAAAGAAACCAGTCACAAAACACCATATACTTTATGATTTCTTTTATATGAAATGTTCCAGGATATGAAAATCTATACAGACATAAAATAGATTAGTGGTTGCCATAGGGGTGAAGGAGCTGGAGAAAAAAAGGGGTGACTGTCAAGGGTTCAGCTTTTCTTCTTGGATTGATAAGAAATGTTTTATAATTTATTGTGGTGATGGTTCCACAACTCTGAATATATTTAAAAACATGGAATTATATATTTTACTTCTTAAAATTTTTATTGAAATATAGTTGACATATTAGTTTCAAGTATAATATAGTGTTTTGATATTTATTTACACTACAAAATGCTCACCTCAATAAGGGTAGTCATCATCTGTCACCATACAATGTTATTAACATATTAGTGATTATATTCCTTATGCTGTACTTTTCATCTCTGTGACTTATTTCTTTTATAATTGTAATTTTGAACCATTTAACTCCCTTCACCTTCTTCACCTGTACCCCTACCCTCCTTATCTCTGAACCACTAGTTTGTTCTCTGTATTTACAAGTCTGTATCTTTTTATTTTTGTTCATTTGTTTGTTTTTAGAGTCCACATATCACTAAAATCATATGGTATTTATTATTATCTATCTGACTTACATCATTTAGCATAGCACCCTCTAGGTCCATCTATGTTATCACAAATGCCAAGATTTCATTCCTCTTATGACTAATATTCCATTGAGTGATGTACCACATCTTCTTTATCCATTTATCTACCAATGGATTCTTAGATAAATTATGTGGTGACATATGAATTTTATCTCAATAAAGCTGTCGCCAAGGAGATAGACATAAAAATGAGAAGAGAAAGTTAAACATTAGCCTTCTGTAATATAGAAAGATTTTAAACATTACAGGTGGGATAAGGCCCAAACATATTAACATGACCTAAGCCCACCTCATCTCTTTAGCCTTATCAGTTTTCACAGCTCTTCCCTCTCCCTTGAGACAATGGCTCCTCCTATGGCAACAAACTATACAAAGTTTCTCCTTCAAACGCCCTCCCTTCCCCCTTTGCTCCATGGTAACAGTCACCCTCTTTCAGAATCAGACTTTCCTACAGGAAAGACATCCCTCTGTGTTGCCCTCCTGCCTTCTACTTTTTCACAGTTCTGTTTTTCTCCACATGATGTTTTATTGTACTGTTTATTGATTTTTTTACTGTGTCACTTATTCTAATATGGAAGAAAGCACAGAGTTACTCATCTTTAACTGAAGGTCTGAGGGTTTGCAGGGTCTGACCTTCAATAAGAAATGTTAAATGAGTGACTGAATGATCACCTTTATATACTTAGGGTCCTTACTCTTGGTGCCCTTTCTCTGCATCACATTATTTTAAGGGAAGCCTCCTGCACACATTACCTATCACACGTTGGCATTGTCTAACATCTGGGTGACTTCGGTTCCATTCAGTATACTTGGATCCCAGTGACTAGTCACTCAAGGATGCAATGTTGTACCAGGACATGGACATGGGAAGATTTGTGTCTTTTCTTTCTGAAACTTTCAAGCTATTTTTCATATCTCAAGCCCTCATCAAAGCTCTATAGATGATACTCTGAATTGACACTTCCTCTCTCAAAGCATATGTCCAATTTTAGTTAATTATAGAAATAGATGTGAATCTAAAAAGTTGTGGAATATTACTAATCTTGTAAAACAAATCATTTTAATTTTTAAAGGAAATTTACTTAGAGCAATCCTATTTTGAATCTGTCCTATGTGGTAATGAAAATATATTGTTTCTAAATCTCTGATTTCTTTTCCCCAAAGTGCTACCTTGAAACTATGTCTTTCTGCTGCCCACTATCAGGACAGGAAGGAAAAAAAAAAAAAAAAAAAAAAAAACAGTCTTATTTAGGGAGGCCTGATAAATATTGAATCAATTCTAACTGTATATTTTATGTCATAATTTCTTGTGATGTTCAGACCAATGATCTGAAGACCCTCTAGTATACTCAGTTACCAAACAAGGAATGGCATTTACCAAGAATCTCTACTAATTACAAGGAGGAAATGAGATCAGGTATGTTAATGTTTCAAGTGAATGAAGTGAATGAAAATTCACTTAGATGAGTAAAATTCAATTGCTCAGAACATTTTCTGACCTAGGACTGTATTTCTGCTGACCTCTTTGGGTATTGCATGGTTAATGACATTAACTGTATCTAATATTAAATACATAATTTCCAAATAATCTGAGAAAATAGGGTATCAGAGGTAGTGAAGTAGATGAGTTAGAAATGCTGGTTATTTTTGTTACACTTAGTAACAGTCAGTGCCCAGTAAGGGGTCTACTGAGGCCGCTCTACAAGGATGTCCCCATAATTCTGCAGCAGGTAGTGAGCCCTGCTGGGGGACTCAGAGCCTTTATGATGCATAGAACTTACCCAGAGTAAAGATCATGAGAACAGAAAAAAAGACAGGGCTCTTGGGAGCAAGATAACACTGTATTTGTGTGCCAAATGAGAAGTAACAATAAGTAAAATAGTTGTGCAAGTTCCATGATGTAGAAACTTCCATGAAGTGAATAGCAACCAATTAAGACTTCACACTTTCAACTTCCTGTATATCCTAGAATGCCTGAACTGATTTTCTACTTCTTATTATGGCACCAGATTTTCAAGATCCTGGAGAATAATGTAGCCGCTTTTGCATTTACAGTCACTATGCTCTTAAAAATGGGAGGAGGATTTTAAGAATAGATAGATAAGGCGATGTAAGAGAACACCAGGCTGACAGGTTGCACCAAAATATCTCCCCACCCACTCTACCATCTGCCATTATTTTGAATCTTAAAGCCTATTCAGTTTCCCAAGTTTACAGAGATTTCATCAGGATTAAAACATAATAGAGGTCAAGTCTTCAGGCCACTGTGTAGGTGCTCAATAAATTGAACACATTAATTCCCACTTCTTCTGAATACTTGATCTACATATAAATAAAAATGTGGAGAGAATTCTTGAAATTACCAATTTATATATATATTTCCTCCATAATAGAATATCCTTTATTCCTAAATCGCTTAGTTAATTAAGATAGCTGTCATCCTAGACAGATAGGTGGTTAGACAGATGATAGACAGATATTTGGCAGAATAATATTTCAAAATATGAATCCTCATAGACTTTACTCATAAAATCTCCTCCCACACTCTCCTTTTTACCATCCCAGGAAGCTGGACATGAATTGGCCACAGATTTTGGAAAAGGGGTCATAGCTGAACCAAGGAGGAAAGGAGGCAAACTTCAAGATACATTTTAAAAGCATGGTCTAAGTAATGACTAAAATTCAGATGCCCAGTTGGAGAGAAGCTTTGTTTTTTACCTCCTCTGACTCAACACACTGGCAGGAAGGGAATCAGGGAAAAACAGGGAGCCACCCAACGAAGGCCACATGGATGCGCGTGAAGATCCCGCTGGTATCGTCCGGGAGCCGTGCCAGGCTCGGTCTGCACGGTTTTCTCTCCAGACGCCGACGGACAGGGTCACTAGGCAACGGCATTTCTGGAAGGGTGGAAACGTGGTGCATGAGGACCCTAAATCCAAGGCTCAGGGCCCTCAGTGGTGCGCATTAATGTCTGCTTTCTGACGAAAGGAGCATCCTCACTAAACCTCCACTTCTTAAATTGTTTTTTGTAAATCATAGGACACCCTCACAAGATTAATACAATATAAAGAAACACTTATTAAAAATGTTACTAAATGCCTGTTCTGGGTGAGGTGTTTCTAGAGATTTGTGCTGAGCTGAGGAGGGATCCCAGAGTTCCGGGCCCGGTAAGACCCGCTCCTCTCACCCCACCCTGAGCACCTCTGCTTCCAGATTACCCAGAGGAAGAGTCCACGTAAGATCATCTGTGAAAAAGTTTCAGATCTAGCAAACTTTGAAAATCATGGAGTTAATACATATGAAATTACGGTACTAGAGAACACCATGTAAAATGTAAGACAGTTTTCTTTGTGTGTCTCTGTAAACTGAGAATGATAACATTCTTACAAATTGTCATGAGGGAATTCTGCGGGTGAAGTGAGATAATGTCTTCAAAAGGGTCTGGAAAACGTAAAATCTCCATATAAATTTAAGGACTTATTTACTGTGCTGTCTAGACGCATCTATTAGTCACTAAGTGCTACAATCGGGTGGCTTAGGGTTACTTATGGTAAGTAATGCTTTCAAAGTGCTTAGAGGTTTAGTTTTATGTACTTACTCACAGTTAGAGATCTCCAAATTTCTATTTTGATGCTACTTAATTTAAATCCCACAGCTAAGTCTCTACACACAGAGTGAAAGTTTATGTGTGTAGCATGTATAGGTGTAGCATGTATAGGTGTATAGCTCTCAAATTCCAAGCATCCATTGCCATGCTAACTGGAGCTTTGAACTTTGAAGAAAAGCCCTTTCTACGTGCAAAATAATATGAATGCATCTGGAGGCCTTACCTCAGCTGATCAGATTAGGTGTCTGATGAGACCCAGATCAAGTGCCTGGCTCCTCTGGAGATTTGTGAGCCTTCAATACCTGTGTTTATAGACTTGCTCTTATCTAGAACTGCTTTCAGCTGTCTCTGAACACTAATCGATGAGCCAGAACCCACAGACAGAAGAGGTGAGAGATTATAGCTTTCCAGATATAGTCAGATCTCTTTGGCAAAGATTTTTAAAAAATACGTGGTCCTAAGTATTTCTGTAATGTCGCCTCTTCACATAGAATAAACGCACTGGTATATAAAATTCCCATTACACTCTAATTGTGCTTGCAAAAATAAAGGAGGGGGGAAACTACTTTGTTTAGGTGTTATTATAATGTTTAAATAAGGTTATGCATACAAAGGAATTTTGATATGTCATTCATTCAAAAATGCAAAGTATTCATTTTATGATTACTTCTGATGTAGTTATTGATGCACTATAGCCATTTTCTGCTATACTCTTTGAAATGCTTATTAAATTATTAAATATGCTTGTCATTTAATAAATATTTAATTCAGTTTGCTCCTACTTCTCAGTATCTAATATTGCATACCTAAAATGCTAACCGGGGTGTCCTTTTAAAGACCTTGCTTTGCTGCTCCAGTATCCAAGCTCAGCATCCGAATGGAAGTGCTCAGTCTTAGGCTTCTGCATAATTCATCATTCAAACTGTGGCAAACCTAGACATGCAGTCTGTCCTGGGCAAACCAAACATGTGCTTACTGGTTACAGCAGAAGGTTCCAGAGCCCACAGCAGTACCCCTAAGGCTGTAGCCTGTTTCGGGCTCAATGGCCTGGCTAAGCAAGAGCCTTGGTGATATGGACACTAGAAACTCGCCTTGGGACCACAGGACTGAACACCAGTGCTGAGGAGCTAGACTGTTACCATCCTGGGGAAAGTTGCCCAGTCGCTTGTGTTACTCTCGGGGAAATGCCACCTGCCCCAGTTCCCACGTCACCTGGGGTTCAGGCTCCTTCTGTTCGCAGCCACTTTGTGAGTCAGGTGGCAGCGAACAGACTCTGTGAACTCCTGCACCCAACAGGTCTACCAGCTCTCCTTAGAGCCTCTCAGCAGCAAAGTGACCTACAAGACTCTTTGCTTAAGACACGAAATGGCTTGGAGAAGGTACAGAAGTGCTTTCTCAAGCAACACAGGCTGTGGCAAGGTGGCCGCAAGTCTAGGCCAAATCCCGCGCCGCTCCTGGCACCTGCCCCCAGCTTCTACCACCCTTGGCGAGGAGTAGCCTGTCCACGGTTTGCATTTATTGCACTGGTAGACAGTTTGGAGGATCACCCCAGCTTTGGGTAGTTACATGGCTCTCGGCCTCCACCAAGCCTGAGCTCCTAAATTATAATTCTTTATGACCAGCACTGCCTGCTACCACACGCTGCAGTCCCTCAGGCGTAAGAGTGCAGGAGCATAGAGTCAGAAAAGTGCGTTTAATATTATTACTCTACAGACTTTTAAGACAGCTCCCAGATACTCAATTCAGGGCAACTTACATTTTATTTATATTTATTCAGGAACTTATTTACTCAACAAATAGTAATTGAGGGCTTCATGTGGCCCAGGCTTCCTTCTGTACACTGGACCCAACAGTACCCAGCAAGATCTTCACCCTCATGGTGTTTGTATTTTATAGTAGAAGGCACAGAAAAATGAATAAGTAAAGGAAAAGAAAATGTGTAAGAAAAGTGTTCCATTTTGCTCTCATTAATAGCCACCTCTACTCCTTGCTCTTTTCTCCTCACCTAAGAATTTTATGATGGAAATCCTTAATAAATGAGCAAGTACATGATTTTAGAGCTTTGTAGGTTGTGAAGGAAATGAGGTCACATGTTAAAAATGGTTCTGGGGAGAAGAGTTACTTTAAGGATGTCAGGGAAGTTGTTTCTGAGGACATTAGCATTTGAGATGAGAGTTAAAACATTTGGCTATATAGAAAGCTGGGGGAAAACATCCCAACAGAAGAAAAATTGTGTTCAGAGGCATTGTTGTAGAAGTAGGTCATTGAGTTACTAGGGTAGGAGACGTCTCGTGGCAGTGGAACGGTAATTGAGGGGGAATAATCCATATATAATGAGGCTAGAGAGGGAGGCAAAGGCCAGAAATGTGGCACCTTGGAGATCATTGAAAGGAGTTTATATTGTACAGAAGTACAACTGGAAAGTTTTGAGGGATTTTCATCTTGGGAGAGATGTGGTCTGACATGTTTTTAATAAATTGCCATTTGCCCTGTAAGGGATGAATTCAGAAGATATCAGTGTGAGCCTATTGCAATAGTCCAGGCGAGGGAGGATATTAATAGGAACTAATGTGGTGGTTGTAAAGATGGGAAGATGAAAGGAGTCAGAATACACTGGGGTCACACCGGATTAGATGTGGAGGAGTGAATGTTGGAATCACAAATAATTCATAGAATTCTTCTTTGAGCAACAGGATGGATGGAGAGGTCCTTAAGCGACATGAGGACAACAGAAATAAAAGGTCAAGTCAAAAATGCTAAATCTGAGGTATCTGTGGCACATTCAAGGAGAAAGTCATGTAGGAGATTCCCAAATTAGTGGGAAGTACAGGGAGAAAGCGGGAATGGACTGCTTAAACTACACCTCCTTCTAATTTAGGGTGTCTTATGTTGACGAGTCTAAGATGCTGCTCTGAACTAATATTTTTTCTAGTACATTGTTTAATAAATAAGAAAAAGCAACAGAACATAGTGTGCCAGCTGGTGAGTCCAGTGGTGGTCGTCTGATAATAATGACCTCACAGACACACAGTCGATAACTTTGGGTTTGTCATTTTGTTGGCATTTCAAGGTCACTATTTTATTGGCTATTGGTTGCATTTTCTTTGGCCAGACTCACTGTGTAATATGACGGGCTCTAGTCCAGCCAGTGACTGAGGCTGCCGACAGTGGAGTCGTGCACTGACAGCAGGTTGCTCCCAGGGAATTTCTCGGCTACCCTTGGTGTCCCGGCTGGTGTCATAAACAGACTCCGGAAGGAAAAAAGAGCTGATAGTAAAGCAGCATGGGAGGAACGTATAACTATAGTAGACAAGATTTGCAGGCGACTAACCCAGATTGCTCTTACTCTTAGCTGATCAGTGCCTAAACTATCAGAAGTTAAATCAGTACTTCATTTCATGTAGGGTTTATTTCTTAATTGCATGTGTGAACATGTTATACATTCAAGTTCACTGTATACTGATACATTTGTTATTATTTTTCTACATCCAGGTTTTCAGATTCAAATTCCTTCCTGAGACAGACAATTAGGATAAAGGACTGAAGCAGATGGGGTTATGGGAGAGGTGAGTGTATGGAGACAAGAGAAAGTGGTCGGGACCACAGAGAGTTGAAGAGTGGAGGGCCTATGAAGGGCACACAAATAAAACTACAGGCAATTTTTCATATTAAAGGCCAGATAGTAAATATTTTCAGCTTTGTGGGGCATATGGTCTCTGTTGCAACCACTCAGCCACAGGCAACATGTAAACGAATCGGCATGGACGTGTTGCAAGGAAATTGAATTTACAGAAGCAATGATGCCCAGGTTTGGCCTGTGAGCTACAACCTGTCAACCCCTGTAATAAATGGAGTAATTAGAGTTCTGGTCCAGATTGTCACTCATGCCCAGAATTCCTCCAGTCCTTGGTACTTCAGCCATGTGACAGGGTTTATTTGTATCATTTCTGCTCATTTAGTGTGGGTATCTTTTTAAATGTGCCCTCACTGGTCCACAGGAAAAGTTAAAGACATATATAAATGGTCCAAATGGATTCTTTCCAGGAAAATTATTGTGGATAAAGTGTGTTCCTATGGCCAGGATCCTCACTGAACTTAAATGTAACTGGCCTGTTGCTATGCTACCGCTTCCACACCTTTAGGCAATAAGCCATTGTTGTGCTAATAAAGGAGTTCTGCCCAGTGCTCTGCCAGAGACTGGGTGGCGGGGCAGCAAGGCTGTAGGAGAGGGGAGTGGAGGCTGGAGTGGTGGTAGCGCCAAGGGACTGACCTGCCACCTCGAAATAAAGTTGGGTATAACCTTTTCACCCCAAGAACCCTTTGCTGTAAATTTCTTTGGTCACAGTGAATCTATAACGAACTTGCCTGGAGCTGAAACTCATTTGCAAGACAATTGGCGAAGTCCGCAGGGTTAATTGCTGACCAAGGAAAAAGACAAGCTGCCCTTATGGGAGGGGTGCTTCAGCGGGCTGCCCCTGTGAATGGGGAGACAGTGGATTGCCCCCCAATGGGTATGTGGTCTGAGGTGGCTTGCCTCCTAGAAGACTGGGCCCCACCCCAGGATCGGAGGCAAGGGGAGGTGACACCTGAGGCTGTAGAGGTGGTTCTTGGTATAGTAAGCAGATCCTTTGAGAAGCAGAGTGCCCGTGAGGCAGAGGGACTGTGGGTTGGCTGCTTCTCACAGTATTAAAAAGGCCTAGAGAAGAGACCCAAGAAATGGCAGCATGAGAACGCGAGCTGCAAACTTCTGTGGATTCCCTGAGGAAGGAGATGGCTTTGATGCGAGAGGAGGCAGCACAGGAGCGCCGGCAGCAAGGAGCCATTGGAGATGAGACGGCAGCACTGCCAGGTGTTCTGAAGGAGGAAGAGGCCATCAAGGAAAAAGACGAACTCCTGAGGGAAGCACAGGCAGAGGTGGTCCGAGAACGTCAGCTGGGAAGCGTTGAGCTGAAGGTAAAAGACATTCTGAAGACTGAGGTAGCATTGCTGCGAGGTACAGTAGAGAAGGTAAAGGTTGTAGCAGAGGAGGCACTCGGGGGAGGGGAGAGAAAGGTGCCATCAGCCCCAGTAATGGAGGAGCTGGAGAAAGATGAAGGTGTGATGCCAGAGGCACTGGCGCCTCCTGTATTGAAAGCACGCCCCATGGTTGTAAAGAAAATAAAGACCCAGCAGCTGAAGGTTCCCCAAGGAGAGGAGCAGCCCCCTCCCCAGGTCATGGAGCCCTCTATGCTCCGCCCCTATACTCAGGCTGAGCTGGTGGATTTGGGCTCCCGGTTTAGGCAGAAGCCCTTGGAGTCAATATCAGATTGGCTCCTGTGTCTGTGGGACTTAGGGGTGGATGGAATTGTTCTGTCGGGGTCAGAGATGGGAAAGCTGTCTTCCCTGACAGTGCAGCCTGCCTTGAGGCAGTGATTACAAAATGCACATCAGACCCCAGGGAGTCACTCCCTCCTTGACTGGCTCATGGCTGCACTTCGTGCTGTGTGGCCCAATCCGGGTGATCTACCACCTTCTCCTGTTCGATGGCAGACATATGCTGAACTCCAACAGGTGCTACGAGAGCTAGGCATGAGAAATGCCATCTATAGTCCAAAGAATTATGGCCTAGATGAAGAGATTTTCACTACTGGGGTGAGGAATATTGTACTTCAAACGGCTCCTACATCCCTCTTTGTGTCTCTAGTGGCCATTCTTTCCCCTCACTTAGGGCATCCCATAAGCAAGGTGACACACACAGTAGCAGACTTAGAAGAGGCTGAAGCCACGAGAATTCGGAAAGAAGTAAGACCTGTTGTTCACAAGAAGAATTTACAGGGCCCCATGAAGGTTACGAGGACCCAGATGTGGGTTGATTTAATACGGGCAGGAGCAGATGGAAAGAAATTAGATGGGAAGTCAAATAGGACCTTACTAGAGCTATGGCAACAGCTGAAACCAGAGCAGCAGTTCCAGCCATTAAGACCAAAGAGGCAGAGATCAGAGACAGAGCCACGAGTCCGGCCTGTGTGTTTGCAAGACTTCCTGCTGGAGAGCGAGCCAACCTCACTTGGGCCCACACAGGAAGATGATTGGGGAACATGGTTTGACTGAGGGGAAGGTCAAGGTATCTGCCCTGAGGGACCAGGGGGGAACTGGAGACCACATGATGGCTGGAATGGACATGCTTTGGACTTGATCTGCATGGGGCTTTGAACCTAGCTGAATCCTCTGGCTTGAGGATTATTATAATTTTTGTTACCTGTATCTTAATTTTTATTATCTCTGAGTTGTTGTTATCCTCTGCTGCTGTTGTGGAATCTGGTTACAGTGCTCCAGCTTTCTCACACAGGGACCATTGCAGAAGATGGAAAGCGTGTAGCTTGTAAGGCGAGAATCCTGGAGGGGTGGAGTGTGGATAAAGTGGGTTCCTATGGCCAGGATCCTCACTGAACTTAAATGTAACTGGCCTGTTGCTATGCTACCGCTTCCACACCTTTAGGCAATAAGCCATTGTTGTGCTAATATAAGGAGTTCTGCCCAGTGCTCTGCCAGAGACTGGGTGGCGGGGCAGCAAGGCTGTAGGAGAGGGGAGTGGAGGCTGGAGTGGTGGTAGCGCCAAGGGACTGACCTGCCACCTCGAAATAAAGTTGGGTATAACCTTTTCACCCCAAGAACCCTTTGCTGTAAATTTCTTTGGTCACAGTGAATCTATAGCGAACTTGCCTGGAGCTGAAACTCATTTGCAAGACAATTATCATTTAAATTGCTGTCGGGTTGTTTAAAAACATCCACAGAGCAAGATATTGGACTAGACTCTATTATCAGAACATGATCCCTAATGTGTATATGCTTTCTGGGACCTTCCATGTTAAAATGTGGAGGGTCAGTATTAAGTCCCCAGATAGAGGAATATGCACACAACATGGGATCTGGTAGATCACTTTCAGTAATGCTAAAAGTTAATGCTAATGATAGGGGAGGGGGAATTAAACCCGGAATGCCTTTAAAATTGGAATAAAAGACAATTGCATTAAATAGAAGAAACAAGACTTACTTTTCATTATGAGGAAGCTGTTGTGTGATGGTGCTTCTTGTTTCTGTGTTCTTTTGTATTTTGTTTCATTTGTTTTCATTTTGGGTCTTAGGCATTCATTCCTGAAGCATGTAGGTCATGGTCTTAGGGAAGACTTGTCTGTGAAGTTTTTGAGTGGCCGATGAAGCCGTGCATTTCAACAAGTGACTCTTACATGCCTGCCTCCCTCCCTCCCTCTCACTCGCTGAAAATGGAAATCTGCATGAAGTGGGATCAATTGCTGTTTGGTTGTTGGGCTTATATTTTCTAGACTAAAGAAGAATTATCTGTATCTCTGCTACTTCCTCTTTTAGTGAATTGTCCAGGACCATTTATTTGAGATTATAAAAAGCTCTGCTTTCTAATCTACCAAGTCACTTATTTAATAACTTAGTCATTTGACTTCTTTTTTGGTCAAGAGGCAGAAATTGACTTTTTATTGTATATCCCTCTTCTTTTCACAAGGCTCCTTTCACAATGTATTCTTCTTTGGCAGAAAGAAGACTTTGTTTCAGCACTTTTTGAAGAAGTGTTCCTACACATTTTGAATGATTAGCTAATCCAGGCAAAAGCTGGGCTCATGTGAGGAAGATCCTATTTTTAATGCCTTCAGCTACCACGCCATGCAAAATACAGAAAAAGAGGTTGAGAATGTTTAGAAAGAGCACATATCTTGAAAATGGCTTATTTTGGGCCGTTATTCTTTATTGTTCAATTATTAAATAATTAAGTTAGTATTTAATATTGTTTTATTATTTTATTTTATTCTGTTTGTACCACATTCCTTCTCATGCAAGCAGCCCATCCCCTCACAAAGGATCTCCATACCCTATTACCTTCCTGTCTGGTTCAGTTCATTGTTCACAGCAGCTAATGACATGGCCAGTATTGTGACACTGTTTCTCCTGCCACTTTTTGGGGTTTGATTCTAATACAATTTGGCAAATACTTCAAAAATGGGTAATTCTTTATCACTGCCGCTAAACATGGCCCTTCAGTTTGTAGAAATTTCAAAATGGACTAAGTTGAAAGTCTTAGCCAAGAACTGAATTAGGCCCCAGGGAACATCTATTCTAATTATGTGCACCCGATGTAATTGCTCTAAACTGAGTTCAATGTCGACACTATGAGAGCTTTTGCTGTAGAGCTATTAATATGATCCCATAAAGTTCCTCACAGGCTTGCAAATGAAGTCCAAATTGCTAGCATTGTTCTAAAGTCTATCTAATCCGGGCTGTCCTAATTATCAAGCCTTTTTATCACAGTATGCTCTGTTTAGTGTGGGATCTGATCCTCCTTCATCTGTTTGCCCCAGACACCTACCTTGGGACCACCTGGTCCCAACCTCCAGATGACCTTGACACACCTTCCTCCCCAATAAAACACAATTAACATTAATTAATTTCTGCTGCATAGCTTATTGATAAAATCACTTACCTAAAGGATTATCTCACTTTGTTACATTTGTGATTTTTTCTTAAGAAATTTAACGCACAATATTTTAAAAACATTTTCCTATGAATTCTTTTAATTATTAATTGAGGATGACACAATGTAACTTAGCAAGTCATCCACTTAGTCAGTTCATGTTAATTTACTGTTAGAAAGTGCCAGGTATTATATTATTTTTTCTTAAGGCATTTATATTAATTTTTCGAGGAAAACAGGACATATGGAAGAAAGGAGGCCAGGAGGAAAGGGAGAGAGAGAGAAGAGGTTTATTCCATAATGGCTCAACTCTGCTTTGGGATAATTTCTGACCTCATTAGAGATCAAGTCCCTGCGATCATGACAGTGAGCAGCCCGTGTCCAAGAGGTAATCAAATCATTAGACATATAAACGAATGAGACTTAATTATACATAGCCAATGTAAAAACAAAAGCAGTCAAAAAAATTGAGTTAGAGATGGACCAAGTATTGGTCTCAGCAAAGGCTTTTATGTAGTTTTTAAGATGTTTGGAGAATGAAATGAAAATGTGTTCAAAGAATTTGCAGCAATATGGATGAACAGAGAGAAAATCTTAGCCAAGAAAGGAACATAAAGGGATAGACCCAAATGGAAGTTCTAGAACTACAACCTAAAAATAACAAGATGAAAAATTCAGAGTGGGCTTCACAGAAGAATTAAGAGTCATTGAACTTGAACACACGTTAAATGAATTATCTAATATGAAAGACAAATGGGTAATAGATTAAAGAAAATGAATAGAGGCTCAAGAATCTGTGGAAAAAAATCAAATGGTTTGTATGAATGTAATAGGAATCTCAAAGGGATATAAGTGTTAGCTTGGGGTACAAAAGTATGTGAAGAAATAGTAGCCAAAGATTTCCCAAGTTTGATGAAAATTTGCAGACTTGGAGATTCAACAAGTTCAGTGAACCCCAAACAGAATTAATATGAAAAGAAATCCAAACAGGTAGCTTATGGTCAAATTGCTAGAAAATATAGAGAAAATCTTGAAAACAATTGAGGTTGTTTTTTTTTTTTCCTGGTACTTTCCCCTCCTCTGGCTTCTTTAAAGATGTTTTCTGCCTTCAATTTTGTGATGTTAGTTAGGACAGACCAAGCATAGTTTTGTTTTGGTATTTACCCTGCTCTGTGTCTCTGAGCTTCCTATATTTGTGGTTGAATGTGTGTAAATAATTTTGGAAAGTTCTTAGCCATTATTCCTTCAAATATTCTTCTGCTTTGTTCTCTCATCTCCTTCTGGTATTCCAATTATATGGATGTTACAACTTTTGAAACTTTTCCACAATTCTGGATTTTTTTTTTTTCATTCTTTTATCCTCCTCGTGTTTCAGCTTAGAAAGTTTCTCCTGACCTCTCTGCAAATTCATGGACTCTTTCCTTGGCCATATCCAGTCTACTAATAAACCCATCAAAGGAATTTTCATTTATGTTAGTGTTTTTGATTTATAGGATTTCGTTTGATCCCTTCTTAGACTTTCTCTCTCTCTGCCTACCTCACCATCTGTTCTTGTATGTTGTCTGCTTCTCCAGTGAAGCCCCTCATTTTCAATCCTAGTTTTTAAAATCCCCTGTCTGATAATCCTAAAATCTGTGTCTTATCTGAGTCTGTTGTCAATGTTACTCTGTCTCTCCAGACTGTATTTTGACCCTTAGCATGCCTTGTAATATTTTACTCAGACACAATGAATCTAGTAACATGTAAGGCTTACAGTGAAGTTTTTGTTCATCTGTGTAGGAGTTGGGCTTTGTTTAATGACTACTGTCACTCTACATTCCGGAACCTTCAAATTCTTCTACTGTCCTTGTTCTGGACTTGGCATTTCTCTGTGCTTCTCAGAAAGGGTCTGTCTCTTGGAGTTCTAGCTATAACCCCTGATTGCCAAACTAAAATCCTATTAAAGTGGAGATGAGTGGTAGGGGAGGGAAGCATTCCACAGTCTTTCATCTAAATCTCAGATGTTTTTGTGGACCAGAGTCTTTGGTCTCTGACATCTCATGTGTTTCTGCTTATGCAGCATCTCCCACTCCTAGGAGAGATGGGGGCCTAGGGAGAAAAGTGCCATTTCTCTTTGTGCTGGGAAGGCTGCACTCTGCAGACATGTTTGCCGCGGAAGAGGCTCCAGGCCTGTTTCACAAGGATCGCTTCCCCCACCGAAGCCATGGGACCTCACTTCATGGTTCTTCTGGCTGGGAATCTGGTAGGACCCCAGAAACCAAAGCCTACAGACGTGTGGGCCTCCCTGAGCCTGCTGCCCCTCACGTCTCACTGTCGCACCGGGACACCCCAGGCTGCAGGCAGTGCTCCAGAATTCCCAGTGTGAGCGTCCCTGCCCTTTATGCCTCCAGCACCTTCTCTCCTCCTGACCCAATCTCAGCTCTGGTTCTTTGGATCAGCCGGTCCCCAGATCCTCAGGGGGAAGCTTTCCCTGAAAACTCAGTTCTTGGATGTAAGGGAGGGAACATAATTTTCCCTCTTCCCTTCTGAGTTCTTGGTTGAGATGCCTTGTAGGAAAAGACAGATTAACAAGAGAAAAAAAACAGAAGTTTATTGAGTGTACCTCACATAAACATGGGAGATAACCACGTAAACTGGGGAAGCCCCTGAGGGGGCCCGAGCCACTGTGTTTAATGCCACCTTCACCTAAAGATGGAGGCAGGATGACCGGGGCAGGCAGGCAGTCACCAGCAGGTGAGAAGAGAGGATGTTTGCTGGTCAAAGGAGGGCCGCCAAGCAGTTGATCTCTCAGGCGAGACAATTGTTTCTGGCATAGGCCCCTTTCTAGTGTAAATTACCTTTATAAATATAGATTTCCCTTACAAAAGGATCACTTCTATTCGTAGCTTCTCCGGCCTCTGCAGTTTCTCAAAAATAATCAGCTCAAAATAATCCTTCTGCCAAAGAGGCACACTTGGGGGTGGCAAATTCTGCTACCCTTCAAATGCATCCAAGAAAAAAATCATTGTTTTGCTTATTTTAGAGCTAAAATTGAAGTCTCACAAATTATTTTTGAGTTACATTTTGCAATTGATGATTAGTTACAATAGAAATGTACTGATTTAAAATTGACGTCATATTCTGCAACCTTGCTAAATTAGTTCTAATATTTTTTATTTGTTGAATAAAATGAATCTACTGAATTTTCCATGCATGCAGACATGCTTTCTGAAAGCAATGAGAGTTTAACTTTTTCTTTGAACCTGCCCCCTAATGATTCTAAGGCACATACTCAGAGAATGAGAAGTTGAGAGTACATAGAAGAGAGGCTGAATTTAAACAGAGCTTATGAAAGTCTGGTGGGAGAAAGCACATTCAGGTTTCGAGCTCTCGCTCCAAAGGTCCAGACTGGCTCCTTAAAGTTAGTGTCTATTCTCCACCTCAGGTGTAGCACAGGTACCTGCCCGCACCTTAGCTGGTAGCTGCAAGCAAAAGTAAATCATTCCCAGGCTATTAGAGCATCAGTCGCTTAAATTGTCCACACAACATCACAGCATTCTGTTCCCAATGGCATTTGATTAACGATAAACAGTGTCAAGTGGCCAAATGGAAACAACTTTGTAAGGAGTTCCATGTCCTTTACTCAAGGGAGAGGAATCCAGCCACTGGGAGGTGTGACACCTCAGAGGGTGGAGTTCCCTCCCCAGGTACTTTGGGCCAGAGGGTCTCCACAGAGCTTAAGCAGCAGCCCGCGGCACACGAGCAGGACAGCCTGGGGCTGCACATCTGACCTTGCTTAGAAAGAGTGAGAAACAGGCGGGAGCATGGAGCCCGGGGCTGGCTTGGCCTTGGCACTGACTATAAACCGCGCTTCTGGCCCCGCACAGCACGTCCCTGAACACAGAAGTTCTTCTGGCCGATGTGCCTCCAGAGAGGCAAAAAGATAAAACTCAGTGTAAAAATCAAGACTGATAACAATGGATATACACTTGAGAAGAGTCAAATATAGGACTTAAAAGAAATGAACTTTAAAATATGTGTGACCAATTTGTTCCCTAAATTAGATGACAGGTTGAGTGAGGTCATACAAACACTCGAATGTATATTTAGGAACCACAAGAATGCAGTCATTTAAAATAACATCTCCATTGATGGCTTATGCAGCAGGTTGGACAACTGCAAGAGGAGAGCAGTTAGCTACCACGGAAGTCAGAAACACAATATTCAGGTGAAAACGAGATAGGGAATAAAATGACAAAAATACAGAAAAAAGATCGTAGCTTTAAGACATAGTGCAGAGATCTAATGTATCTGTAACCCAGACACATATCCTGTCTAAAAACTCTTCATAATCCAAGTTTATGAAATAGTCAACCATGGTTTCTCCTGAAACCATAAAGTCAGGCAAGGCAAAAATTTCCAAAACTGAAGCAAGACATCAAAATAAAAAAACCAAAAGATTGTATACATGCATTATGGTGAATTTATTGAAAACTTTAAAAAACAACATTGTTCTCCAAAAGGTGCCCAAAACAACGAAGACACAGGCAATGAAATCTAACTAATGTTCTACATCATCAATGGGATAAAGCAAAAAGCAAAATAAAAATAAAAAACTACTTATACCTGAGTGACAATTAATACAAAATAAATCAAAATATATCTGATGTACCCAAAATCATGTTTAGGATAAAAAAAAGAAAGTGCCAACCACAAGTATTAGACACAAGAAATTTACAAGATCAGTGATCCAGGTATTTATTAAGGCAACAGAGAAAATGAATAGAAAGTTAATTTTTAAGATAATGAATTAATGCTAATAATAAATATGAGAAGAAATTAATAAAAGAGAAAACTAAATATATAACATACAGCATAACAAAAAACAGGTTCTTTAGAACAAAGAGAAAACTAATAAAACTTTAACATAATTGAACAAGAAAAAAGTGATTAGGCACTAATATCCAGTGTGGGGAATGTAAATAGAAATAAGTGAAAAGCCTTTAGTTACTGAAAAGATAAAATAATATTATGAACAATGCCATGACAATGAAAACTTAAATGAAATGATGAATCCATATAAAACTAAAATTTACCAAGAATGCTGCAAAGAGATAACAGAAAACTTGATAAGTCATAGCTATTACAGAAATTGAATCCACAATTAATAAACTTCAAAAAGTAATTCTAGGCCTAACTGGCATTATCTATTAACTGACACAAAATTTTAAGTTTTTTACTTAAAGTTGACATGACACAATTGCTTCCAGGAATGGAGGCCAAGTAACATCTCCTTCTAAACTCTTTTGCCTGTACTTGCACAATTTGTACGGAAAACAGACAACACCATAGAGAAAGGAGCAAATTCTTGTACATAGGTTTCTGGAAAGACCTAGTGGCCAAAAAATACGTGATAATGCTCACCCTCACGTGCCTTCAGAGGTGTGAGATGAAATGAGAAGCCGTTTCATATGTGCCAGTACAGCTGAAATTAAGGAGACTAACCACAGCACATTTTGGCAAAGATGAAGAGAAATGGGAATTGTAGAATCATATGCAATGTGGAAAGTGTAAATTTGTACTACTCATAAAAAATTATTTTGTGGTATTTACTAAAGTAAATAGTAAACACTTTTCACTTTTCAGCTTCTTTTATGAGGTTGATGGCAGACATGTGCATACGCACCCTCCTCCAAACGCACAAGTACGTGTGCAGCAGCATATATGAAAGACAAAATTTCACATCTGCCAACAGATATGTTATGTTATATTCCTACATGTAGATACTGCACAGCAATGATGATGAACAACCTATTGCCACACTCGACAGCATGCGTGAAATCTCACACACATGATGCTTCATGGGAGAAGTCACCCACGCCCCCTTCCCTAAAGTTCACACTTTGTGATTCCATTTATATGAAAGCCCCAAACAGGCAAAACATATCTGTGATGATGGAAGGATACCAGTTATGTTTGTGAGAGTATGAAAAGGACTTGTCAGCTATGAGCAGTATATGCTATTTTTCACTTGATTTGAATGTTTATAAGAATTAAAACAGTAAGCAAAAGGTGAACATTGTGAGAGTAATTTTCTCCAAAATTTTCCCCCAAATTTAAATACAGATACAAACCAACAATTATTTATAATGCCTATCATTAAGTTAAATAGTTTACATGTGTCCTTAAAAACTAATTTTCAGAGGGAAGAGGCTTAAAATGAAACAGGGACATCTTGTCTGTTGGAGTAAAAGGACTAAGAGGGAAGGGGTTTTGCTTCCAGGAATGAAAACCAGATACAAACTTGTTTTAGGAACTAGAGGGTAGTTCACTGTGTTGAATATTTCTGAGGGTTTATGAAAGACACAGACAAAGAAGAAGGTTTAGATCTGGCAGTTTTGGAGCTAATGTTTACTTTTCCAGATCAGTGTAAATGGAATGATAAATGCAGAAACAAGTAGCATCTGTGGATATTTTAGACTCAGTCTTGGGATCTTAAGTAACACCAATTAACGTCAAATAACCTCAAGTTCATTGTGAGCTGTTGGTGAGTCTAGCATGAAAGAGCCTTGTGTGTGGACTTATTAAAGTAGTTGGTATCACAATCCATTTTGCTGAGAATGGATTTTAAAAACATTAAAGCATCAATTTTAATACCAGTGGACTGAAAGCATAAATAAAAGCACAAACTCTTTGCTTTAAGCAGTTTAATTGTATCCAGAACGTATAGTAATCTAATGAAGTTAATTACTTTAATCCATGGGAATTTTTTTCAAACATGTAATGTGGAGCACAATAGTAGTCTATATCAAGAAACACAGTTGGCATGTTGACTTTTTTTATTAATGTGTATGACCAAAACCCTAATCTTTAGGTGAAGTCTCCTCAGGCCTATTTTATTTCATTTTATTTCTTTAGTTTTGAATGTGAGCATTTTGAGACTTAAATCTTGCTTTATGTCTGATATTTAAAATAATAAAATGTTATAAAATGATGCCTGTTTAGATATTTATATCAGCGCAAAAAGCATATGGCGAACTTGGTGGAGTTTTCACACGGTGAATTCTTAATAAACACTTTATGTTGACAGCAAACCAAAAATTATATAATTCACATTTCCAGAGTCAGATAGCTTTCTTCTCTTCCTAGGACAGACTACTTTCCTAAACCAGCCTGTGGCAATGCATTTCTATTTCCATGAGAGACACCAAAGGGGCTTCTAACGTGGTCACCACAACCTGTGTCCTGTGTTAGTCCCCCATAAAACTTTCCATTTTTGATTCCATCCTCGTGAGCTTGACTGTGATTTCCCAAATAAGACACCAGTAATAAAGCACCAGAAAATCAGGAAAAAACAGTCAATGTATTTGGAGTTACCTGGTCTATGACTGAAAACAAACATCAAACTTATTTATTCTTTTGTTGTCATCGTGCTTTTGAAACTAGGCATCTAATTTGGGCTTGCCCTAGTCTTCTGACAATTCTGAGCCAACGCAGATAATCACAAATGCATGTTGCTACGTGAAGGAAGCCATACTGGAGAGGCTAGTACTGTGCGAACCGCTACATGATGTAACAGAAAAACAAAAGAGTAGAGATGGAAAACAGATCAGTGGTTGCCAGGGCTTGGGGGTGAAGTAGGTGATGACCACGGGGGAGTTCTTAGGGATCTTCTGATACTGTAATAGCAGATAGGTGACACTAAGAATTTGTCAAAACAAAGAGTATCTCACAAAAAAAAGGAGTAGACAATGACATATAAATTGATTTTTTTAATCAGTAGAAGGCTGGAGGAGGAACGCAGAGTATGACAGAGGTTTCAACTCTCTTCCTGCCTGAAGAGAGTGAGGGGAAAGGGCCTGGCTGAGTGGCTTTGGAAAGAAGTGGCAGCTGTAAGACTAAAGATGAGAGGAACAGCATATAAACATGAAAGCTGGTAAAGTTATTTCTCATGGGGTAGACAAGTTAACAACTCTGCACAGTGTGCATGTATATGGGGACTGACCGAATAAGGAAATGGGTGGTAGATGGTGGAAGCCAGGTTTCCTCCTGTCGGAATGGGAGCTCAGTCATACGGTCAGGGATGGTTAGGATGAACCTCCATACTACATGAAAGTCGGAACTTTAATGAATTCAGATATAACTTAATATATCTATGCAAGTCCCATAATGGTATATGATACAATGAGAATGGCATTTGGGGATCTTCCCCCAATAACCCAGAACTCCAGTAATCATGAGAAAAACATCAGAGGAACCCCAGTGGAAGGCTATTCTACAAAATACCTGATCAGTACTCCTTAAACCTATTAAGGTTTTCAAAAACAAGGAAATTCTGAGAAACTAATACATGTCTGGATGAACCAAAGAATCTAATTGTGGGAACCTATGGACAGGGTTCTGGAACAGATAAAGGAACACAAGGTTAGAAATTAGGAATTACAAAAAAAAAGCTTTAGGTGGTAGTAATACATCACTGATTCATGAGTTGTGGCAAATGAACTGAGGTGCCACTAACATGGCGTGAGGTGTTCAAGAACTCTACAGTGTTCTTGCACATTTTTTGTAAATCTCAAACTCTCCTAAAACAGGGCAATTATTTAAAAAATGCAACTGTCAATTATTGGCTTTATGGTCCTGGGGAAGTTACTTATCTTTTCAGTATCAGATTTTTTAACCTAAAAATGAGAAATTTTATAAAACATATGGGTTTTCACAGGAGAACAAGGGAAAATATTTCTGAAATGTTTTTAAATCATAGAGTGAAGGTGATAGCTATTGATACTCAGAGAAAAAGGGGGAAAACACATTCCCTGGTAGGATACTTGACTTTCAGAGCTCCTCTATATTTTACTCAAAATGTGTCACGTGAGACTATTCAAAGTGGTCTTTGTACATCTCTAAGTAGGTGCATGTGTGTGTATGTGTAACCGATGTATTTACAGAGGAAAATTATTTGCCCCCAAATGAATGGAAATACAAAATATCTTCTAGTCTTATTATGGAAAAATTTATTCAGAACAGCAATGAGTGACATAATAAATAAATGCAGATGTTATAAAAATAACAAAACTCTTAAGCTGTTTGACAAATCGTGAAGATATCCTGTTGCAAAATATATAAAGCAATTTGCTCTTTGAAACACTGTAACAATCGGATATGGCCAAATCTATCCCGAGTTTTACAGAAACCACAGAATGACTTAGCAATCTATAAATCCACCCATGATGGTACTTAAGAAGGTTTCAAAAATGATTTGCAATAGAAGGAGGATTTTACTATAATTGCTCTCATGGCCATAAAAAGCATTCCAAAGAAAAAAAATGACAAGGCTACATTAAAGAAAAATGTTTCCTTAGCAACATTTTTTAAAGAAGTGTGAGAAGGAGAAACTTTTAATGAGTTAAAATAAAAGTATTACCATCTATATAAGGGGAGATGGGGTTCTTCCCAATCAGCCAAGACCTATCCCTTAATTTTCTGAAGAAGTAAGTCCAGCTTTTTGATTAAATCACATTAGTGGGTTCTAAAGCTTTGGGGTATAGAAGTGTCTCGCAGGGTGCTTGTTAAAAATCCTTGTTGGGCCCCTCTCATCAGAGTTTCCAACTGAATAGGACTTTCTGGGCTCAGGAATCTGCACTTTAATTGAGTATTCCAGGAGAGTCCCATGGTTCTTATTCTAACAGCCAGTCACAAAGTATGTACATATACATACATACTAACAGAATAAGCATTGAATCAAAGATCAACAGATTCATTCTGGCTAAAACTGGCTAAGAGTTTTCAGTATTTATACAACTATATTTCTGAGTACTGCCCGGTTTGTTTCTTTCTTTATAACTAACAGGCTATCAAGCCTTTGGGAAATAAATTGACACATAACAAAATCCCGCCAATGATGGAGATGCATTCTGAGAGTTACTTTCTATGAAGAATGAGGAGATTCATTTGTAGGAACCTTGCTGTATAAACTTTAGTGTCCATATGTTAGTTGGCCCACTACGTTTATTTGTTCCTTCCCCTCCTGGGGATGGTGACAGTTGTGTCTTTGTAGACATTTGAAAATGTACTTGAAACTATGCCAGGCTCTACTCTCGTTCCTCTGAGTCTGCCGTGAGGCGGGACTGCTGGAGGGCAGCACACATGGGGCCGAGCAGAGCCATCTCATTTGTCTTAACAGAAGCCACTATATTCTCAGTCAGATGGCCTCCAAGAGCAGCCGAGCACCTACATGAACCTCAGCTGGACGCAGATGCAAAAGGGAGCCGATACTGAAAATAAACGACCATCAAACATACAACCACCCGCCCAGACTTATAAACTAGAAGGAGGCTGTAGACTTACAACCTGTATGCTTACTTATGTTCTATGCACCAGATTTGGGAGAGCTGGTGTGCAGGGACATAGTGACAGTGGACAGCTGACATACACATTAATATTAGAAGTGAGAAGATGCCATGTTGGAAACCCAAAATAAGTAGCATTAATTTGGGGACCAGGTGGTGAGGAAACTTGTAGAGTAGTTGAGCTGGTGAAGAAATTGCTCCAGGGGTGGACAGATAGCGACTCATGTTATGCGGGGTAGAAACTTTGGCAGCACTTTTATGGCAATGTAGAAGATAATGAGCATAACCATAGATATTTTGTATTTGGTTAAATATGTTCCCAAGCGGTGTGCTGAAAGTGCAGTGGGCCTTCACTGGCAATGGGAGTGATAAGGTGCTACAAGAAAGAGATACGGCCAGAGAGGAACTGACATTTTGCAAATTAGAATTCACTGACATATACGGGGGTCAGAACTTCCTGTGACGGAAAATGAAACTTCTCATCACCAGCCAGTCTCTTCAGCGGCAACAGTCTCAACATGTGAAACCCCAGGGAATGAAGGTAAAATGGGGGTGTGGCTGCTAGACCCCTGTGAAAGTCTGATGGGAGGAAGAGGGTGCCCAACATTCTCTTGGGCATCCAGGAACCTGGGGGTGTTGTCTGACGGAAGCTGGGAAGCTGACAATGGTCTGAATAAACCAGCCAGAATGGTCTGTACAGAAAGGACATGTCAATGTGGCTTTTCCAGCTCATTAAGATATCAAATTAGACTCAAATTAGGAAGAAACACACAAAGTTTCTGGCACAGTTTTAACAGCCAGGATGCCACCAGCCTGGCCTAAAGCAGGCTGAAGATACAGTGTGCAAAGGCCTCTGTGGTCTCTACATTAATCTGGCAGGAAGTGGGCTGAGAATGCTGATCTAAGGCAGAGTTTCCAGTTTCCTCCTCAGAAACAGCCCCCAGCGGTAATGGAAGAAGAAGGCTGTCCAGGGGGGGCAGAGTGGGTACATGCGGGGAACAAAGCAGAGCTCACTCGTGTGATGGGCCGGCCGCACAGAGGGGCACCTCCCGGTGGGGGGGCTTGGCTGCATTTCTGCACTTGCTCAGCAGGGCTTGGGAATCCTGACCAGTCACTCCCCAGTGCCTCCCCTTCCTTGGGGCGGAGAGTTTATGGCAACAATTCCATCTCTGACCGTTATTTTAGAACATACTTGAGTGGGTGGGTGTGCGTGTGTGTCTGTGTGGATGTACAAAGTGCAGATAATTTATCTTTTTGTCCATAAGTCTCCAAATCAAGAGGAAGACCGTCTGGACCTTGGGTGGATCAAGGGATCCCAGACTAGAGCCTGGTGCTGTGGCTGGACAAGACCTTTGTGGTTCTGGGATGAGAGTGAACGGGTTAGAGGGAATAACTGTGATCAGAAGACAGACTGAGACATACTGATTTCCCTGCTGGCTCTGATTCTTCACCCTTACTTACATGATATGTTTGCAGTAGGACTTTGTAACTTGTCCCTGCAAGAAGTGGTCTGTGGCCCTGCTCGTTATCCTGTGTTCAGCCATGTGTCTCGTTCTGGGCAATGAGATTTCAGCAGTTTGACTAAGGAGAGAATTATAAAAGCACTGACATGTTTCTTCTTCTGTTTTGATCCCCTGCATTTGCCATGAGAAGATGTCTTGCCTACTAGAGGATGAGATACAGGGCTCATGTTAGAATACCTAACAGCCAGTCAGTCTCCAGACTTAAGAATGAGCCCAGGTAAAATCTGCAGAGATGGTTCATCACCTGCTTCTGACTCCAGAGAAGTGAATGAGCCACTGAGCCAGCCCCAAACACACATGAGCACAATGAACTTTATGCCCAGGAGAGGGGGTTCTTGGTTACACAGCATTTTCTGTGGCAATAGGTAACGGACTCGAAGACTGTTAGAATCAGATTGAAAGTATATACTGGAAGGTTTGTGTGGAATATTTTGGTGTGAAAATAGCATCCAATGGAGTGTATGTTACTAATATTCCTGCCTCTGGTGTGAATGGTGCTTTTCACACGTCCTCTCATACAGATTCATCTGCATTTATTTTCCCTTTGAACCTCAGGAATCACGGCTTCCTCATCTCACGCTCCTTCTGCATCTCTCTCCCCCGACTCACCACCTGTCACTGTGCTTGGCTGGTGGTGGTGCCGTAGATCCGCTTGTGACCTGATCCTAGGAACCTATGAATGTTACCTTATGTGGGACAAGGGCCTTTGTGGATGTCATTAAATTATGGATATGAGATAAAGGAAGCCATGTTGGAATATCTGGGTGGATCCTAAATGCCATCATAAACGTCACTATGAAAGAGAAGCAGAGGGAGGTTACACAGAAGAGGAGGCCAGGGGAGGACAGAGGCAGAGTTCTGAGATGCAGCTGCAAGCCAAGGAGAGCCTCAAGCCAGCAGCTGCTAGATGCTGAAAGAGGCAGGAAGAGACTGGCTTTCTCCAGACTCTGTCCAGTAGCGCCCTTTGCTAACACCTTGACTGTGAACTTCTGGCTTCCAGAAATGTGACAGTATGCATTTCTGTTTCTTTAAGCCACTAAGATTGCAGTAATTTTTATAGCAGCCACAGGAAACTAATCTATCACTATTAAGACAGGTATTTCATTGTAAGTGGTTATCTGTATCTCTTTCTCAAGGTACATGAAGAGATTGGAAGGCAAGGAGAGAATTCTCTCATTAGTTTATTCTTGGAGTTTGGACAGAACCCAGCTTTAAAAAACACCAACGTAAAATCTGTGCAGTTAATCATCTTAACATAGGAATTGTTCCCACACTTTCCTGGAAATACACCCTATTTTTTCTTGCTATACCTTCTGACTATTTTGCCAAACAATGAGTACAGAGAGTTGTATGAGAGAATAAGAAATCCAATAATGACTCAGGATCTTGATGTATATATTGTCTGTTTTAAGTTTATCAGGATCCTGGGGAATTTCTCTCTTTTTCACTGAAGACCTGCTTTAATTTTAAAGAAGTGTCATTGTAGGTTGGATCACTATGGGTTAGCATTAATTACATATCCATCTGTACACTTTTTGATTCAGCAAACAGCCTCCAGAAATCAGAGATGCACATATAAATGACATAGGTATAGTGTCACCAAAGAATATGTAGTTCAGCAGAGGAAACAAAAATAAACAACCAAAATAGTTTACATTTACAATATTGTAAATGTTCTATTATAATCATAATCTTAAAATGTCACAGAGACAAAGAAAGAGCCCTTACTCTGATTGGAAGCCAGAAAATAGGGCTCAAAGATATTTTCCCAAATGGTATAAAAATCCATTTTTGAAGAATTTGAAGGATCAGTTTTGACAGATTAATGAGATTTGGACAGGTACTGGAGGGTATACCATGAAGAAGGGTCTTCTAAGCAAAGCAAAGAGGAGAGAAACAAAGGAAATTCTGAAAAGCCACTAGCCCATTAGGTGTGAAGAGAAAGAGGTCCGTGAAGGCATAATGATGGTGTGTTTACATGACACTGGATTTCTCTCACAAATTCTTTTCTCTGGTGTTTGCAAGGTTTTCAGGAAATTAGATCAACCCTAGGAAATTTTCTGATTATATGGAGCATACTTTTGGAATAATCTTGCTCCTGGAGAATATGGTTTCAAACAGTTATGATTTAAGGAGATTGAATTCTGTCTTCCTCTTATCTCCTAGTGTGGAAATGTACCACTGATGACAGATGTCAGTGAAAATTTCATTGAGTTATGGATTTTGTAAGTCATTAAGCTTGGCATCTCCTAGAACTACAGCTACTGGAACCTCCTTCCCATGAGTTCATGGAAGGGGTTAGAGGAAGCGATCGGTGGAGCTGACTCATCTTAGGGGTGAAATGGCCAGGTTTCTCAGAAAAATTCATATCAGAATTAGTTATTTGTTTCTGGAAATCATAGCTCACAAAACACAAAAAATCAAATGCAATGGGAAAAGGCAAACTGATGCATAGATGTTAGTAACAGTATTACTAACTGTCATCAGATTTGGATTAAAGAGCAGTGTGCTGAAAAAGCTGTTGAAGAAGGAGCTATGAGGTGATGTCCACACGCTCATGTGAGTGGTGGTAGTGACTGTGTTAGGGATGGGACCAGAGGGAGAAAGAAGAAACATTTTATTTGAAAGTGTAGATACTTTTCAACTTTTAAATGTGGGCATCCCATTTGTTTGACAAATAAGCCAAACTAATACATGTAGATTTATGATCATGGTGCAAAGCCTCAGCCCCAGGACCAGATTTCATTTTCGTGGGATAATAGCCAAACCTGTGGGATGTGCAGAGAGGATCACAGACTCCACGGGCTGTCAGTCATTTCCAAGTGCCGGAAAACCCTAAGGTTGGAAGCACAGTGCCTCCCCTGTATTGTACCTGGTTCTTCTGGCTCCTCCCTTAAATTACGTTTTCTGGCAGCTTTGACATATTTAAGCCTTAAATGCTCAGTCTGTTGAGTAATGCATCCTGTATCTGCAGCCCAAGAAGCAGAGGACTGGTGTATGAGACTTTTGGACTCAATGACAACAACACAGCACAGACTGAGTGGCTTACACAGAGCAGGACAGAAAAAGCTGTTCCCAGTTCTGGAGGCTGGAAGTCGAGGTCAAGCCTCCATCATGGCCATGTTCTCCAGGGAGGGCATTCGTTATTTGCAGCTGGCGCCCTCTCTCTGTGGCCGTGCTTGGCAGATGGGGCTGGGATCTCTCTGGAGCCTCTTGTCAGGACACTAATCCCGCCCGTGAGACTCCACCCTCAAGTCCTGAGCACCTCTCAAAGCCCCCAGAACCACTGTCTGTGGAGGTTAGGGCTCCACCTATGACTGAATGTTGGGGGCCATGACATTCAGACCACAGCAACAAGAGGGAACAAAGATAAACAATGGCACAAAGGAGAATCAAGTGCTGGAAAATTATTGGAAACTAATCAGTTTCTAAAGCTTAGCTTTTTAAGAAACACATAGGTTTATCTGCTCTGATCTTGCCTAATACGTAAAAGTATAATAAGCTTTTATATAACAGAATGGCAAAGCTACCAGAAAACGTGTAAAATTTTAACAGTAAACCATACAGAAAATTCTAAGAATTCTAATGAAAAATGGAAATGTTCACTATTGCTGGATTGAAGCAGACTGTCCTCCAAAGACACATATCCCCAAGTTAAATAAACAAATGAAAAAAATTGATTGCTGGACAGTTGTGTTTTGAAGCAAGGTGCTTTATAGAAAACTAAGGATACTGCACAATTCAGTTTATGCCTTTAGAGACTTTCAAAGTCCTAGTAAATATTTTACTGACCATTTTATGTTTTTTAGTAAATGAAGGGCATAAAGCACCAGAGAAACCTGAAAAAAATTGTTATTCTATTTCAGTTTTATAACCCTTCTCACATTAGTGGTATATGAGTTTATCTATAATATGTAATGAAACAGTACATCGATTCTAATAGGGTGTGTTACAATATTCAGAATTCTCAAAGCACACAGTAATAAAAATGCTTTCCACTACCCCTATAATTTGAAACTTCAAAATATAAACAGGATTATATACATAATAGAAACAAACTGCTTAGAATATCATACCAGGTGCTTTGACAAGCAAGAAAACTTTTATATTGTCAGTGGCTTTGGAAAGTATAATTAAGTTTTAATATTTAAACTGAAACATGTTGTCAATATAACAGCTGAATCAACATGACTACAAAATAATTCAGGTAAAATACTATCCTAGAGCACGAATGTAATTTTTTTGCATAAACCCAAAAGCTAGCACAGGACTCAACAGTAGATAATCCATTGTCAAACGGTCCTGTTTTACCGTATTTCTAGAACAAGACACTGCACAGTTATCAATGTTAGTATTTCGACAGTTATAGCAGTTTCTGACTATTGGTATGGTTTTCAATAAATATCTTCTGTATAGTGTTATGCAATAAGAACAGTGTTTCAAAGGGAAATATAATAATGAAAACATCAGGGAGGGATAAGGGAGGAAGAAAAGAAAGGGTCCATTACACAGAAAGAAAGAATTCAGGCAAAGAGGAGAAGAGAGGTGATGTTCTTTGCACTGAACACACAGAGTCCAGACAGACTCCTGCATTACTGGTTAGGTTCAAAAATAGCAAGCGGCAGGCATGTGACTCCCCACATTTTGCCTGAAATTCATGGCTGCCCTGTTGTCTGTCTCCATGTTGGTTGATACCAGGCAGACCTTAACCATCAACTCTTATGAAATAAATTGGTAGGGCCAGATAATTCATTCTAGGAATTAAATAGTGCCCTTTAGTACTTAAATGGCTTCATCTACCCCATTCCCTGCCTACTTCCCAGCCTTGGAGCACGTCTGCATTACAATACGCCTCTCTCATGTACGGTCTCATTTATGTTAATATGGGGCAAAGAAGGCAGATCATACAAGCTTCAGCTCTGGCTGTGGACCTCACGCAGTTATTTAACCAATAAGCTTCTCTGTGCCTCAGGGATGTCCTCCACATGAGAAGATGCCTACTTCAGAGAGCACTGTGAGAATTAAATGAAAAGATGCACATAGCACACACAGCCAGAGCTTCACCCATGGCAAGCAGGTTCGCGCCTTTCTGTAGTGGAAGCACAGAATCGTGCGACCATGTGGCCGCTGATCGCCCTCGCATTCTCATGGAGACCTGGCGCGCACAGGAGGAAGCTGCGGAGGGCAGCCTCAGAACACGGTGATGGTCAAGCGTACCATCAAGTTGGTTGGGAGTGACCGTGACGGGCTTGTAATGTCAGGCTGGAGGAGTATTTTGAAAACACACCAGGGAGAGGGGCACACTGGCTTCCCCAGGATGTAATTAGGGGCTCATACAGACTCTGCCGTGGAACCTGCCATACACCCCTCGGGACAACACCGTGGAGATTTTTGTAAGCAGTATTCTGTCCATGGCTCAGCAAGGCTATCAGAATGTCCCAGGACAGCTACATAAGACCCTGAGAGTGACTTAAACAAGAGTTTCCAAGATTCGTCAATACTATGACCCCCTCAGTTTAGACCATGCCCAGGCATGCAGGTGTTATCCCTTCCCTGAAAAATAAAACGTGGATGGGAAGGCAGGATGCTTGGCTCTTAATGTGTTCCTTTGGCCTCGGCAGGCAGACTTTCTCCTTTACCTTTCTAACTTTAGCTGTCTCTTCAGTGTTCTTCTAAACCGGACCTCAGTGAACTAGAAGAGTTGCGTGTCATTCTTACATGCCAGTGGGGAGTAACTGGATGTATGAGTAAACGAGTTTGGAGACAAGTAGGAAATTTTGCAGAAGAGAAGGAGAACCAGTGAGGAGACAGGAGACTGGGGTCCTGGGCTGGGTTCTGCTGTGAGGTGGACCCCTGGTCTCTGACGACTCATGTATTGTTTCCCTTCCACACCGAGGACAGAGTCCACAGCACTCTTCATGCAGGATGGCGTTTTCCTCTAGCTCAGGATCAACTGCTTCTCGAAGTGCAGTCTGTGTCTGGGGTTCTTGGTAACAGGGGCGTCCTTGGAAACCTCCATGGGCTGAACCAGAAACTGGCGATTCTGATACACAGTGAGTTCTGGAATCACTCTTTCATCAGATCACTTAGTCTGGGGTCTAAGTTATGCCCCTACTCCCAGCATTGTGAGCTCGAATAAACAGCCAGGCAGGGAAGAGAAACAAGCAGGAACAATTTTCTGTCCTTCTTCCAACAGCAAAAACACACCAAGGCTCCTGCAGCCAAACAGACACACATGCCTCTGGGCCAAGTGCAGTGACCAGAGCCGGTCCACCTTCTCCTTGCCTTATTCCTCTTCTTGGTCGTCACTGAAACCTCATTTATTCTTAAAATGTAACAGCAATATCAGTAATAACAATAACAACCTATTCAACAGGAATGCTGCACAGCCTTAAAGAGAGGTTTTGTGAAGTCCCCTAGGACCCCACCACTACCGGCCATGTCTGGATCTGAACTCGGCCTGTCTCACCTCGATCTGTGGGCCATTGGCTCCTCCATGGGCCCCCTAGTCGTTCACTCAGGGACCATCGATGGGACCTTCTCCTGAGCCAATGACCAAGAGTAAAATCTGAGCCCTAGAGCCTCTTCCCGCCTTTGCTTCCACACTGTGCAGGAATACACAGGAGCTTCCCCGAGAAAGCCAGGTTTGATTTGAACCCAGAGAGGGGGTGGTGCAGATGGGGGTGTGGCCCATTTGGGGACGGTCTTCCACGCAGAGTTGGCAGCACATGTGCCAGACCCAGAGGGTGATGGCTCATCACATCAGAGGAGTGCCAGGAAGGACAGTAGGGCTGAGGCACGAAGCGCTGGGTGCTGGGGTGGTGGGCAGAGGCCTGGCTGGCCCAGGATGATGGGGAGATACTTGGGATTTTGATGTGGGAGCTATGGGAACCCAAGTTTGGCATTGCATGCACATGTTTTTCTTTTGTTACTGAAGTATAGTTGATATATAATTTTATATTGGTTTCAGGAGGACAACATAGTGATTCAACAAATTATACCCTCCACGATGCTCACGAGGGAAGGTGCAGTCACCGTCTGTCACCATACACAGATCAGCAGCATCACTGGCTACATTCCCTGTGTTGCTCTCTCACCCCAACTCATTTTGTAACTGGATTTTGTGCCATCTTGACCCCCTTGCTCTACTTCACCCCCTGACCCACATCCCCTTCTCTGTGTCCGAGTCTGTTTCTGTTTTCTTTGTTCATTTATTTGTTCTGTGTTTTATATTCTGTATGTCAGGGAAATCATGTGGTTTTGTCTGTTTGTACCTGGTTTATTACACTTAACATAATATCATCACCATCTAGGTCTGGAAAATATGATTACTTGCATGAAACACTAAATAGTAAGCTAATCTTACATCAATATTACTTTTAGAAAGATAAGCCTTATTGTCACCCAGCACCTGTGACCATCCCATGTCTCTCAAAGGAGATGGGCTGTTTGGAGCATTATTGGCCTTTTGAGGGAATGGAAGAGAGGCAGATGCACCCAGAGGTGAATGAACACTGTAGCACGTGAGAAGGTGCCACCAGACAGCCAAGCCCAGCCCGGACACGCCCCTACCAGTGAGCTTCACCTTCCCCTGAAAGACTTTTATGACAATATGTGGCAAAACAAATTACTCTTCATTTCTCAAAGAGCGAGGTCAAAGGTCGTTGAGGTTGCCCAGAGCAGGGTTCCGGACAGGTACCTCCAAGGGCATGACAAGCGGCCCGGGCTCTCCAAATCAGGGTTCTAGGTCTTGGCCTTCCTGTGAGATGACACACTAGACCCACGTGTTCCATATGCCACTTTGCTCTTACCGCAGTGCAGTGCTTCTCTCCTGATATGATGAAGAACACACAGTTTCCCATTGCAAATGCTCACCTACATTATGTCTCCAATTGCAACTCTGGAGAGAGGTGCCAGCCCTTCATTAGGGGGCCATGGGGCCTGGGCATAAGGCGAAGAGGCTGCAGGCTGAGCAGGAACGTGGGGGGCCTGGCTAAGTTCCCAGCACCACACTGGGGATGACGCCCATCTCCTCCCTCATCCTGGTATTATTGCTGAAGCACATACACAGAAGGAGCTTTCGTTCGGTGTGACGCTAGGTCAGGAGCCCAACACCATGTCACAGCTTTGAGTGCCAGCCGAACGGCTCTCTGCCGTACCCCTGCTGCGTGAAGAAGGAAGGTATTTCCCCCCCTGTGTCAGGTACCAATTGCACTGACAGGAGTGCTCACGGGTCTGGTGAGCATCTTAGAGCAGGTGATGCATCTGTAAACAGCTCCAGGAACCTTTTGCAAATAGTTGAAAACTACGGTCTTCAGAACTTAATCATACAGTTTCAGAATAGTGCAAAAGCTATTTTATTCACAGTAACTAAGGGGATGTTAACTCTCCTTGTGATTAAAAAAATACTCAAAAAATCTATTTGCTGACTAAATTGTTATTCATTTGAAAGTATTATCTCACGGGGATGGACAAGCAAAGAGTGCAATTATAAAATGTATTTCTGTCTCTTAAAAGTCCTGGGACATTTCACCTGATATTTTGTAAATAAGGATTCCATACTTATTATTATTTTTTGACATCAAAGTGCTCAGATGATCCAGTGTAGCAGCAGAGTGGTCAGACTTCAGTCATTTATCAGAGATGGTGAGAGATCATGGTCACCAGGAATGAGGAGTGTATGATATAAACAAACCTGCTTAATGTTTGATTTAAACAAAATTTGTCTTCCTAGGCATCCCCTCCAGGTCTCTGTGCTCAGACACGGTAGCGTTGGGAATGCGCTCCTGAAATCTCTCTCCACTCCAGGGCCTCCAGCACAGCACTGCAAACCCATTTCCTGGGAATCTTTACCAATTTCACTGTCATGTCTTCTTTGTAATCCCAAGACTGAGACCCGTTTTGGCCAGTGGTGGATGCTCTCATGGCATTTCTTCCTGAACATTAAACTCCCTCAGGGGCTGTCTCCAGCATAATACTCATTGATCTAAGAAAAATAAAGAGAATAAATCATTTTTTCTGGCTTCAGGACATTTTAGAATATAAGTCTTATCATATAGGTACTGAATTTATAATCTATCAGTATTTCTCCATACCTTCCGGGATGAAGTTCACTCTTCACGTGGCCTGCAGAATTCCATATGAATTCGTTTTCTTGCACCCCTACTTTCCCCAATACACACCCACCTTTTATGCTCCAGTCATTCCTATTGATCTGTTTTTAGAGCTTTATGTATGCAGACTTGTCTAATTTTTGAAGTAGATACTATTATCCCTATTTTATACATAAAGCCAAAGTGTGGACATGAATGCCAAAGTCCCATGGCAAGTGTCAGAGCCAATATTCAAAAAACCTTTTAAGCACCATGCACAACTGCAGTTGTCCAGCCTGCGCATGTGTGTGGATGGTCCATCCTCTGTGACGGGAACAGACCCGACTGCACAGCGTGGGGTCTGCACACTACATGCGGGCACATGGCTGCTCTGAGCCTTGGCGGAAGCTCTGTTAACCAGAAAGAAACACTGCTTTTTATAATGTCCACAAATGCCTCCTTATGAGTTATTGTGAACCTGGAGCAGGGTCCCATGGAAAGTAGCTGGAAGTCTTGGGATGAGCACAGAATATCCTATCCTGCCAAAATTCAAGGACACTCAAGAATGTCAGGAGATGGAAAAGATAAAGGAGATCCTTATGTCCAGGCCATGACAACCTGTGCACCATGAATAATCAAACTGATTGTAGGTTTCATGAAATACCATGCATTTATGATGATGTGCAAGTGTTAAATTTAATATGGACTATATTAAAACTATAATGTACCAGGTGGTTGAAACTTACACATACATAAACATAAATATTTAATAATAGTGAATACAAGAGTGGTGATAATTGCTTTTTCCCCTTTTAGAGTTGTGTGCCTGTATGCGTGCAGTCACAAAGGGGTGAATGTGAAATGCTGCGAGTCCATTCTGGGCAAAGAGCAGGTGTCATCACCAATGACGGCACAAGACAAAAGTGTTGGAAAGGCAGATGATCACCACTGAATTGATGCGCAAAGAAGGTCTGACCAGTGAGCTCCAAGGTGACTTCGCCAGTCGTTTCTTCAATGAGAATCGCCTCATCTCCTAGCAGATGGCACATCCTTCAAAACATCCTTCAAATCCTGCTCTTCATACTGAGAAGGCTCTCTAGAATTTCCAGTTACATGAACAAGTAAGTTAATATATCACAGTGTAAGGAAACATGGTAAATATTCCAAGCTTCAAAACCTAAAATCTGTATGTTACTGCAATACACTTGATATTGCAAAGATGTGATTGTAGATGGTCAGTGGGTCGACTCTGAACCACGCTTTGCTGTGCGGCAAGACCTCCATAACGGCAAGAATTTGTCCGTTCACATCCCAAAATCGACAACCTGGGCTAGTCTGATAGTCTGACATTTTACTCTCTTTTGATACTGGAAAGATTGTTGAAATTCTACAAAGATATAGAAATGAGCATCTGCAACCCGTTATGATTACTGCAACCTTGAAAATAAAAGCATAGAGATAATGATGAAATTAGAAATTGCAAAGAAAAAATTTAGATCTTAGAAGTTGGAAAATTTCAGAACTGATTTAACTTAAGTACATTAATGAGGTTTCAATTATCCTAATATTTTTGTTTCTCTTGTCTGTTTAAAGGTAGGAAGACACTAACTTCCTTATAAAATTTTTGTTAAATATGCCTATAATAATATTTTAAGTTCAAGAAAATTCATTATGTTAAATTTTAATTGGTGACTTGTACAGTATAGGATATTTGAATTTTGATTAATTAATATATAAATAAATGTTATATTGTTAATAGTATGTAAATGAATGTTAGCTGTTGAACAGATTTCCAAGGTAATTAAACTGAATGTAGTGTGACTTTCTTCACACACAAAAACCCCTCAGACATTAAAGAATCTGAACAATTTTTAAATATCTATATTGGGCTGAGGAAGACAAGGGGAAGCTTTAGTGGGGTTAAGGTATGGATTTGATGCTATGGGCCAGGGGCTCACGGATATAGAGTTATAAGGACTATTTCTGGAGGATATAGGCCTAAAATACATAGATAATGAAAAACATGGGGATAAATATGTATAAAGTGGTACAGTGAGCAGTCTTGAATATCAATCTATTTCTTTTTTCTTTTTAAAATTTTGTTTTTGGTTTATTTTGGCAATTGGGTCCATTAAATATATTGAAGGTGAAATTGGAGCTAACAATTTTGAAAATACTATTTTAGGTGTGTGCAGATAATTTGATTCAGAGACGTGGAGACAGAGACCCACGTGAAGGCTGATGGCATCACAGCCAACGAGGGGCTTCAGGGCCAGCGGGCGGGGAGTGGGGCCCCTCGCCTGCACGGGAAGGATGGGACTAGCCTTGCAGTGGGCCTCGGACAGCTGCTGTGAGTGGGGCGGGCTTGCGCAGACAGACCGCCCTAGATTTGGAACCTGGGAAATAATTCTCCAGAGGGCTACTCATTTCCAAAGCAGAAAGTCCTATTATTCCTCAGAAAGATTTATCTCTGCTGCTTGGTGCCCACAAGGATACGTATTTAAAGACACACAGACACACCCTGGGAGTTTCAGGTGCCCCACCATAAGGTCAGTAGCCCAGTAAAATAATGTCTGCCTATACTCTTCAGCCCCACAAGGAGACGTTCGCTGTGCTCGGGAAAAATGCCTTCTCTCCGGGTCTGCGGGCCAGCTCGCGTTGCGGACGGCCGCTTCCTCGGGCGCCGGAGTGAATGAACTGCAGCTGAGAACCGTCATGTGTTAATGAGAAACAGCCCTGTGACTGTGGTCGTAGGCCAGATCTCCTAGATGCAGCTTCAGGAAGGTCTGGGGGCCTCATGACATGAATCAATTAGGGGATAAAACACATTTTAAAAATTAAAAAAGAAATGTATTTTGGTAAGAACACACACTCTAACCTTTTCACACACGTTTAAGCATACAGTGTATTATGCTGGGTCCAGGGACAGTGCATAGGACACCTCTGGAGCTCTGAGCTTGCTCAGTGGACGCTGTAGGCCCAGTGGTTAGCGACACCCTGCTTCCCCTGCCCGCAGCTCCTGGACCAGCGTCCCTTCTGATGTGAATATCTCATGTAAATAGAATGATGCTGTGTGTGTCCTTCTGTGACTGGCTTAGCTCAGTCGGCACAGTGTCAGAGCTCATGCATGTGGTGTACTGCAGAATTTTCTTCTTTTTAAAGGCTGGGGAGTATTTAATCGTGTGCGCACAGGTCAGCACATCACAGCCGCGAGGAGATCTCACCTCACATCTGTCAGGGTGGCTCTCATCAGAAAGGTAAAAAACAGCAAGTGTTGGTGAGGTTGAGGAGAAGCTGGAACCCCTGCCCGCTGTTGGCAGGGCTGTGAAGCAGGGCAGCCACCGTGGAGAGCCGTGGGGCTGCTCCCCAGAAAATGAAAGATGGGACTGCCGTATGATCCAGTAATACCATTTCTGAGACAGAAAGAGAATTGAACCAGGATTTGAGGAGGTAATAGCACTACTGCCTCCATGCAGCCCCTACTCACAAGATGTGGGAACAACCTGAGAGTCCATCCGGAGATACCTTAAGGTTAAAGAGAAGAGTAATTGGTCTTATCTCCAGCCACACTGAACTCAGCTCAAAGGATGGATTTCCCTCTTTCTCACTTCATGCTTCCTCCTGTCCCTGAGGAGCCCACGCCCCTCTCTCTGACTCTTGCCTCCTTGCTGAGGAGGTGAGTAAAGCCTGGATTGTTACATTTCACTGGGCTTCTGGTTCTCCTTGGCTGTCTCACACCTGATTGCTCAAGAGTGGATACAGGTTGGGCCCTCCTGTCACCTCCCACCTGCCCTGATGCACCCGTGTGCACTATACGCCAGCAAGACACATGAACTCGAATGCCTGCTTCAAGGCAGAGCTCCATTCCCATTTCATCCAGGGGTCTGTGACCACACAATCTGACTGTAACAAGATTCCCGCTGGTTTGTATGTGCATGCAACTGGAGAAACACGGACAGAACATTATTTGGTGTTGTCCAAATTAGCATATTGTGTGTTTGTGTATTCATATTGAGGTGCGATAGCTTATCACCTAGACTCAGGCATCTCAGGGGGAGAGGCTGTCCCACCATACTTCCGGGGTGCGTTCTTCCAGATGAACTGACAACGGTTGGTGTGCAAAGAAATCAAGTATAAATTCTCCATATAAAATAACCTAACCCACTATTTGGCATCTGTTTGCCCATATTCGTGACCACAGATAAAGACACAAGATGGATAACTGAGGACTGAGCATGGCAGTAGTCCCAAATCCATCTCATTTCATCCTGATCTGCCTCCTTTTGGCATCTATGCGGCCATCTCTGAATCTTGAGATAGTTTGGTTACATGTGACTCTAACTTTACCTTGCTGTTTTAAATGCATTTTCCTCATTCTGACTCAGAGCAGTTGCAAACATTCTGGCCTCCCCAGCTCCTGCCTGCCTCAGCTAGAATCTCTTGTTTAACCAGCATTGGAACCGCTGCCCATGGGCTTTCTTGGACTGGCACTCAGCCAGCCTACATAGATTTTGTTAAAAATCTGCTCTTGGGCCTAAAAAGAATGTCTCATTTTTTTCAGATAACAAGGAAGCACAAATTAAACATTGCATGGATCTATTCTCTTGTACTTGAACTATTCCAGAGGTCAGCACACTATGCCCTGTTTGTAGGTAACGCTCCCAGGAACACAATCTCATGGTTCGTTTGTCACCCAGGGCTATTTGCAAAACCACAGGAGCTGGGTAGTTGTGACAGACACACTATGGCCCTTAAAGCTTAAAGTGTTACCATCTGGCCCTTTAAGAAAAAGTTGCCAACACTTACACTAGGCAATTTTTTAAAAAAAACAATCACCAACTGACAGTATTTTTGTCACTTGGTGGACAAATGACTGCTTTTTAAAAATTTTCCAGATTTTACCATGTCCTGTGTATTTAGTGTCAGTAAGGGACACTGAAGGGAAGTGAGACAGGCTCTGGCATTTAAAAGGAGCAAAAGGTTGCCTTGCCTTTCCTTGACCACAGCGGACAGCCCGTCATTCACATGCACACCGTGTGTTCTGAGCTCTGAGTTCTCAACTATTTTCACATGTGAAACTTAAATATTTTTCCATGTATCAGTCCATTTCTTTAGATGATATTTTCAGAAAAGATGTAGACTATTTTATTTATTCATTCACCAGTTTTTCAACCAGGATGTGCCACGAGTACACTAGACCCATAACACTATGCTAGGTACTGTAGGAATCTAGATCAAAACGACGAATATGAGACCTCAGCCTTAAAAATGTTTACAATCCGTGTGGGATTGTGTGAGCAACTGAGCTACACAATATGAATCTCCACTGATCACCAGACTCGATTAAGGCAAACTGGCTGACAACTGTCCATTTTCTGTGTACTTCCTCAGCTGAAGGATGAGCCCTGGTAAAGAACATGACTGCAGAGTCCAGGCTTCTGTTGACATATACAAGTAGCTGAACCCCCTGACTGGACCTCAGCGTGGCATCCATGGAGGGCAAAGGACATGCCTAAATGATGGTGCAGCTAGAAATGAGAGCCTGCAGGCACATGCAGGCCGCGGATGGAGGCAGGTGCCGGCCAGCGAGGCCACCCTCCTCCTAGGGATGTGGCTGTCACGCGGTCCTCTCCCTCTCGAACGTGCAGGGCATGTGAGATGCGGGTTTTGAGCAGAATGAGGAAGTTACATCAGCTTCAGAGTTAGGTCACAAAGTGTTTGCTGTTTCCTCCTGGGTCTCAGAAAATTCATTCCAGAGGAAACTAAGTTCCACGCAAGAAATCGTGCCCTTGTGAGATCATCATGCTGTGACAGTGAGGCTCTGGAGGGCTGGACATCGTGTGGAGGGAGAGGAAGTGGCAGGGAGCGAGGTGGCCCCTCCGGAAGTGGGCCTCCCCACCTTGCTGCCCAGCGGATGCCACAGGGATGGGAGATGAGCCGCCCAGCTGAGCCTTCCCTAAATTCCCAGACTGTGAGATTGTGAGCAGAAACAGTGACAAATGTAAACCAGTCAGGTGTGAGGCATTTAGTGACACATGAGCACAGATTGGAAATGGCAGAAGATCGGATGCCGGTTGTTGTAGGCTCTGTGGTTGTGAAACCATGGATTGGAAGGTGGGCCTTAACCGTGTTATGGATTGTGGTGAAAAGAAGCCACTGATATCAAATGATGACTAAGACATCACAGATTAGTGGGAAACAGGGAAAAATCATCTAAGTGGGAGATCCTGGCTTCAAGTGGCCCAAACCTTTTAGAGGAAGGGAGATAATCTGATCTATTAAAGTGTTGTTGATGTGACAGTGGCGGTCTGGCTGGAACAGAGTGCAGCCCTGAGCAGAGAGGTGTTATATAAGGGTCAGGGATGCCAAGACTGACTTCTTGAAGAAGGTGCCATTTGAGCTAAACCAGTTAGGTGAGAACAGAGGTTTAGGGATGTGTGTGAGCAATCAAAGCTCATTAGGAGAAAAATGTGAGAACCAGCCTGGTTGGAAGATTTCATCAGTGCGGGAGCAGTAGGAAAAGCAAAGCTCAGAAAGGCAGGCCAGCCAGACATCAGCAGCCCCCCAGGGCCGGGCAGGGAGGCCGGGCACTGTCCTGGCCCCTCTGACCCTTTAGATGCGTTCACTTCTGCCCTCTGTTCTGAGGTAAATGCTCATGTGCTTTAAACATGACCTGAAATTTAAAATGAGCATTTTCTATGAATCTACGTTAAGCACCAAACTACAATCAAATGCAGACAAGGAATATTTCTAGGAATTCTTTTGTTAGGCAACACTGATGTGTTATGGAAGAAAGAAGGGCTAGCAGACAGAAGTGGGGATACAGGTGAACCCCATTATTACTCTGCAGGGTCCTCCCCGAGAGCGTGGGGTTAAACACATGGGGTGATGGAACTTTGTTCTCAAGAGCCCAGACAAAAAATATTAGAGATAAATTGCTGGAAACACAAGCCTTGAAATTCTTTTAGGGTTACTCTTGGCAGAAATCGTGATGGAGAAAGATTGCTGCATTTTTCTGAAGAGACATTCGAAAGTACTGTGAGCAGAGGGAGAATGAAGAAGCTAATTCTTCAGATATTGAATCCATAAAAAAAAGATAGCTAAGAATAGAGAAATCCTCCTATTGTAATTGCAGCATTCCTATAATAAAAGCATGTTTGGGATGAAATAGAGCTTCCAGTGAGAAAGATGATTAACCTGCCTGATGGTCAATCTCTATCCACTTTTGTTCTTCTTGGACTACAATCTGTTCTCTGTGCCGGAGCCAGAAGGATGTTTTGAAATGGAAATGCTATGGCCTCGCTGCTCATAAAACACTTTTATGAAAACTGCCAGATACTTATAATGGTGTACAAGGACCTACATGATCTGGCTTCTATCTACCACTCGATCTTCCTGCCCTGACACTTCCTCTCTCTCATATGCGTGCACACACACACATGTGATATATTCATATACACTAGAGCTCTGCTGGCCTTGTGTCAAAATTGTCAGATTTTCCAAGCTTCCCTCTCACCATTGGGCATTTACATAAGATGACATCTTCCACAGAGAGTGCCTTCCACCACTCCCCATATAGGAAGCTCATTCTGAACGTGTTAACTTGACCTTCACTCTGCTAAAAGGCTGACTCATGCCCCAGACTAGATCAGATCTCTCTCACAGGGCCTTTACTCCATACACCCTATTTCTGCTGTGATTTTCCATTCAGACGTGATTATTTAAACAATGTCTTGGAGTTTAGTAGACTGTAATCTCCATGAGAACAGGCTCCTTTGCTATTTGGTCTGGCCCTCAAAACACCACTGTGGAATGACTGGATCAACATGAGGTGGAGCATAGGCAGGCAACCGTGTTGGCCCCTTGCTGGTGGTCTTATGGAGCTGAGTGATACACTCTGGTCTAATTCATTTAACCCTAAGCTCTGTGTTAAATGTAGGGCAGGAATTACTGTCTTTGTTCTGCATGATAGAGGAAACTGAGGCAGCACAGGGGAAGTAATTTTTGCAGCGTCCCTCAGCAAAGAGACAGGTACATGGGGAAGCAGAACTCACACCTTCTGAACCCTAAGATCCTTTCCTCAGTGCTTTTTGGGAGCTTAGTTGCCATTTTCTTACATTTTCTTCATTGTTTCCAATATTAAAAAAAAAATTATCTTAGAACTCCCAAGACGTGCTTCTTAGGCATTAGAACCAATGGCAAGGAGACCAAAATGAGCATCTGTGGTAGGCCCAGTGGGGACAGGGGTGGCTCAGCTCTACCCTGTACTGGCTGTTTGCTGTGATGTATGTGAATTAACTGACTACAATAAACTTGAATTTTCTTCATTACAAAGTAATATTGTTACCGGCCAGAACACTGTTCTTCCCAGGATCGTGTCTCAGAGGTGATGAAGAATGAAGCCAGCAGACAAGCATGCGGAGCAGACGGCAAAGGTTCTGATAAGGAGTGAAAAGAAGAGGGTTCCTGCTACTCGGGAGGGGCTCCACGGGAGGGGGCTGCCGGGGCTGAGGAGTGCGGAGCTTATACTGCCTCCCAAGATGGGAATTCCCACCCCCACCCCCAGACCTAATAGAGAACTGGACTAGTGACATCACCGCTCAGTCCTGACTGGCTGAAACCACAGTGCTTCATTTGCACAGGGCGCGACCAGTCAGAGCAGCCGAGGTCTAACCAAGCGGCTGAGTTGGACGGGGGCTCTTTGACATGTGCAAGGGCCCTGAACTTTGCCCGCGCCCTACTATCCCATGCCTCATTATCAGTACCATTTATGGCTTGTGAGGAAAACTGGCAAATGTTTATAAAATGCCAATTACACTTTTGGTCCATTGTCAGTTCTTAATAAACGTGAGAGCCCCACTGCTGCTGTTTAGTGTCAGCCTACTGGTCAGCTTCCCTGGACCCCGTGGTCACAGCCATGCTGAACCGAGCCACTTGCACATCATAAAGATGAGCAGCTCCAGTGGGGTTTGTGCATGATTGACACTCAGCAGTCAGTAACAGGCTCCTATTTGTAAATAAAAGAATCTGGCCGATATTATATGTTTTCTTTTGAACTTTGGAAAAGAATTGGTCTGGCTCAATTTTTTAAAGTATTTGAACTGCTAAGGGTCCTATTTCTGGATTAATTCATTCCACTCTCTACGTACTCAGAGAAGGAACAGAAACTCTTCCAACGAGCCAGAATGGAATGAGATCTGTGCTTGCTCAAGTCTAAATCCTTTGGAACATATGGAAGAAGCCCAGGCAACTGTTATACGCAGCATATGACCCATTCCTTATCAATCTGTACATGACATGTTTATAATACATGGTTTACTGAAGTTCATGTCAGAGCATTTCCTGGGTTATCTGTTTATGATTATTCATAGCTATTTTACAGCCAGTGTGAAGAGCCTGGGTTCACATAAGGTCAAGGTTACTTCATTTTGAAAGAAACAAATGGATTTGTTTTTCCCTCAAGCTCTTGGTGTTGAAAATAAATTAAATATTACATTTTTAGCTGTATTTTAACTTTTTATAAAGCAAAGCAATACTGAGATTTCAGATCTCTGCTCAGGACACTGCCAAAGCTGGGGCAGTGAGGTTGAAGAGCTGGCCTCGTGGGGGGAGGCCATCCCGAGGATGTCAGTGCAGGCGGACCCTGGGCAGGACCCAGGCAAACAGAGGCCCCACACTGCCCACCTTCCTTGGGCTGTGCCCTCTGCCTGTCCTGCCCTCCCAGAGGCTGCTGTGATCCAGGAACTGGAAAGGACTTGTAGAAGCGAAGAGAATTGGATTCTATGTTCAAAATCCTAAATGAGACTTATCCATTGACCAGGCACCTATGTGCACATTCCTTGTAGATGCTTGGAAGTAAAATCAGAGCATGTCTGGGAGAGGGAAGAGCCTGAGATGGGAAGAGTTGAAATTAGAGGTGAAATTAGGTGAAGAGAAGTTATATTGCCACAAAATTGCATAAACTATGAGTAACTATAAATGACTGAGTACATTTGTTATAATCTTAAAACAAAGCCTTATAACCACGCAATGGTTTTGCACAGCAAAAGGCACAAGCTTGGGAGCGAGCTAGTTCTCATCTGCCTTTGCCCCTACAGCCAACCAGCCCGTCAGGCCAGAAAAGTTCTATAGTCTCTAAGCTTCATGTAAATTGGGAGAGAAAATTCTATGTCATGACAGAGATGTAGGAACTGATTGAAATGTTTTCTCAAACACTGGACCAGAGACCTAGTGGAGACTCAGCCAGTTTCCCTGAACATTCCTCGGGAGTGTATTTCCTCCACACACTGTGGGCTGGAGGTCCAGGATGATCTCTCTGGAAGCAGGTGCTGAAGAGACAGCAAGGTGCAAGATGGTTATTAGGACCCAGGCGCTGTGAAAAGAATGAGTGGGCGGAAGCAGAACAGACCCAAAGAAACCTCATTGTAAAGCCAACGTCGTGGACGTGGGCGCTCTGGGGCCAGTGCTGCCGCTCACAGCCGTCTGCCTTTGGTCCTGAATGCGGCCCGGATGCCTCCCTTTGTCAGTCTCTGGCTGCTGGCGGCCAGGAAAGGCGACTGCCGTCGAGGTGGGCCTGGGGGGTCATCTGGAGCCTGTCTGTCCTTCTGGCTGGAAGGCTGGGGGAAAAGCCTGTCCTTGGGTTGGAATGGGGCAGTGCCCCTCCGTGTTAGCGACACTGGACAGGTGTCCCTGCTTGCTAGCGAACGCAGTCAGGGAGGTCTGTAGGTCTTGGTCAGGTTGCCGTTAGAGTAATACGCCACCTTTGGCAGGGTCATTTGCAGCCCCACACTAAACATCACAGGACGACCTTGGGGAGGAGCCCCACCTGTCTCAGATGGAGGCGCTGTGCTTCCCACTGCAACACCTGGGCCCCTGGGCACATCGCCTGCTTCTCACCAGTGCGTGGCTCACACAGTGCCCAGCGCATACCCCTAAAGATGTGTGCTTAATGTAACCAATGATGTGCAGCTCACACTGCCCCAGTTTATGCACAGGTGCTTGACAGGCTCATCTATACACAGCTTGTGATTTTCATATAGATGAAATTCTGTGGATCCTCATGTCAAAATCCTACAAAGAAAAGATGAGGACTAAAACACTCCTGAAACCTGATCAGTCAAAACAGAGCTCATTAAGGTCCCATCCAACACTCTGTGGATGGGAGGACCTAACCTGCCTCTCAGTGTTGGGAGCAGAAACGTCCAGCTGTGGGACCTCAGCTCCCCGGACATCAGCAACCTAAAATAAAGGATGTACTAATTCGTTTACCTATATGTTTTTGTGCAAATTCAGCCAATACTGTGAAGCACTTCTAACAGTGCATGGCACACATGGTTAGTTTGAGTTGAATGTTTCATATCTATTATTATTATATAAATAAATACAGTCCCACCTTTCTGCAGGATGTCTATGTGTCAACCACTAAACTTTATGCATATTCCTATATTTTTCACATGAGAAGAATGAGGTGTAAAGCTATTAAATAAACTTACCAAGTACTCTAGCTGGTCTAGCTGTTAGAGTTACTATGGTAACGTAGCAATTACCCAGGACTTAATCACATAAAACAGTCACTGATCATGCTCTGAGTCAGGCATCTCTGGGTTAGGAATCTGCGCAGGGCACTGTGAGGTTGACGTTCCTGTGACCTGCGTCCGGAGCCTCCTGGCTACCTGAGGCTCACCCGCTCCCACGTCTGGCAGCTGTCGGGTGGAGGCCTCGGTTCTCCACCACGTGGGCTGTTTGAGTCTTCTCACACTCTAGGACCGGGCTCAGGGTCAAGGGCACACAGGGAGGTCAAGGTGGCCTGCGGTGCCTTTGTGACCTAGACTCAGACGTCACCCAATGTCTCTTCTGCCATGTTCGGCCTTGTTTAAGTGTTTACAACATCCCACCCTGAGCCAGGAAATAAATTCTGCCTCTTCTTGAGGAAGGGTGAGCTTCTGGAAGAACAGAGGGGCCCGAGGTAGTGTTTTGGACTATTTTAATTGACTTTTTCTTAAGGTAAGTGTAGATTCTGATGTAATTGTGAGAAATAATGGAGAGATGACATGGTGCTTTGCCCAGCTCCCTGTGAGGGCGTGGTCCTCTCAGCCTATACTGATACAGTCTACCTTCCTAGTCAGACTGCCCAGGTTTATTTCATAATGATGTTTTCTGAGCATATACCCTACTGTGCAAGGAGGTGGTAAAGCTGGGCCAAACCCGTGTCTGTCTGGCCCAAGAGTTGTACTCTTAACCAGTGTGGGATAAAGTATCTGATCACTGCATTTCTGCAAAGTCTAAAAAAAGAAAAAGCATGTCAGCAGGTCAAATCCATCCCTGCTTAGATTAAATAATTTACTGTTGTAGCTCCAATAATAATAGGTCCAAAAAACCCCATCCCTCCTTTACTCACTGGATCATTCTATCCATAGCTGTCTAGTGATAAATTTGCCAAATAAGGACAATAAAAATACAGGAAAAAAACAACTACAATAGAAATATGACCATTTACCACTTTTGTACCATGTGCTGAGATCTATAATAGCCAGTTTTCACAATCCTGCTCTCTGCAGAGCCCCTGATGGTCGCTATTAGTCATTCTCAATATACAAGTATGTAAATTAATATGCGGAGAGCTTAATAAGCATAGAGCTTTAACACTGCTAGCTCATAAATGGTATAGGGGCCTAGATCAATCAAAAATCAAATTTCCTACTCCCAAAATTTTGTGCCTCTCTCTCCTTCTGTAAATAAACTGTCCGAGTAATAGATGAAAGAAAATAGACAAGAGCCACTTCCCTATTTTCTGCCTAATATCCATTTGGTTCATTTTGAGTCACCAGAGGTCAGAGTTGCAAGTTGATTTCCATAGTTCCTATGAGACGCCAGTGGCCTTTGTATTTCAGGTTGCTTTTCATAGCACTCTTCAGCCATGAAAGACTGACTCTATCCTCGAATAAAATTTGAAACTGGTTTTATCTCTAAATTCATGGGCTGCACAAATGCAGAGTCAAACTTCACTAGTTAACTGGGATGACTGAGCAATACCTTGGACCATCTTCAGTGACTTATAATTAGCTAAATTGTAAAGATTATGTGCATTTTGTTGACAATATATCAATAAGAGAAGGCTTAAGTAGAGTAACTTTTCTGAAAAGCAGTGTGACACCCCAGCAGACTTTCACTGCTCCAGGTAAATGAAATTCTACCTTTGTAGCTAACTCGAATTTTCTAAGAAAACTTCGTGTTTTACCCATTTGTGTTACAGAGAAAACGCTAAAACTAATCAATCAACAAGCGTTTATTGATTATCTGAGGAATTGTGCTACAAGTGAGGAGCACATAAAACATATGGTCCTGGTTAACTTACATACATGAAACTGGTATTTACAAATACAAACATGGAGGCTGACACATAAATGCAGGTTATAACTCCCTAAATGCCTCAGCTAACAGGGTATGGCAGTGACAGAGGAGGACCAACAGTGGGAAACCTGCTTTTATTACATCATATGTTAGTCCTCTTTTCTCATTTGATGCCCTCTCTCTCCTGTGAATGAAAACAAACCAAAGTTTGCCAGCCTTTCTCCTCTCTGATGGGTGGCAGGAGTGTCAGCTGCCCAAACTCTCAGCCAGAGGGACGGGGTGGTGGTCCTGCTTTGTCAGGGAGGCAGTGAGCCCGTGAGCACCCCCCACCTGCCCCTTCATCCGTGTCTCATCCGCTCGACCAGGATGTGGGGTTTGTTCTGCCCTCACAATGATTCTCTGTGAGTTAAGATTCACACCTGACTGCAGACGGGGTGCTGTGGCCTCCTGAGAACCCTCCTGCCTTCCCAATCCTTTGTGTGTTTACGAGCACAACAGGCTTCCTCAGATGAAGGGCCTTCGTGTGTGTGGGAAACCTATTTATGATTCAATTTTCCATGTGGTCCACATTTACAAGTCCAATTTTGAACAACTGTAGCAACATGGTAACACTATTACTTCACCATTGATATGCCTGTAACTCGGAAATCTGTATCTCAAATCATTGCTCTATTCTGCTCTCCTTTTTTAAGAGAATGCATCTTATTCCTCTCTGTATCTGACCCTTGTGGCACACAGTAGGTGCCTGATAAAACAACCAATAAATGATTAGCCTTAGCTAACTCGTGCATCAGCTCTTGCACCTGGGGTGCCTCAGCTGAAGTGAAATAGAGTTAGACTAGCTTGTTCCCATGAGGCCTTCCACTTTTGACATTAGCAATTTTAGTTCCAAATAGCCAAATCCTTAGTAATTTTTATATGAAAAATTCCTATAATATAATACATTTCTTCAACACTTTCAGCATTATTCTATCCCTAGCTATGATAGCTGTAGTTAAGTCCTAAAATGATATGAAGTAATCAACCCTACACATTTTAATAATTCTCAGTTAAGTAATAACAAGAGGCATAAACTATTGTCAGAGGCATTCTCTGAGAAACTCCTACTCAGCTAAGAACTTCACGACTCTTTGGGGCTTGATGCTGATGTTTTCTACCACATGGATGGAGGATAAAAACTGCTAGCATCACATGTTGAGTTATTAGACCATTGTGGAGAAAACATGCCTCATATTAGAAATGAAAATAGTCACCCTCTTAGGAGTTTTATAAATGGGTTTGGAGATGACTTTGTCATGTTTAATAGGCTCTGCTCATTTATAAGAAAGAAAAAGTTCAGCTGCCCACAGACCTTCTGCTGCACTATTACTCAGTGGCCTACGGTCAGGGTCCTTCTGCCTAATTCATTCATTTTGTCATCATGGAAACAGATAAAGGAGCATTAAAAACAGCATCACTTTAGTGCCTACTAAATGCACATTTTAATCACTTTATTTTCTGATGTATTATTCATACGCACTCCTGAAAGCAATTGGAGAATGCTCTTCTGATTCTTAGAGAGGGCTCAGAGAATCACAGTCTAGCAAAAGACACAGCATGAAAAGAAAGACAGAAATGAACAGGCGATGGTGTATGTTTAGATGTGATGTGAGGGCAACTGCCAGTGAGTCTTAAGGGCAGTTATTGGAAAAGGGGCAAATGATGGAGAAAGCTTCAGAGCTTCAGAGAAGTGGAGAGGGTGTTCTCAAATATATTCCTTCTCTCCTTAAGCTGAATGGCCAATAAAAATCGCTGCCTATTGAGAATCTGTAAAAATACTGTAAGCACATGGTTCTGTGAATTTTTGCACCATCTGTAAGATAGAAAGTGAACCAGGGTAAATATATTATCTTATTTAATTATTACAACGGTTTTTGATCTGGAGGAACCCTGTTAGGCGAGGACCCTTCACCTTCCAGTTGTGAGGCACAGACGCAGGCTGCGGTCCTGCTTAAAGGCGATGGTCATACAGTTTGCAGGGTGCCACTGAGGCAGCAAGGATGCGGACGTGGGGCTTGGGCACAAAGCCGACCCCACAGCAGAGAGGTGGTCCACTCAGTGGCTTAGGATTCTGCCTTTTAAGTCTTTCAGGAATGGGGAAAAGGGTGGTGGAGGGGTGCCTAGGCTTGACATGTGGTCTCACAATGTCTCTCTCTGGTGAGAGGCATTATGTAGCCATCCATAGTCTGTCCTCTAGATGTTCTGTAAGGTAAACTTAACACAAAGAATTTATGGATCCTGTTCTTCTCCGAGACAGTGGTTACCCTCCAGCAATGGGGACATATCAGTTAGGACCACTTGCCCTGCCTTAAGATTAGGTAATTTGTTGGCTAATCACCATAAAATATTAGGACTCTTACCACCTACCTCTTTTTTTAAAATGGAATCTTAGCCTTACGATGGAGTCCCTCCTGTTCTTATTGTACTATTTATATTTCATCATTTTTAGTCATCATCAGGAAAATTAATCATGATGTTTGTCCCATGTCCCTGCCCTGCCTCCCACCCAGTGAGGCACTGGTCTTCCATCACAGCACCCACCTCGGCTTTTCTCCCACATGCTCAAAGCCTGTTTATTCTGGGCTGATTCTCTTAGGCCTCTGTTAAATGCCAGGATAATGCAAAGTGCTTAATTCATACTTTGACAATAATCGTTGACGCTGATAAGCGATTATTCCTCTTATTTAACATTTGAATCCTAACAATCATGTCAGGGTTTTAACATCAGAGAAAACCCAAGAGTGACATTCAAAACATTAAACAATCAGTAGGGTAAAATTATTAATACATAAATCAACACAGAGTTTTAAAGTCTCTCTAATAATTCTCCCATATTGTCCTATTAACAAACCAAATAATGTGTTTATGGGTTTCATAAGTCTAGTGCCATTTGTTCATTAAACCATTCCAGTGCTTTTTAAATCACCTACCGATTTTCATAAGCCTTTATTCCGTATGGCATCAACTTGCTAATGAAGCCCCTGTTTGAGCCGTGATTTGACCAACGATCCCCCAGCAGTTCAGACCCTTAATACCATCGCAGGGGTAATAGGTGAAAGGCCCCCACAGGTCAGGTTGAGGGGAAGGAGAACCGAGTAGCAGCTCTCCCCCCTCTGCCAGACCTGCTCACACCTTGCAGCTCTTCCTTAGCCACCATCTGGGAGGGTCCCGGGTGCTGGCTGCCCCCACAGCATACAGGAACCAGAGCAAGGTCAGAGGACACAGGAGGCCAAGCCAGGGTACGGCAGCCCTGCCCTGTGGCTGGTTAGGTTTCCTCTGTGGCTTGAGACGTGGCAGCTAATGTGGGACAGAGGAGAGAAGTGTATGATTTCAAGCTGCCAGCTTTCTGCATAAAGAAAAATACACAGAACATTTCAAACTGTTCACTTGCCTGTATTTACATTCTATGAATTGGACAACTTAACAGCGTCACATTTATAATTATCCCTAGTACAAAAAAAGGTCATTTTATGGTTGAAAGTTGAGAATATAACCAATCATTTCTACAGAGAGATTAAAATGACTGTTCAAATCATCCTCTGGGGATGGGTGAGCTGCAGAATTAGGCACAATATTAAATCAAGATTATTACAGAATCAAAATTTCATAGTGAAAAGGCACTGCTTGAATGATAGCTATTAAACCTGCCCATTCATAAGGGATTATTGTTTTCTGATTCATCCCACTTTCAACACATGAACTTCATAGTTTTTTGATTTCTGGGAAGTGCCTTAATCTGTTTGTGCTTCATAGTCTTTATTTGTAAAATGAAGATGATAATAGAGTCTACTCCAATTTTTTGTTGTGAGGAAAAATATCAAGACAATGTCTGAGCCATTGTGAGCAATCATTATTCATTTGGGTGATGAGGCATAAACATTTTAATAGGGCTTTCTAATCATCTGTTATTTTTAATAGTGACCATACACATTTTTTGTTACTTTTTTCCCCCTTTTATCCCAAATATGAAGAATTTATGTTCTAAATCACTTAGAAATACATGCTCAGCAGTATTTTTTTTTTCTGGAACATATACTTTTTAAAACTGAAATCTTTAGCAAGGTTATTGTAGATTTCCATGCAGCTGTAATAAATAATACCAATAGATCTTATGCACCATTTAACCAGCTTCTCCCAATGGTAACATCATACAAAACACAACATTGCAATGCGCTACATCACAACGAGAATACTGATATTTAGAAATCCATTCACCTATTCAGGTGTCCCCAGTTTTGTACTAATCACATGTGTGTGTGTATATTTAGTTTTCTAGATTTGCATCACACCTGGAGGTTCATTCGCTGGCACAGCCAACATATGGAACAATTCTACACCACAGGATCCCTCGCATTCCCCTTTTATAACCACACCTTCCTCCTGCCCTCCCCCGCCCCCCGCCTGTTCCTTAACCCTGGGGACCACTAATCTGTTCTTTTTTACCTCTTTTCAAATTTTATAAGGACAATATCATATAATATATAACCTTTTAGAATTGGCTTAAAAAAAACAGCTTAATTCCCTGGAGATTCATCTAAAGTGGCATATGTATCAATAGTTTCTTCTTTCTTATTGCTAAGTAACATTCCACCATATGGATATACCACAGTATTTCTCTGCTGAAGAACAAGTGGGTTGTTTCTAGTTTTTGGCTATTATAGATAAAACTGCCATGAGATTTCAGGTTTTTGCATAGGAACATGAGTTTTCTGGAACATATACTGCAAGCATGCGATTCTGTTAATTATTGCATCATCTGTAAGATAGAAAGCAAACCAGGATTAATGCCCTTGCACACAATTGTATGCAGGGTATTCTATAGCCTGATAGGTAATTGTAGATCACCCTGTCTATGTCTACAGAAATCCTTCCTGTGATTTTTATAAGAATAATATTTAATGTGTACATTGATTTGTACTGAACTGACATCTTTAGTTTATTGAATCTTCTAGTATATGTACCTAGAAAACTTCTTCATTTATTTAGATTTCCTTTAATCAGCATTTTATAATATTAAACAGACAAATTCTGTTTCTCTTCATTAATTCTGTATGTAAGCATTGCATTTTTTAATAATTGTAAATGCTGTTGTTTTTAATTTTGATTTCTACACCTGCGATATTTGTATGTAGAAATTGTATTGACTTTTTGTGTGTTGATCCTGTATTCTATATCCTGATACCGTGCTGAGCTCATGTATTTGTTCAATTAATTCAATGAATTTTTTTTTTGTAGATTCCTTGGAATTCCTGTGTAAATAATCATGCCATCTGCAAAGAGGAATAGTTGCATTTTTTTCACTTTCAGTGTATATGCTTTTTAAAGTTATTTTTTTGTCTTAATGTAGTGGTTAGAACTTCCAGTACTATGTTGAATAAAAATGTTCACCCTTGCCTTGTTCCAGGATATTACAGGAAGAATTCATTCTTTGTCCTGATATATGATGTTAAGTGTAGGTTTTCTGTAGATGCTGTTTATCAAGTTGAAGAAGTTGCCCTCTATTGTTAGTTGGCTGAGATAATTTTTTTTCTTTTCACATGCTTAACAATTTTCCTATTGTCTTCAGTTATTTATTTCTGGTGTGATTCCATTACGGTTAAAAAACAAAAAATTATTCTGAATGAATTATTTCCTTTTAATTTGTTTAAGGTTGTTTTATTCCTCAGGATATGGTCCATCTAGGTAACTGTCTCATGGATGCGTGAGATCATTATGTTCTCACACATTGTTGTGTTGAGGATGCTGTACATGCCACTCAGATCCTGTTTATCGATTGTGTCATTCAGCTCTTCCTTAGCCTTCTGGTTTTCTTTCTGTTGGTTCCATCAGCTGCTGATGAGGGTGCTGTTGTCCTCAGTCATATTTGGGGATTTGTCTATCAGCTCTTCCGTTTCCGCATCGGGGGGTTTAAGGCTCCATCCTTTTTGTGTATACACATCCAAGTCTGTGAGGTATTGGTGGGTCGATCCCTTATCACTGTGCCATGATCCTTTTTAGTAGTTTTCTTCGCTGCAAACTCTATCTTATCTGATTTTTGTTTAATATTTATATGGAATATCTTTTTGCATCTTTTTATTGTCAACCTGCCTATGACACTGGAGTATACGTAGGTTCTTGTAGGCTGCACACAGTTATGTTGTTTTATCCATTCTGTCCACCAATCTCTGTCATGTGACTGTTGTATTTAGGATATTTACATTTAAGGTGACTATTCATTTGTTAGCACTTGAGTCTGCTGCTTTAATTTCGGTTTCTACTAGTTTTTTGTTGTTGTTACTGTTGATGTTTTTTTCTTTTCTTGGCTTCCTATTGACTACTTAAATGCTTTTGCTTGTTCTTTAGTTTTTATCTCATTGATTTTTCTAGTGTTTTCCATGTGTCATTTTCACATGGAAATGGGTTTTAGTATTGGTGTGAACGTTTCACCACATTGTGCGAAGGGTGGGAACTTCATTTCTGTTTAGAACCTTTGCCTCCCATGTTAAATATCATTACTTTAAGGATCAGCTGGTATGATTTTGTATCAGTTATCAAATATTATATATAAGACTCATAAGGAACAGGATCCTGTATTATACTTGCTCCTATTTTTGCTCTTTCTGTTGTTCTCATCATATTTCTTGTATCATTTCTTTTTGCTTTAAATAATCTATTTTAATCAATCTTCAGGGAGGCATCTGCTAGATAAATTTTGTTATTTGTTAGATCTCAGATGACAGCACTTTTCTTTCAGCATTTGAACAATACTGTGTCAATTCCTTCTGACTTCTGGGTTTCAGATGAGAAGGAAGAACTGGTGTTCCTTTACTAATAATGTGCATTTCTCTCTGACTGCTTTTAATGTTTTTCCTTATCTATAGTCTTTAAGAGTTTACTTATGATGTGTTCTGGGGGGAACTTTCCTGTGGTTTGTTCTGCTTGAGTTTATTCAACATCTCGGATCTCTAAGTTTGTGTGTTGCCAAATTTGGGGAATTTTCAGCTATTATTATAATCTTCAAATAATCAGTCCCATGTTCATTCTTTTCTCCTCTGGAACCCTGATAATACAAGTATTGGAGCTTTTTTTCCCTTGGTCTCTGTTGATTGTTCTCTCATCGAAGTTGTGATTTTCTTAATTCTTGGTATTGGGGTGATTTCCAACTATAATCCTGGACACTTTGGCTGTTATGACCTAACACATTTTTTAAAGAAAAGAGTTACTATATTTCTAAGGAGGTCAGATTTTCAGGTTTCCTTTTATTTTTCTCAGAAGAAGGAGGTGATCTTAATATTTGCATTTAATGATGCCCTGAAGCACAGACAGAGCAGTTGTAAGAGCCCCTCTGGCTCAGCAACACTAAGAATTTCTTGGGATACTGTTTGAAATTTTTATTGTCACAATGGAAGAGTTCAAAATAATGATGCTTTGATGTGACTCACTGCATAGATAATGTTTCCAAAGTGCATTTGGAGTGTTTGAAACTATTCTTACAAATTCTCTTTATAAGAATATCCATTGCCTGACCAGTACTGTTTATCCTTAAACACTTTCTATCTATCCTTGCAATTAACTCCATAAAATATTTTAAAGCATCATTTCTATAAACTGAGCCTAAGGAGATGATCAGCTTTGAGGATTGTTTTGGGGTCTCCATTGCAGGCCAGATAGATTGCTTAAGGTTACAAAGTAGACTGGAAGATCTGATACTGGAGTATAGGCTGGATTGCTTCAAAAACAGAAGTTACTAGTAAGGTAAGCCAAGGCCCGCCCTCTTCTCTGGGGAGGTCTATGCCAAGACTGATACACTCACATTTGAATGACACATTCTGCAATTTACCAAGATCATTAATTCTTTCCTGTCACAAGCCGCAGGGTCATAATGTTCCCTGTTGCGTCATGGGAAGGCTTGAAGATGAGCATGAAAATTATAGCAGGCAACCAATTTTCTTCTCTTCCCAGAAACAATGTAGGCAATACAAAACAAAAGAATGACAATTTTTTTTTTCTATAGCATATTGTTATTTGTCAGGGGGAGAATTTTCTCACATAATTTAAGTCTATTGTCTTCAGTTTTACCTTAAGTCGCAAAGGAAAAACACTTTTTCAGGCTTCATATCAATGATCTTTTTGCCAGTCATCCTTAAGGGCCCAAGTCTTTGTTTTATTTTTTAGTGCTTTCCTTAATAGTGCCAAAGAAAAAAAAAAGCTTATTTAATCTTTTTATATAGACTGATAGTACTCGGTTGTTTATCTTTTGATATATACATGTGAGTATGTGTATATAGATGTCCTCATCTAGTGTGTGTACATGTATATACATGTATGTGTATGTTTACACACAGAGAGAAAGAAAGCCACATATGTCCTCATCACTAAAATAGAACTGAGGAGAGAGATGCATCAATATTAACTTAAGTTTGAATGCATTAAAGAAAAGGAAATGTCTGAATAACCAGTATATCAGGAATGGAGAGAGGGCCGGACAAAACTTCCTTTTCTCCTTTTAACTCCAGCTGTTAGTCTAACTATTTTTGCAACATTGGGAAAATCACGTTTTTTTTCTCCTTACTTTACTTTTATCTTTTGTAATATTTCGATGTAAACATCCATAATTCTGTATGTCTAAAATTCATGTTTACCTACTCATTGGTGTCAAAAATTAGCTCCCAACAAAACGGCCTTACAACTGCGGGGATCACCAACTTCTGAAAGCATTTAAATCATCTGGGATCCCTCGGCGGAGACACCGTTTATGAGGAGGTGTGACTGGCATGCCCTGGCGGCTGCCACTTGCTTCCTGGAAGCCTCCAAGCAGGTGTTGGGGGAACTAACTCCTGCTGGTGATGACATTTGTGGAGCCCAAGATGTCCAGACTGTCCAGATGCCCTCAGGACATGATGCCTCCTTACACATTCCCAAGGGGGCTCACTTTCCAGATCGCCTCACCTTCTCCATGGTTTCTGTTATTTAAAATGTTAAAAATCATTCACTCATGTCTACTACTTTTTGGCAGACAGGCTATGCAAGAGTTCTAATTTATGCTCTCTCTTTAATCTTGTAGAAATGTGACAGGCATCACTACTCTATGCCATGAGACTTATATTCAGAAACATGCGTATGATGTCAAAAGGAGACAATCCAAGTCGTGCATCCCTCCTGTGCCCACAGCGGTTCACCACTCTTCCTTCCCCACCTTCTCCTCCAAGCCCTGAGTCATGTTCTTGTAAGAATGTGTATTTCTGAATTCTTTCCTCATTTAGGGAGAAAGTCTCATGGGTGGTTCTGAAACCCCCCAACAGATGAAACTGGCTGGACAGGTTTGTGGTCTCCAGTGTGATGACTTTTGCAGGATGGTTTCCAAGTGAGAACTGGCTTCCTAGGGCTGCCTGCCTAGCGTGTATACAAGGAAAAGACCATATTCTTTCATTATAGTCTCAATGGGAGAGGGAGAGGAAAAGGTGACTATGCATAAACTGTTAATAACCATCAGTCACACATCCACCAGCGTTTGCTGAGTGTTAATCGTCAGGCCCTCATATGCCAGGCTCCCTATATATCTCTGTCTCTATATATCTCTGTCTGTCTCATAAAAATACAAAGATGCATATATATAAGACTCATATAAAATTTGTGAGATAGGTAAATATACATATTTAGTTATAACTAAAAGAACCCTAAAGAAGGTAAAAATACTTCTTTACTGCAGGATGTCCTCTGAACGTGCATATTCATGCACTCATAAGGAGCCCTTGATGCCTCCGGAATGCTCATGGCTTCAGTGTTCTGCACTCGTGTAAAAGCCTTGCTTACAGACACAAAGGGGACTGTAGCTGGTCAGCGAGGCCATGATCATATCCTACCCAAAAATGGAACCACTGTTAACACCACGTTAATCACTATCATTAAATCTAGTGTATTTTTGACTAAAAAGGTTTTTATAATGGTTGGAAAAAATTAAAAGAATAACATTTCATGATTCATAAAATTATATGGCATTTGGTCAGCCCCACCCGCTGACCCCCCTATTGTCTGTGGCTGTTTGGGTTTAACAATGACAGAATCGTGAAAAAGATGATCTGGCCAAGAAACCCAAAAATATTTACTATTTCTGCCTTTACAAGAAAAGTTTGCCAATCCCTTGAACTGCACAGTGCTGACTCTCAAGGACACCAGCTATTAGACCTCAGAACTTGGTGGGGACTATCATAGTCAAGCCAGGTCACATATGGGTCAGAAAACATGGTGTTAACTAGCATCATTTTTGTACAGATGTTTTCTCAAGAAGTAGACAGTACCATAGGGTAGAGAATGCCTCAGCAATCTTTAATAATCGGCACAATGTTCCTGTTCACAGACAATTAATTAATGCATGTATTTAGAAGTCAGTAAGCAAACTGTAATTAACTAACAAAGCAATGAAATATTTATAAGAAACAGACAGAAAACAATAAACAAAGTATGTTACAAAGTGAATATATTACACTAAACGTTATTTAAAATATTATCAAGATATATATTTAATTATGCAATTTGCATGCTGGCTTGTTAATATGGAGAAGGGATTATTTTCACTTGTTGAGTCAAACCTTGACATAGAATTAGTAAAGTGGGAGCAATTTATATTTAATAGTTTATTGGGATATTATATTTCATATGTAGTACAGATGAAAACAAATATTCACAATTTTAAATCTTGTGGGAGAAATAGAGTTGATTTGTAGTTATAATAGAGTTGATTCTCTGCAAGATAAATATCTAAAATTTGAACATACAGAAAATGTACCTGTAAATTAAGGCACACTTTTTCTTTTAAGCAAACACTGTAGGATATAAATATTTGATTACTATTTCTTTCTCTAAAATGATGGGACTGAGTTGTTCACAGCTTCAGTTCTGGGGGTATGTTCTTTGTTGCTATTGTTTGGTTTTTAATCTCTGGATTATATTCTTTGAACAAATTACCAGATTGAATTTTATGAAGAAAAAAAGAAAGTTAACCCAAGGTGAGTAAAAGTGACTCACAAAAGGTAGCATTATTTTTCTTCAGAAGTGGTCTGTGGCTACAAAAGTTAAGAAAGCACCATTTCTGGTTTTATTTCTAAACCTGATCTGCAAGCATTGTAATCATCCACCTAGAAGATGTTAATGCTGTCCCAAAGCTGCCGTGAAGCCCGCTAGGGAGAGGGATGGAGAAAGGACACCGTCGGGGAGGCTGGGGGCGGGAGGCTTTGCCAGGCAGAAGCAGAGTGTGTGGAGGGCAGGGAGGGGTGGGAAGCTAATGGTCAGCTAATCTACAAGCAATCTCCTTCTTTTGCAAGCAGGGTTTTTGATACATTCTTTTTTTATTGGGATAACTTAAGAATAACATAAAATCGTCCATTTTAACCACTTTTTAATGTACCGCTCAATGAGTTCAAGGGCACTCATACTGATGTGCACCCATCCCCACCCTCCATCTCCAGTATTTCATCCCCTCCTCCTGCCAGCCCCTGGCACCATCTCTATGAGCCTGAGTCCTCCGGACTCCCCATGAGCTTGGGGTCATGCAATGCTTGACCCTTTGTGACGGGCTTATTTCACTTAGCATGATGTCCTGAAGGGTCAGCCAAGCTGAAGCATGTGTTAGTCCCTCTCCCTCTAAAGGTTCCCCTTCCACTGTCCTCATATGGTGCATTCTGTGTCTGTTCACCCGTCTAGGCACACTGGGTGCTCTCACCCTTTGGCAGTGCTGAGTGACACTGCTGTGAACTTGTATCTCGTTGGATCTCTGCTTCCGATTGTTCTGATATGTACTCAGAAATAGAATTGCTGAATCACACGGTAATTTTTATTTTTTATTTTGTTGAGAAATCAACACACTGTGATACATTCTCAGTTGAGGAAATAAAAGGACTTCCACTAGTTTACCCTGGAAACGCTGGTGAAGACAGAGAGAGTTGGTCCTAGTGAGAGTCAGACTTAGGACTAGGAAATTAGATTTTTTTTGACAGGATAGGAGGCTAAAATACTGATTTTTTGGCCATATAATTTTTAATAATGTCTTTAGGAACCAAATTTGAGGCAGAGGCAGCTCTCTGACATCAGAATTCTTTTTAATTCGTTGTTTCAATGCTACGAAAGTATTGAATAATAAACACCAGCTTAGAGTGGCACATCTCTTGTCTTAACAACTTATATTAGTGATTTTCAGTAATTGTTGAATTTATGCTTCCTCCTGTTCTGGGGGCTGCTCAGCCCTCACAGTGTGACCCTTGAGAGAAATGTTGACGTTCTGGCCCCTGACCCCCAAGGACATGGTCATGCAAGTCGCACAGTCCATGCTTCAGGCCGAGAAGTGGGAGAGATGAAAACATTTACCACACAGAAGGTGAGTGGGTAGCTGCCCCGCGTCTACACTGAAGGCTGCTTGGAGGTCAGCTTGCAGGAAACAGGTGGAGGCAAAGTAGAAGATGTTCTCGACTTGACCAAAAAGCTTCCTCCCCAGCAAACCTACCTTTTGCTCCTCAAAGTAACAAGCTTCCTCTCACTGGGGGTGTTTGAGCAGAGCTAACACCACCAATTCAGGAAAGATGTTCATGTGCTCTGTGCTCTAAAAATTTGACAAATGGTTTTAAAGGACCATTTAATACTCACTAATAAAGTGAAGGTATGTTGAGGCTTCTGTACAGGGTGAGTGGATGGGATTTGTAAATTAAGTGGGAATGATGTTAATGTGCATCAATATTTAATACAAATGGTAAAGTCAGTTTTCTATAACGCAACCACTTCGCTTTTATTCAAGTATGCTTTTGTCCTCTCTGGCTACCTTAAATTCACAACATTTTGCTCTAATTCAAAAACTAGTTTACTAGATTCCCACCCAAGAATGTAGGTGGCCTGCAGCTCCAACATTTATTACACATTTTTTTTTCCATTAAATTCCTACCATGACAGCCACCCCCCAGAAGGACCACTTCAATGATCTGACCACAGAAAACACTCCTCCTCTAATAGTGCATAACCGTTTATTTCAGAAATATCCCCAAACTCCTCACCTGTCCACTTCCAGCAGCTGAGGGCTGTTAAATGCTCCTGAGAGACAGAAAGTGTCCCACTTCCAAAAACCTCCTCGGCAGCACAACTGCTCACCAGGCCGTCTCCATTTTTCCCTCCTTTCACTCTAAATTTCTTTCCTTCTTAACATCATTGAGCCTCTGCTCAGATTTATGAGTTATATATGGCAGGTCATGAGTAAGCATCCTTTGTTAATTTTGTCTCAGAAACTTTGTTTTGGACATCTCCTTCCTGAAGATGCCGGCTTCATTATTAAATGGAGTCCGGAAGTAAACAACACTTTTATAATAACTATAAAGCCACCTTCTCCTGAAAATGTGTTCCCTATCTCTGCTGGCTAACACTTGAAAGATCAGGGACAGACCTTTCCACAGCTGAGGGGTCAAGGCCAGGGAGCGTGCTGGGCCAGGGGTCTGAACTCAGCTTGGCGGTGTGCTGGTAAATGTTCAATAGCTAGTTGTCCAAGACTAAAACAAATTTTAAAAAGCCATGGTTTTTAGTGTTTGCATTGGCTGATTTCAAGCCACCAAAATGTGGAGTAAGGAAGGAAAGGGCACCATGTGTCTGGGAGCCCAGGGCCGGCTCTGCCATGCCAGTGGCTCCTGTACCTTTTCTGGAGCATCTTGTGTGTGAGACGTGCTAGCACCACCTCACTTCACCCCTCAGAACCTCTGTCTTATCACTTTTAAAATGAGGAAAATGCCAAATCATTAAGGCATTTGTTTAAGGTCACACAGCAAGTAAGTGGCATGTGGAATTAGCCTTTGTTCCTAGTACAGCATGTCATACCTATGTTTGGAAAGGGGTCTGGTCATTTCGATGTGTACCAAGCTGTATAATGTGTAAATGCACATCTGTTCCAAAGGACCCATTTTTGTTGAGTCTACATGCGGCAGAGTTTGCTGGAGAGGCGTGCCCAGCACGGATCAGAGCACGGAAGACACACACTCAGTTCTCAGGCTCTACAGTCAGTTTTATCAAAGGCCAGACTTACCTCCATAAAGAACTCAGAATGTCCACAGGCCCTAAAGTGTCTCTGTCCCAGGTGTGGTGCTGGGGCCCAAGTCTTCTCCCTGGTGTGGACAAGGAAAGTTGTTCCACTTCCCCCGCCTCGCGAGGCCATCCCAGGCCTTCCTGTGGGGGTCAAGTGAGGGATTTCTGTGAAGCCGGGCCAGGCCCACTAAGTGCTAATTAGAGCACACAGGTCAGCATCTGTCAAGCACTCCTGCTCTGCGGGTTGTGCTGAGCAGTTCCTACCGACCTCCACCGAGAGAGCAGACGGATCTGCACATCCCGAGTCCAGGGCGAACTGCAGGAGAAAGCCTGGAAGGTGGGAACCAGGTTCTGCTTGAGCTCCTTGGTATGTTTATGTGTTTCAGTATGTGTGCTGATCTGTACTCCTTTTTTGACCTAACTACCATATTTTCTGACGAAAATATTTTATCATCAGAAAACCCTGTACATTTTCTGGCTTCTCAGTTTCCATCTGTCATCATGTGCTCACGCCTATTTTATGCATCCTCTGGGCTCTCCTACTTCACAGCTCAAACCTGCTCCTTCTGAAATTCACAACCTGCTGGCCCAGAAAGGCACCTGGGTGGCAGAATATTCTGCAGAAGACGTCTAGTTTCACTCTGTCTCATTTGAAAGCTCACCACCCGGCAAACACCTTCTGAGCTGTCCTCTGTCCACACCTGAAGTGTGACATCGGCACCAAGAGGGTGTTAAGGACGCGGGATTGTAGGGCAGCTGCAGAAAGTAACGGGCTCGTGGAGTCTGTTCTAGAGCGGGTACCACCCAGGCTCTCACCATGTCTCTGAATGTCACCATACTGCTAAAAATGTATAAAACCACTCCCAGAGATGAAGACAGCAGCGTCACATAAGGAGAAGCTGCTCCGGTGGGTTTTCTGCACTCTCACGTCTGTGCCGCGGACGCCATGCTCACCTCCCGTGTCGGCCCTGCCCAGGCCCCCTACCCGCAGGTGGCTCTCCGAGACCCCACACACCCCGCCCTTCCTCACGTGGGCTCCTGACACTCTCTCCCTTTTGGTTCTCCATCTAGTCTCTCTCAGATGGTGTTTGGGATCCTTCCGCACAGACGGCTCTTTATAGTGGATTATTCAGGCCAGTATTCTCAAGCTCGGCCCGCAGAATGTTGGCTGAAAGGGGCCCCACGTGCCGGAGGTGTGGAGCTCACTGTGCTAGGCCGGGGGCACACCTGGTCTTTCAGCCAGGACTTCCCCCTGCGTCCTTTCTTCCTCTCAGCCACCTGAACTTCACTGATATCCTAAGTTCGAGTTAGGTGAGGTAGAACTTTATTCAGGAATCTTCCCATCATTTCCACCACCTGAGATGGTTTTCTGTCACCTGCTACCTGAAAAATCTGTTTCCCTCTGTCACTGCACTCCCATCGAAGTGTAAGGGTCTGCTTAGGGCTTGTGAGAGAGCTGAAGGCATGTTGTGTGCATTGTTTTATTTCATTCTTTCCCCACTTTAACCTCTACTAACCCAGGACAAGTTGTGCAGTACCCTTGGGTAGACAACAACAGAATGAAGGATGAGAGGATGGACGCTGTGATGAAGGACGGTGATTATCTGGCTTGTGATCATCTGGCTTGTGTTCCTCTGCCCGTTCCGTTACACCAGGTGCCTAAGAAGGATCAGGCTGGGAGGGTTTTTCATCTTTAATTTTAGCTGATTTCGGAGGAGAAAGAACTACTGTAAAAACCCAACAGTGCATTACATTTGTGATCCACATTAAAAACAGATTAAACATTTACCTAAAACTCTGTCCTGAAAGGCTCACGCTTCATCTTTGCTCTACATATGAAAGTGATTCATTAAGAGCTTACTGCTTACAGCGGAATACCAGAAAGTAATATATTCTTCCTTATGCCAGAAATACTCCACTAGCAAGCAGCTTCCAGGGAGGACAGAGAGAGTATCAGATGCTCAAGGAAAAGTATTATTGTACTTACTGCTATGATTGTATGGTATCATTCTACTAAAATGGCTGGTAATGGTTCCTTATTTACAAGCTTTCCCATTAATGTTTTCATGATTTAAGCAATAATCAAAATGATTCTAGACATCCAGATAATCAAAACTTGAATATTGGTTTAAATGTGCAAATTTTCATCTTGAAATCAGGCAGCATATGAACAAAGTACAATGAAAGTTGGTGTGTGAATGTTTTCATTAGTCCCCAAAGATTCATGCTGAACCTCCAGAAGGCATTAGTATCAGAATTATTCATTCAAGCACTATATACTAAAAAGTTCTTATTTTCAAAATGCTACTGGGAGTAGAACAATAATATTTGCATATATTTTTATCATTAAGTACACTCAGCTTTAGAAATTATTGCTGACAATGCAAAAAATCCTGGAAGTTATTCTAATGAAATCATGTAAATTAGTTTGTTCCTGCCCTTTGAGGGCACTTGCTTTATTCAACTCCAGGAAGCAACAGTGTTCAATGGAAGTACATTCTCTCTACAAGTCCTTGTTATTCTATATTTTCTTTGTGATCTTTGAGTAAGGCATTTATTCAGTCCAAGTTTTACTTTCTCAGCTATGCAATGAAGACAATGAATGATGGATTTCTTTGAGTGGATTATAGATGTTTCTAAGGGTTTCTATAGCTCTAGCATTGAACATGTGTATTTCATTGTGATAGACATTATTGCTGGCTCCCCAGCAGTTACACACACACACACACACACACACACAAACTTCTTGGCTGCTTATAGAGTTCATTTACTGCCAGAAGTGCTGAAAATATCAAAGACTGATTTTTATAGCCACTTCCTCTTCACCTAGGGAATAGTTACAGCTTCTAGCCTTGGCCAGTGGGATCTGACATGCCCATAGTTAGACATCTGGTAAAATGGAAGGCCTGGGAAAATGTTTCTCTTCTTTGCTAGATCTCTTGTGCTTTTACGTGCCACTTGGAAATTCCATCACCATGATGGGACCCGTTGGGAGGCACAACCACATACCCTGAAATGGCAGAACTGAAAAACACAGACCCCCTCAGTTTGTGGTGGTGTCGCTGCAAGGAGAAGCCAGTTCTTAAGACACTCCCCTCGGAACTGCTTGTTTGAGACACAACAAATGTCTTAACTTTCCAAGTGGCTTTTTTTCCCCATGTTTTTTTTCCATGTTTCTTCCCAACATCCAGGTCGGATGTTTTGCCTCTAGCCAAGAACACCCTAAGTGGCATAGATGCATGTATCCCTTTTAGTTAATCAGTCTCCTCTGAATCTGAAGATATAACTTTATGTCAGTTCACCCCAGACCCTATTACGGCCTCAACCTTCACACAAATGAGAGCTCATTCAAACATCTGCCTTCTTAAAGGTGTTTACTGGCTCTTCCTAAAGTATCCATCACTCACTCTTCCATGCGTGCTTGAATGTTCACTGATTGTAGTGAGTACATGGAAATCATGATTAACAGAATCCAGAGAAACCAAAATATGTTTTTCTCTCCTTTCTTTCTTCTTTTCTCTCCCTCCCTCCCTTCCTCCCTTTCTCTCTCTCTTCTTTCTTTCTTTCTCTCTCTCCTTTAATAGCTGATAGACAATATGGAATGCCACATACATTAACAGAAATTTAAACAGATGTTGGAAAGCTGAGTCATACTCATGGTGATGATTGAAGCTCTTGCTTCAAATGCTCCGCAAATGGTCCTCTCTTCCTTCCTTGTCGTGAGGTCCCTTTCTGGTGCAGAGGGGACCAGGAATGTCAGAGCAGGGGGGCAGTGCAGTTCCAGGCCCAGAGGCTCTCTCAGACTTTGGTACAATTGACCACAACATAGGGAATATAAATCATGGAGGCAGCTGGATCAGAGATCAAGGCTGAGGTGTGAAGGAAGCAAAAGCCAATTCACAACGATCCACTGGTGGATTTTGCTCTTCCTCCCCGCTTCTCCGTGTTCCACGTCTGCAACTCATATTGTAAATACAAAGGGTTTGTTTGATTTCTATCTATTCCTGGAAGGGGCATTTTTAACTGCTTCAGTAACGACTACCTCTCCAAGTGCCGGGGACAGTCACAATTTCCGAGCAGACTTTAAAAATTGGTGACAGCTACCTCAAAAAAAAAAATAAATAAATAAATAAAATTGATGGTAGGAGGGCTGCTCAAACTCCAACAGTAAAATTCCACTGGGGGGCAGAATAGAGGTGTCTAGACAGAAGCAAACAGAAAATCCTACATTACATTGTTATTATTAGAATGATATATACGTCATATGATTATATATGCACACTGTGTGGTTTATAGCATTTAACTGGTTACAGTTGTCAAACTGTTACAGTGGCAAATAAACATGCATTCATTCAGTGGTTATATGGAAACCACACATAAATATAAACCTTTGGCACCTCAAAGTGAAACTTAGAAAAGGAACTGTCAGAACTACATGGTTTTCTGAACATAATTTAGCTTATACTTTTATTAACTTAGGCTTAGCGCGTGTTCAAAACATGAATCTTAATATGACATACTATGAATTTAATTTACTGAATAAAAATGTTCGTAAGTTTACATACATAAGAAAGTGTTGGATGGTGTCAGCAAAAATGGTGGGGCAAAGATCTTTTAAAACTATCAATCATAAAAATCTTCTAAGAACTGACCCATAAATAGGGAAATGATAATTAACAGAAACTGTCACTGGGGAACCCCAGATATTGGACTTTCCAGAGATAGACTTTAAATCAGCTACTTTAAATAGGTTTAAGAGAGTAGATTCAAAGGAAAGTATGAGAACAATGTCTTACTAAATAGTATTAACAAGGATTATGTATCTTATATCATTATATAATATATTCTTATTATAGATTAAATATATACACTTGTATATAATATTGTATTATATGTGTATGCCTATGTGTGAAAATATAGATGTAGAAATATTAGAAAATCTGAGTTGAAAAATATAATATCTGAACTGAAGAATGTATTAGTGGGACTCAGTGTTAAACTTGAGCAGGAGAAGAAAGCATCAGTACACTTGAAGACAGGCCAACTGAAAGTATTCAGTCTTAGGAAGAGAAAGGAAAAAGGATGAAGAGAACATACAACTCCTTGGAGACCTGTAGGGGCTTTCAAGAGCACCAACATAAGTGTAATGGGAGTCTCAGGAGAGGAAAGATTATTTGAAAATTTAAGAACTAGACATTTCCTGTATTTAATCAAAAATATTCTACACATCTGAGAAGCTCAGAAAACTTCAAATCAGAAAACAAAAGGATCCATACTAAGACACATCACAATCAAATAAAGAAAAGACAGAGAATTTTAAGCAGCAATAAAGAGACTGCTAACAGGTATGAGTTTCCTTTCTTTCTTCTCTTTTTGCATATTTTAAATCAAGATAAAAATTGAAATAAAATTAAAATAAAATCACATAATTTATGTAGATTTAAATTGTACAACATGGTGGTTTTTAGTATCCTTGTCATTTGTGCAGCCATCACCACAATCTAATTTCAGACATTTGTTACATCTGTTAGCAGTCACTCCAAATTCCTTCCTCTGTATATCACCTGGCAGTCTGTTTTCTGTCTCTATCAATTTACCAGTTTTGGACATTTCCTGTAAATGGAATTATACATTACGTGGCTTCTTGTGCCTGAATCCTTTCACTTGTCATGTTTTAAAGATTCATCCATGCTGTAGAATGTATCGGAACTTCATTCTTCCATATGGCTGAATAATACCCTGTTGTATCATAGATCTACAACATTCTGTTTATCCATTCTTCATCTGATGGACATTTGGGTTGTCTCCACTTTGTGGCTATCGTGACTAACACTGCCATGAGCTTTCATGTAAAGTTTGTGTGTATTAACATGCTTTTGATTCTCCTGAGCATATATTTAGGAGTAGAATTACTGGGGCATGTGGTAACTCTTTGTCTAACTTGTTGAGGAATTACAAAACTGTTTTCCACAATGGTTTCACCATTTTAAACTCCCAGCAGCTGTGTGTGAGGTTTCCAGTTTCTCCATATGCTTAAGAAGACTTTTTTTTTCTTAAATAACCATCCTAGTGTGTGCTGTGTGTGTGTCATTGTGGTTTCAATTTGAATTTCCCTCATTACTAATGATTTGAGCATTTTTTGTGTGCTTTATCATCATTTGTATGTTTCCCTTTTGAGGACTATCTATTCAAAAGCTTTGCCCAACTTTTTATTGGCAGTTTGTCTTTTTATTACTGAGTTATATTTTTTATTTGAGTTCTTTATATAGTATGAGTTCTTTATATATTCTGGATATTAAACCCTTATCATATATATACAACTTGTGATATATACTCTTGTTCTATGGAATATCTTTTTAACATTAAACATTTCATCTCCCAATAGACATTTTATCTACATTTAAAAATTTTTTGATGAAGTCCAATTTTTCTTCATTTGCTTATGCTTTTGATGTAATTTTAAAGAAACATTGCCTAATCCAAGAACAAAGATTTATTTTTCTACATGTCTAAGCATTTTATAATTTTAGGCCCAACATTTACATTTTTGATACATTTTGAATTCAGTTTTTTAATATGCTTTGATGGGTAGTGGTCCAAATTCATTATTTTGCATGCAGAATTTCATTCTGGGGTAATTAAAATGTTCTGGAATTAAATAGTGGAGATAATTGCATAATCTTGTGAATATATTAATACCTACTTAAGTGTACACTTAAAAGGGTGAATTTATTATATATGAAAAATATCTCAAAAAAGGAAAAACTGCTTAAGTTTTAAAAAATATATTTTTTCAAAAGGCATTTGTGTTCTAAGAAGTATAAAATGACTTAGATCATAGGTGAATTTTAAGAAGGCATTAATAAAACATAAACTTAAAATAAGAAGATAGAATAAACAGATGTTGATATGCAAACTATAATCCATAGCAATAATAATAAACATAAAAACTTGAAGAGAGAAGAAAGAATAGAGATAACAAAAGTAAAATATCCTAATATTAATACCACAACTTATCAAATGCAAATGCTCAGAAGCTGAAATGAATAGGAAAAATAAAAAGGTTGCAATGATAAGCAAACTGTAGAATTTAGGAGCAATAATTAAATGCAGTAATAGGGTCAATATATTTTAATTTTTTATTAAAGAAAAATACTCCTGATATAAAAATAAGATTTTTCCAAGAACCTTTCCTTTGGTAAGTATGGTCCTCATTCCATGTGTGACAGGTGGATCCTTCTACTCCCAAAATGACAGGGTTTAATTTTAGCTTTCTTTTGATAGTTACTATCATAATTCTATATAGTGTATTTATGCCTCTTCTTTGAAATATTGAACTTAGAAATTATTTATTGAATTTCTGGGATGAAAAATGAAGGTTCAAGACCACCTCTCTGCTTATGTAGTGAAGCATGTTGGATCAGTCCATTTTAAAGATCTAGACAACTCAGAATTATACAAAAACCTGATACTTATTAACTGTTTAACCTTGATTACACAGATATTATGAGATTAAAATAACTAATGTATCTAATATATATAGAATAGTGTTAGAAAATAGTATGTATGACCTATCATTATTTATTGCAATATCTATTAATATTTTCATTCCAAATATGGCTGTTCTACTATTTAGTAAAATGTTCTCACTTAATCCATTTGCTATTAAAGAAATACATTTTGACATGAAATAGGGGAATAATCACACTATAAATAAGAACATGTTTGGAATTCAAAGACAATGAAAATAAAATATATAAAACTGTGGGATGAAGCTAAAGCTGCTTTTAAAGAAAATTTTATTATCTTAAATAAATATATTGTAAACAAAGTTTTAACAATTTATCTAAATACTGCTTTAAATAAGTTAGGAAAAGAAGAGCAAACTAATCTCAAGAAAATAGAAAGAAGGAAATAATACAGAAAAAGAAGAAATTAAGTAAAGGCAAATGTAGAAAAAAGATCAACAATACCAAAACCTAATTTGAAAAGCCTTATAAAATTTATAAATTCCCATGAGGTTGTTGATAGAAAAAATGAAAAGTTATTGATATTAAGGTCCTATAACTATGTAACAAAATCTTTATGAGTAATTCTTATCAGTAAATGGCGATTATAGATAAAATAGATAAATTCTTAGAAAAATAACACTTATTAAAATTGACTCCAGAAGAAAAGACAATTTGAATAACTCCAGATCTCTTAAAGAAACTGAATTTTTAATTAAAATTAAAATCTATAGTTATATAAATTTAGGTACAGATGCTTTCAAATGTATATTTTTCAAGCATTGAGGATCAAATTAATACCCATAATACACTGTTTTTATCCAGAGAATGAAAAAACAGGAGAATAATGATCATGTTATTTAATAAGGTCACATTGACATGGATAACAAAATCTGATTAATAGCACAAGAAAAACAATGTCACTTTTCTAAATACAGATGCAAATCTTAAAATCTTATGAAACCAAAATTGGCAATATATAAAAAAAGATGATATTTCATGACAAAATGAAGTTTGTTCCAGTGATACAAAAAAAGATTTAACTTTCTAAAGTCAAATACAACTCAGTACATTACAGAATAAAGAGGAAAAATGATATGATTAACTCAGTAGATATGGGAAACAATTAAAAAAATCCCTCACAAACTAATGATAACAGTTTAACAACCAGGGATACTACTGGAATGGATGAACCTTCTTCATCCGTCTGAGTTCAACCAGAGCCACTACAAATAATATGGCAATCAAGGACGTCATATAGCAATTTATGGATAAATGAAGAAGGAGCCAGGGAGTTAAAATCTGAAGTTTTGTGGTAAAGGATCAATGTCCTGATCAATAACAACAACCTGAATCACAGGACAGGGAGGGAGGTGCTGATAGAAAAGGTCTGGGTGGGAGACTCAGGGGTTGGGCCACCAGGACGCTTCTGTGACCTGTGGGAGACTGGAGGTATGATGCATGGCACATGTCTTCCCCGGGTCGCAGGGGTCCACGACTGTTTCAGTGGACAGGAGGGATGTGCCTTGCTTCTCCCAAGCTGGTATGAGAAATCACCTGGCTCCCCTTCTGCCACCTTCTGTCAGGATATCAGAAGCCCACACACTTAGAACTTCAGTGAGGCATGGATCCCACTTCTGCCTGGGAAGTGGATTGTGGGAAGGGAGACAGGGTGATCACCTCCGAAAATACAACCTGTTAACAATCATTGCCTCTACTTTCTCCAACCCCTCCTCACGGAAGACTTTTTACTTAACAGTGTCACTTCTGGATTAATTCTTAATTTTATTTACTTTCTTCAAATTTTCCCTCTTGTCATTTTTTAAAATTCTTTCTTAGAGGCTCTGCTTACCCAATAATCTGTCCCTTTAGTCAGATGTTTTATTATATTTCCTGTCATGCTTTCAGTTTGGGAGAGGTCATTAATACACTTGGGATTTTACTTTTTTTTAACATCCTCTAATTCTTTGTGAGTGGTATATATATTTTTCTTGTTTTAAAGATACAGTATCATAACATCATATGCATTTATTTTAAAAACTCACCGCCATTCCATCACTTTCCGTTTTCACGTATCTTTGTTTCTCTCTTGTTCAGATGCCTCTTGATATTTTATTGGCTGTTCTCACTCAAACTGAATGGTTGCAATAAAACAGTTGGTGCCAACTCTGTGCTCCTGGACTAAGAGGTGTGCCATTAGGATTCTCTTTGTGTGCTGAGTCTGGTTCCTGTTCTTTTATCTGGAACTGCCAATCTCTGGAGGGCTTTTCTCCTAGAATGTTCTTCCAGGGAAGAGTTGGGACTATCCTCCAAGAAGGATGAAGGGGTCAAGGTCCCAGGCTGAGAGTCTGGAAGCCACACTGGGGAGGCTGTTCTGTGCTCCATTGTGCAAACTCCTTCCACTCCCCAGTCTGCCTCACACCTCCTCTGCCCTAAACCATGCCAGGTGCCCGTGAAGCCGCAACACATCCAGGTCACTGATTCTGGAAAATGTGTCATCGGTGCTCTGCCTTGGAGTTAGGCGCTCTTGCATTCTTTCATGGGGTCAGTGACAGGCTCCATGGTTCTCATAAATGTCCAAATATTTTCACCTGAGAATACCTTTCATTTATGCTTCACTGTAGCCTCCTACTTACGGTGCCAGTATATTTTCAGAGTCCTTGGGTTTTACAAGGCCTAGCAGTTCACTTCTCATTCCTTCTGCTCATTATTAATAATGTAGAAACCCTTTAGACCTGTCCCCAGACATACCCTTTTCCTCTTGGAAACCTAAATTTTGTGTCTGTTTTCTTCACCTCTTTATCGTATATGTATGCATCTTTTTGCATAATATTTAATTTCGTGTAAATGAAAATGATTGTGGTTATTTACCTGTCACATCTATCTTCTGCTCAAAGTAATAGCTCCGAACCTGATTGGTTTATTGTCTCTCAAGTCACAGTTCCCAGTTTCCTTATCTGCCTGTTCTTGCAGGTGACCTGGGCTCTTCATTCTCTCTGCTCTTGCTCAGTGGGCACAGGGTTAAGTTTATCAGGAGCGGATCCTAGACAGACACCGCAGGAAGAAAGGGTTTTGTTTCTGCATTCCAGTGTACTTCTCTTAGCAGTGACAAATCAGAAACTCTAGAGATGGAGAGATCTCTGGGAAAAAAAGGGTTTATTGAGCCTTGACAGAAGCAGCCACATGCCTGGGTCCTGGAAGTCTTTGCTTCATGAGCAGCAAGGCCACTTACCAGAAGCAACCTGTCCTCCAGGCTCAAGAAACAGGGCATGTTCATGAGGGGTGTCAAGGGAAGGGAATTCTCTAAGTACACACTGGCTACAGATAAGGTAGGCGGCTTATCTGTAGCCAGGATAGGGGACGGGAGGTCAGTCCGCAGGGAAGGCTCACGGACTGGCTGTTGATGGTGAGACACTGGTCATGCGCCAGGGAGATGCGCTGGGGGATGCGGTGGACCTTCTAGACGCTTGTTGTTGAAATGACTTCATCCAGGAACGTGGAGATTCTGGTTGGCCACAGTCCATAGCTACTGACTGATGACTTCCCTTGCCTCACCCCCTCTTTCTCCCACCCTTATGTCACTTAATTTAGGACACTTCAGAATTGTTCCTCCTCAGGAGCTCCAGCAGTACTCAGGTTGCCCCGAGCCTGGATTCAGCAGTGGCTGCAGCTTCTCCAGTAGCCAAGAGAAATCAGCGGATGAACCACAGCTTCCCTGACACCTTCCCTGCAGATGGCTTTGTGGTGGATTTCCGCTGGTGAGTCCTTCCTTCAAGAGCACTTCTACTTGGCAATCTGGAGGGAAAAAGTCCACCAAGTCCCACAGGGCACATTTCTGGGACTCTCTGCAGCACTGGGCACAGCTCTTCTGCCATTCAGGGACCATGGCCATCCTCTGCCAGCAAGGGCTGTATCCAGGCCTGCCAGGCACTTCCTACAGAGCTGCTCCGCTCAGCCCCGGGTAGCAGCCGCTCTTCTCCATTCGTGTTCTCATGGCTGCCTATCGGGCACCATCCTGTTACTCCATCCCGTTATATTCTTTATAGTAAGTCTTCTCTGCTAAAATTACTGATTCCCTCCTTATTCAACCCAGACTGACATTCTTTCTTCATGTTATAGCTATAGTTCATGTTTTCACTAATGATGCTATTCTTCTTAAAATTTGCCTTCAATTCACACTTCTCTTATTACTGATAAGTTTACATACCTGTTAAGATGTTTACTGGCAATTCATGTTTCTAGCCATCAAAACCTTTGCTTGTAATATCATCTGATCCTCACAACAGTCTGGGGAGGTAGATGTTACATTCCCCATGTTGTATATGAAAAACCGAAATTCCCATAAACATACTGATTGCTTGAGTTAAGTAAGCTGCCTAAGGGCAAGGGAGTCACAGATTTAGAATTTGAAATGTGGTCTTTCATTCTAAAATCACTGTTATTTCTACCACCTTTATGCTAAGTAGTCATGGACAAAGGTATAGAAAGTTTACTATTATAATTTGACAAGGCAGAGCTTTATTTATTTAGTAACCGAGTAGCATTCTTTAATAATATAGTAAGCTTTTGTTCTGGCCATTGGGGGCAGGGACTGAAAGAAAAAATAACCTATTTCCCTTCAATAATCTAGGAAGAACAAAAGGGAAATATAAATTATTTGAAATCTAGCTTTTCTCTGAGTTTCTGAATTAAATTCATTTTGAAATTCATCACTGACCCCTAAATATGGCGAGTTTCACATAATATTGGTTCTTTACATTTTTAGTCATCTTCCAAGGTAATGCAGAATAATGTATTTGAAAATCAGTATGATGAAGAAAGAAAATATTTAAAATTCAAATTCAGGTAAGACTTCATTAAGTAGGCAAAGTAGAAATCCCAAAGTTGCACTTGTTCATCTCCTGCTTTGCAAATGAAGATTGTTAAAAAATGAGCCACAGAGAGATCAGTGTGGGGAGAGAATTGAAGAACAGCACGTCCCAGGATTTGAATGCGATATAATCACATGTCCATTCCAGGAGCTAAACTCTCAGGACTATCGGTTTGAAATCGAGGTTGTGCAAAGGGACGAGAGGAATCAGCTGCCTGCCCTCTATTCCACCACTCTGCTCTTGCCCAGGGAGACCCAGCTCCTGCTGGTCCTGAGGCCCGGGAGAGCTCCTGGTGGCTTTCCAATGTGGCCTCTCGGTGCCCTGTCCCCTGTGCGCTCTGCTCCTGGGATCCTGCGGTGTTCACACTGACCTCTCAGCACTGGTGAGAAGCACACGCAGGTGTGGCTACTCCTCACAGCAACTGAAAAATATGAGAGGCATGAAGGAATATGTGATAAGAAAAAGAATTTCAGACACTAGAACAAACTGTTTAAACAGGAGTTGGTTCTCAGCAGCTTTGAAATGGCCAAGGTAGGTTCCTGCTTATTTACTTTCATCAGAATTTTTAAAACAAAAGACAATTCATGAGTAGATCTCAATACCTCCAGGGACATGGCTTCCTAAAACTGCTTCTAATAAGGTCAAAATACAACGTGAGGAGCCGAGTCCAGGTCAGGTGACCACTGCTCTGTCGTACAGAGTACCCGACATGCACCAGCCGGCCCTCTGACCCACGCGTTAGCCTCAGTCTCTTGTTTCCCAAGCAGGTATGTTTCACATACTCATTCCCTCTGACCACGAACAGATTTCTTGATACACTGAAATATGTTCATGTGCAGAAATAGAACCATAAGTTTTGCCATTCCGTAGAAGGACAGTATATGGAACATACATATTGGCTCTAGTGTACAGTCCTGCTGACTGGACCCTCAATTAGCTAATTGGTATTTGACTGTATATTTCTCAAATCTGCTTCCTATGTGAGACTACAATTTCTTTTCTTTTTTTCTTTAGGTATCTGTGGGATTTGTGGAATCCATTGAGATTAGGAATTCTCTGCAGAGAGTTTTCAAAAGACCCTTCTGCATTTCTAAGGTGAGTGGGGGCCATGGTAGGCAAAGATAAGAGGTTTGGGCCTCCCCCTGTGAGCTGGCACATGGGCACTGGGCTGCGTGGGGATGCCCTGCCCAGCCTCAGGGATGTCACTGCCCCACTATTTTAATGCCAACATTATGTTTATCCTTACGTCACTTATCATTAGCAGCCCAATGGCGTTTTCCAGATTCCAGGGCTGCCAGGACCACCCCCCCCCCCCCAACTCCTGGCAAGCCTGCCTGGGAGGAGGACGCCCAACAGCAGAGACTGGGCCCCCCACACTGCCATGTCCCCTGCTGATCTGCTGTCCACCACTCATCCCCAGGCTGGCATCAGGCTAAAGACGTCCTTCCTCATTAGGGTTTGGGATCCTCAGCCCCCGCGGCCAGGGGTAGGGGTATTAGCCTCCCTGCCACCTGGCTCTGCACCAATAGCTGGCAAACACTAACCTTCCCTGCAGGGGGTGGCTCAGATTAGCAGCCCGTGACACGCTGTCACTTTAAATGTCGGGATGAGAACCTACCAAGGAAAAGTTTCCAGGAGGGAATGTGACTTTCCAGTAGGGAAAATTTCCCCACGGGGACAGGCTTTCCCCTAACAAATATATAAAAATGTTTAGGTCTAATAGTGTGAAGATTCTCAATAACTAAGAATCCCAATTTACATTATGAACAATCAGATTAGTTGAGAAACTATGATGGACAATACTGTAAGCTACTGATTTCAGTGTTAGACACCCATTTTCACCTCAGTCCCCGTGGAGCCTAGGAGAGAGCATGCTGCTGACAAGTGCTGTGACATCAATACGATTAATGAGATATAAGCCATTTCTTGCTGAATGCGTGTCAAGGGAAAGGAGATTTTAAAAAGATGATTTTCTTCCTTAACAAGATGAAAACAGGAAATTAATATAACTAGCTTAAATTTGAGCTAGAAATATGAAATACAGAATGAGAGATATAGATGTTTTAAAGAAGCAGACCCCTGGAGAAAGCAGAGACTGATGTGAACCAGGCAGCAGGGGAAGCCTTCACGGGCCTCTGTGGAGAAAAACGGATCAGTAACTAATTTTTGATAATTGCTTTGAATATTACAATGTGGCAAACATTTATTTTTCTTGTCAAATGACTCATTACCATTTCATCAAACCAAGACTCCAAAGAAAGAAATAACCCCCTAAAGAAATACAGCTACCTGTGAATGTTATTCATAGCTTTAATACGAATAGTAACTAACATTTCAACTTCAAACCTACATCAGCTAGTGAATAATTTACTTGCACTAATTTGACCCTAATAAGTTCCTCCATATGAAAATTAATAATATGGCATCAAGTACAGCTACATATTTAATCTCATTGAATTTATAATGGAAAAACTGAGAAAGAATAATATTCAGCGTCCTGTTAGGGTAAATTAAACACTGAGTGTAAGCCCAAAACTCAACACAAAACACAGCGAGGGGAATGCTCTGATGGAGAAGGGACGGACTGGTATAGTGACCTTTCCAGTGTCCCTGGGATCATAGGTGACACTGGCATTCTGGAGAGAAGTTGCTTCCTTAGTGTCACCCACTCTGGCTAACAGAATCCTATTTTCCCTGGTCAGGAGAGGTGAACACAGTTACCCACCTTTAATAGAATCTGCAAGTTTTTTACCCTGTACTTTCTAAAGGTGCCCCCCGCAGGATGCACTGCCGCTCTTCAGCACAGCAGAGGGAGAGCATGAACACAGCTCCCTCCGAGGTGGCCCCTCCATGTGAGTTTAACTGGAAGCCTGCCCCTCTGCCCCAGCTGTGGCGATGAGCTAATAGCCTCCTTCCAGGAAGATGGAGCTCATGGGTCAGTCGCCTCTTCTTGCACCCTGGGGGTGGTAGCTGTTTAAGAAATCTGTCTCTGTTAGAGTCCTGTGGTTCCATCTCCAAAGAACTATTTGTAGAATAAAAATGCAATAATAGTCTCACCATGGAAGATTCAAGACATCCATATTTCTTCTCAGTAAGGATGTATCTCAGCCTCAGACTTCAGCTTCTGAGCAACACATCTCCCAGAAGCAGTAAAGATGCCCTCCACCTCCAGATCTGCATGGGGAGCAGAAAACAGGATGGGACAGACACAGCTGTGCCATGTGACTGCAGAGGGGAGAATGGGCTCGAGTGCCCCCACAGAGGATGTAGATGTCTCCCTCGACTCCAGAATTCTTTGGACCAACTCTCTATGGCATGTGACTATAGAGAGAGTGTGACATGAAAGATTCCACCTTTTTTTGTCTTCTTTCAACAAATATAGGAACTATAGAAACTAAAACACAAATCTTCATGGGATAGCATTAAACATTCTCCCTAGCTGAGAGTTTTTACTGACCTCACTAATTTGTTGTAAGTGTAAATTCAGTATCCACCAATATGACCTGGTATCTAAAATGCATATAATTGTGTTTATGCAATGTGGTTCAGTCATTCTTAATACATAGTTTTATCATCTGTATTAGTTAGGGTTCTTCAGAGAAACAATGAGTAGGATGTGTGTGTGTGGGGGCTGGAAAGCCCCAATTTGTGTATTTGCATTTTGGAAGTAAACTAACAACAGAATGTTTCTGAATACGTGCAAAGTGAAACTTTGAGCAAATTCAGACCAATTATGCAGAATTCTTCACAATTTTATATTATCAATGTGATCATGTAATTGTACTGATTATGTGGAATGTAAGGGGGGGGCAATAGAGTCAGCTGAAACCTATAAATCATATGTACGGTGGATTGGGGGAAGCGGTATTGGGTGTGGAGAGGATGCTAACAGCACTTCATTGATGAGAAGAGGAAGACAGAGCACAGCGGAGATGTATCCTGAAATAAACTATGGGCGTTTTTTAGTTTATTTGCTTCATGATAGATTTTACAGGCACTTAGTTCACCCCAGGCTTCTCCTGTGAGGATGATTATCGGCAGGACTTTGAGCAGTAATGGTGGATGGGTAGGGCTGGGGAGCCGGGTCAGGCGGTGGGAGTGGGGACAATACCCGCGTTCAAGTGCGTGCTATGGGGACGAATGCTCAGCCTCACACTGAAAGACCAGTCAGTGGCACCTACTCCAAAAGTGCACACCTAGTTCCTCATTTTTGCATATGCTCATGTTCTGTCAATAGGGAACTTCCTTCTGGTGTGTTATATTTATGCCCTGAGAGCATTAAGATAAGGCTGCATTAGGAAAGTAAAGTTTGCTCACTAATTCTGCAGGTAAACAGACGTTCAGTTTGGGACCAGAGTCTCCGGCATTAGCTTTGCTGAACAAGGGGCACATGTCTGTAATCCAGATGAATACAGCTGCAGGGAATTTTATGAACCGTTACATGGCTCATAAAAGAGCACTCCCATAGCAGCAGTGGTGATCTGTCCAAAAAGTTCAGGACTTAATATGTTCTATGAAACCTCTCAAGTCCATAAAAAGGAGTTGTAGTCATTGGCCTCTGATTCTGAAAATTTTCAGTTGGGGAAGCAGGATTGTGTACAAAGGAAAATTACAAATGTGCAGTAAAGTCAGAGGAGGAGAAAAGTTAAAGTTTATTGTAATGCAGTGTTTTGCTTGATTGTGTCAAGGTTATTTTTTCCCCTGTTTTTGCATTTTTTTTTGTATGTTTGGGAGTATGGAATACTATATTTGAGAAGAATCCCTTTTTTTCTCAATTTTCAAAAAAACCCAGACACAAAATGAAGGGCACAAAGACAATCTATGTGTCCATATATTCATTTTTATAGTTGTATATTTAAAATTAAACTGACTATGGCATTCAATAAAAAATAGAGTTAATGTAATAAAAATAATAATATTGTACAAAAGTACAAAATGTTCTGCATTTATGCATTTTTCTATTCAGTGCACATACAAGAGCTTGAAGAAAACTTACTGAATTCAGAATAATGGCTTCTCAGACTATCACAAAATCTTGCAAATGACTGTGATGTAGTTACAACAATTATCTGTACAGCTCTCATTTTTCAGATAAGAAAACTGAGGCATAAATAATTATCTTATTCAAAGTCACAGAGAAAACACTTTGAACCAAGCATATTCTATAAAAGAAAAGCCTATTGTGATTTCTAACGTCCTTGCTAATTAATGGCTTAGCAAACCTAAATCTGAAGGAGCAAAGCCTTTGCTCAGAGCGTTTGTTCACGTGTCTTTATCAACTGTAAAGCTTTGCTCTGCTGCTGCTGCTCCAACATCTCCCGAGGTGACTCCAGGGTACGGATAATGCCCAGTCCCCTGCGCCCGGGACAGTCATGGGGCTGATTCCCCACATCATAGACTAACCTTGAGCGGCTATGTCTAGCAACTTGGGTGTCCCATCCCTCTTGCAGGTGCTTTGGTTTCAGACGGCCAAGCGTGCCGAGATGGCACAGGGAGACTGCCGGGAGAGTCTTCCATGTCCCTGAGGATGGGGATGAAGGGGTTGGGCCCTCTTTCCCTTCCACACATTGCTGTCTGTGTATCACCCCTGGAAATTTGAAAGGCATTCCACAACCATGAGCAAGGCCGGCCAAGGGCAATGGGTGTCCGCCAGTCCTTGGCATGAACTTCTTACCCGGGAGGTGTTGCTTTGCTGTTGAACAAACCAGTCAAAATGCACTGCATCCGAAATAGATATGTTCTGTGACGCCAAGTGAGCCCACTTGATTCCCGCTGTCATGGGATCTGTCTACATAATGGTGAACATTAAGGCAAAATGGGGACATTCAGTCTATCATCTGGCATTGGACCTGTGTGAGCTTCCATTCCATCCAGAAGCGCGTGCCACCCAGACACCGCCTGACTGATGTGGCATGCATCCCGGACACGCAGGGGAGCTCCATTTCTTCTCGATGGCAGCACAGACTCACTGAGTTAAAGTGAAGCTAATCATACCCCGTATTCTGACTTCAACTACTTTCTTGGACATTTGGAAAACAATTCATACGTAGGAATTAAAAAGACTAAGACAGCTATTGTCCAATGGTTCCAAAAAGTCCTTTCGGAATTTTATAAAACCTAATAAACACCAGTTTTACTATTGCTCAGATGGCATGCCCACTAGAGACATTCTTCCTCGTTGTAGTGGTTTGACACAATTTCTGTTTCGGCAGATGTTTCATTCGGTTTTTGTTCCAATCAAGTCACAGCTTGATTTAACTAAAATCTGTTGCCATGTGTGACTGGCGGTCAAATAGCAATGCCAAAGCAATGGGGCTGCATTTCTGAGCTGTTATAGCCACCCATTACCACTGCTCTCATAGAATCCATTCTTCTGGTTACTCCCAAGAGATTTTGCTTCATGAGCTGAAACACAGGCGGCCAAAAGCAGAAGGCGACCCTAGAGAGGAATGATCTAGAATCTACGCAAGCATGAGATACCTGGCAGATAACAACAATGCAGGCAGAGTGTTGTTTTAAGCAGGGAGACACAAACAAGGGACCTTAAACCAAAAGGAATAGGTGAATTCTGGGGGAACCTGCACTTGCTAGTGAGAAGGTCATGGGGTTTGGGATCTGATGGAAAGCCCACCTCTCATTTTCTAGACTTTGATCTTTGTCTATTTTAGGTTGCTGTCCTGAGTCTCAGTCATCTTTAAAAATGAGAAAATAACATCTTGAAGATTTCCTAACAGCCTGTGTTTTCTCCTAAATGTAAGTCATCATTACGGTTGTTACTTGGGAAGTTAACAAAAGTAGTCAAAGGAAAGCTATGTTCAGAAATCTCAGAAGAGGTAATGATTACAATCAAGTGAGGAGGGCCTTGACCTCGGCACCTGGGGAAATTGCTCTGCGCCTGAGAATGATCCCTGCTGTGCATGGGTGTCTGAGATGGGAAAGCAAGTGGGAAGGTGACTAACATGTATTCCTCTAAGTGAGAAGGGGATTCAGAACTTACTTTCTCACTTAGTGATGCTGAACGCTGTTACTACTTTCCTGGTCTTGCTAACTCTCTTCATACTTCACATCCATCAAATGTAACTTTTAAGGAGATAGGAAACACAAAGCCTGCTCCAGAGCATGTATCAAAGACACTACAAACCCTAATGTGACAGGTGTGTGACCCATTGGCCAATAGATATGAAGGCATAAGACAGCATTGAGCAAGACAACGATCAAAGAGTAGTATTAGCATCACACCTGGAAACAGGTAAACCTGGAGTTAGATATGAGAGGTCGAGGGAAGATAAACTAACATGTTTTGAGTAACTGCTCTAAGTCAGGTTCCATGCCAGGCATGGTAAAGAAGCCCCTCATTTAACCTCCTCAGTCTCTCTGTAGCCCTGGAGGCACCACACCTGTTTGCTGAGGCTCTGCTGCAGCCCCAGGCCCTCTGCTTGGTCAAAAGTCACGAGCGGTCCCTTCCTCACATAATGATTAGTGCCCACCATGGCAGAGACTTTTGGGGTTTAGGTGGGGACAATTTCTGACTCGGTCTGCCTGGAATAGTGATCTGAGTCCAATAACGAGAAATTAGTCTGGGTGGTCAAGAAATGAAGATAATGTGTAGAATCCACATTAAACAGATAGTTATATGTTGGAACTATATTTCCATGAGTGTGTTTTTATAGTAACAGTTACTAATTTTACTGGGAAAGTATCAAATTCAAAGGAAATCAAAGCATGAAATTCTGGTAACTGTAATCAGCCTCTCTTTATTGAGCCTTGTGTTAATAATCCTCAGGACAAGAGGGAATTCAACATGAGGCCATTTTATTGTCTATCATTATCTGTGAGTCTCAGGAAAGATCATGTTTTTATTGACTAGTTCAAGGTTTCTCATCCATTACTGTAGCGTGCGGTTTCTATTCCCTTATTAGATTGGCAAGTTATTTATATGTAAACATTTTTTGTCAATGAGTTAAAAGTTACCTGCAATAGTTTCCATAATAGAATGTAATCATTTTCAGGTAATAGGAACTGGGGAAGAAAGAATGTAAGTTTAGTAATTTACATAACTTCTGTCTTACACTTTATCTCTGATCTACTCTGAGAGGCCCTGAGACAAGACACATGGGTAGGAAATGCTAACTCTGTAGAAAGTACTCTAAAAAGGCCTGTTTTTTCCAACTTTCTTAATTTGTAAAGAAAATTGAAGTTTTAGAAAATCATTGGGCAATATTATGCATTTATTTTTCATCTTTATAGCTATTGGGATTTAAGAATCGCAAAACATATGGATAAAACTCTCATTACAAAAATCACACCAGTTTAGAAGAATTCTGCCTTCCTTGTGTTCTTCTCAAAAGTTTTAAAAACTTTGGAGTGCTTTTCCAGATAGACATAGTAGAGCCTGCAGGCTAAAGTCAACCAGCAAATGCACTTTGTCTGGTGTACGCAATTTTATTTTGATTGGATTTATTAATTTTTGGTAAACTTAGGGTGTACATAAACTCTGGTATCCAAATGACTTTTCTAAAACCTTGAGAGAAAACAGTTCAAATCAAGCTCCTCTCAGTTTAGAGAGATTTTTTTTTTAAGTGTGTGAATGTTTAAAATGAAATGAACCCAGCGAATGCCGACTTAAGGCCAGAGGAAAAGGACCCAAGAAGCTAGAATCTTTGTGTGTGGCTCGTTGAGTTGTTGAGTCCTGGGCTTAATATCTGTTACCAATGTTGGTAGTTTGGTAAACAGAAGGCAGGTTTTCTGGGCCAGTGAGCCAGAGCCCATGCCTGCGGATGTGTATGCTCTAGGACAAAGGGGCAGAGAAAACTGCTGCCAACCTTTTTTGTCCTTTAACTTCCCAGGGTTTGAGCACCTTGCAGGAAGTTGGGAACAATCCTCCAGTTTTTCACACAAGCTCATTTTTGTCACTAGTATTTGTGGTAAACATATCAATGGCCCCAAAGATGTCAACACACTAATCCTGGAAATCTGTGAATATATGTAGAGGACAAAAGGTTGAAGATACAGGTATGGTTGCTTATCTTCATTTGACACACTGACATTAAATGATGGAGATTATCCTGAATTATCCTGGTGGTTCCCATGTAATCACAGTGGTCTTTAAAAGTTGAAGTGGAAGGCAGAAGAGAGAAATTCAGACAGATGGCACCCTGAGAAAGTCTCAGCATGAAATTGCTGATGAAGATGGACATGCGGGCCTCCACCCAGGGAATGTGGGCAGCCTTGGTAACTGCAAAAAACAAGGAAATAGATTTTTCCCTGAAGTCTCTGTAAAGGACACAGCCTTACACACCTTGATTCTAGCCTAATGAGACTGGTATCAGACTTTTGACTTGAAGAGCTCTAAGAGAATATATTTGCTTTGTTTTAAGCCACTAAATTTGTGGTAATTTGCTACAGCAACGACAGGACTGAAATACAGATTTTTCTAAATGAGCTCCAGTGCTATTGTGACAAATAGCTTAGACTGTGGGGATGACTTTGGAGTTTGGCAGTGGGAGGGGGCTGGACAAGTTTTGAGGAGCATGATAGAAATACCTGAGATTTCCCTGAGCAGATGCTTGTAAATTATGAATGTTAAAGCTTCTGCTGGTAAGGGCTCAACAAATAAAATAAAATTGGGAAGGATGGCAGATAAAGCATATCTTGCCTTGGAGAACACCTACATTCTGATGAACAGAATATTGGTAAAAATGTGTACATTAAAGGCATCACTGGTGGGGGCTCTGAAGAAAAGGAAGAACATTTTGTTAGAAATTGGAGAAAAGCTGATTCTTGCTATGTTGTAGGAGAAAGTGGAGCAGAACTGTGTAAAACAGAACTTGTAAAGAGTGAAATTGGACATTCCACTGAGATGACCTCCAAGCAAAGTCTTTCAGCCTGGATTCTTGCAGTTTATAGTAAAATGTGGGTGGAAAAAAATAGATTTAGATAAGAACTGTTATGCCAGATGGAAACAGAAATTGATGATTTGGTAAATTTTCAGTCTATCCAGGTTGCAAAAAATCTTACAGTTAGGATAGTCTCTGTCAGGAAACCTGCTCTAGAGAAAAAGCCATAGTTGTGGCTGGAATGCCTTTTACTATTAACTTCAAAATATTTAAAAAATCAGAGTGTCTTGTGAAGAAAATGAGAGTGTGACTAGAGATCCTCAAATCCATTTAAGCAGAAACCAAGACATCTAGATGGGATTTTCTGTGGAAGAACTTTTTGTCTAATGGAACGAATCCCGGAGAAATACGAGGAGGCCCACACATTTCCAAAGACCTATGCAATTGCAGGAGCAGTGCCCACTGGAGATTATCCTGCATTTTGTAGGTACTCAGTGTAATCATGAGATTCTTTACAGTGGAAGAGGGAGGCAGAAGGGAGAAGTGGACAGGTGGCAACATGAGACACAAATGACCTGAAGTTGCTGGCTTTAAAGATGGAGGAAGGAGACAAGAGCCCAGGGTGGGTAGCCTTTAAAAGTGAGAAGGGCAGAGAAATCAGTTCTCTCTTGGAGTCTCCAGAAATGCACACAGACTTCTCATACTTCACACGAATCCAGGGAGACCCAACAGACTCTGCTTGTAAGTCCCATCATACAATATCTTGTGCAAAATAGAACAGAAGGGACATTTCCCAATGGGCTGTATGATACCAGTATTATTCAGATACCTAAATGAGAAAAAGATAGCATAAAAAGAAAACTACAAACAAGTGCATCTCATAAAGTCAGACACAAACATCATCAATATATCAGAAATCCAATCTCACTATGTATAAAAATAATTAAACATGACCGAGTGAAACTTATTCCAGGTATGCAAGACTTTTTCAATATTTTAAAAACTCAGTAAAACTAACCCACCTTATCAACAGGCTAAGGAGGAAATATCCTGTGATCATGTCAATGAATATGGAGGATTCATATCAATTTTGTTAAAATCCAATACTCATTTCTGATTAAAAAAAAACTCTCACCAATCTAGTAATAGAAGGGAGCTCCTTCAATTTAATAAAGAACATTATATAGTAATGTTCTTAATAAAGAACAAACAAGGAAGAAAAAGGTAAAAAAACAACCAAAACAAACATAGCCAGTATCATACATAAGGGTTAAAAACTGAATGCTTTCCGTGCAAGACTGGGGACAAGGAGAGAATGTCCACTCTTACCAGTGTTACTGAGCAAAGCACTTGGAGTTCTACACAGCAGGTTCTCCCACGTTCTACCTTAACAAGGCAAAGAAAAGAAACAAAAGCCACACAAATTGGAACAGAATAAATAAAGCTGCTCCTGTTGAACATAAGATGACTGCACCCATAGGGAATTCCAAAAATCTGAGAAAAAAGACCCCCTAAAATTGATAAATGACACCAGCAAGTTCACCAGATACATATTCAGCAAGTCAGAGTCAATCACATTTCTGATACTAACAATGAACAGTTCACACAAGGCTCTGGTAGTTTTTAGTGAGAGCCTGTGTTAGGAGGGGCAGATGCTTTGGGAATTTTTCAAAATTGTGATTTTCTCTTCCTCAGTAATTGACACAGGCAGCAAGCAGAAAATAATAAGCGTGTCGTTGTTGTATGGAACAGCACCATTAATCGAGTGGATCTAAAGGACATCTAGAGAATATTTTATCCAGCACAGCAGAGTATGTGTTCTTCTTAAGTGCACATAAGATGGTTACCAGAACAGACCACATTCTGGACCTTAAAACACACCTTCACAAATTTAAAATAATCGAAATCACAGAAAGTGTGCTTTCAAACCTCAGTAGAGTTAATTTAGAAATCAGTCACAGAAAAGATCGCTGGAAATCTCCACATACTGGGAGATTAAACAACACTTGTAAACAAATAAGATTGGTTAAAGAAAAGTCTGAAGGGAAATTAAAAATTATTATGAACTAAATGAAAATGAAAATGCAACTCAGCAAAATTTGTGAGATGAAGTGAAAGCACTGTTTAAGGAGAAATCTGCAGTATCGAATGCATCAATTAGAAAATAAGAAAGATCTAAACTCAGTCACATAAGCTTCCACTTAAAAAATGTAGAGACTGAAGTGCAATATAAATATAAAGCAAACAGGGGAAAGGAATAATAAAAATTTAGGCAGAAATCAGTGAAATGGAAAACATAAAGGCAATAGAGATTAATGTAACCAAAAGCTGGTTTGTTTTTTCTTAATCAAAAATTGATAAACTTCTAGCCAGGCTAGCCAAGGAAGAAAAATAATATAGCTATTCACAGAGGAGCCGTAACTACTGATCCCAAAGCCATTAAAAGGGAAATAAAGAAGTATGATTGGCAACTAAAGATCACAAATTTTACTTTAAAAAATGGAAAAATTCCTTGACTGATGTATTATTCAATTTAGCATAATCTAACAAAACTCACACATGGTAACCTGACAATTTTGAGTCTATTAAATAAATCTAACCAACAATCAATAACTTGCCAAAGGAGAAAAATGCCAGGCCCAAATGGCTTCACCAGTGGAGTCTGTGAAATCTGTAACAAAGAAACTGTCAATTTTCTAGAATCTCTTTCAGAAAACAGAAGCAGAGGCCACACTTCCTAATTCATCTTTTGAGATCAATATTATTATAAAACTAGATGAAGACATTGTAAGAAAGGATAATTATAAACCGGTATCTCTTAAAAATATGGATGAAAAACTTCTCAACAAAACTACAACAAACTGAATCCAGCAATGTATACAAATAATTATAGACTATAACCAAGTAGGACATGTCTAGTTTTGCAAGTTTGGTTCAACATCTAAAAATTAATTAATGGAGTACATCACATCAGAAAGCTAAAGACTCAGAAGACCATATCAGTAGATGCAGAAAAACCATCTGAAAAGAATCCAACGCCTGTTCAGGATAACAGCTCTCCAGGGCTCAGGAGCAGAGAGGAAGTTCCTTAACCTGATAAGGAGCATCTGTGAAGATTCTGACTCACATTATACTTAGTGATGAAAACTGGATGATTTCACCCTAATACCAAGAACAAGGATATCTCCCTCACTATTCCTATTTAACATTATAGGGGAAATCCTAGGTAATGCAGTAAGATGAGAAAAATAAATGAAAGGTTTATAGATTGGGAAGGAAGATATAAAACTGGCTTCTTTTTTTTTTTGCAAATGACAAGACTATCCATGTAGAAAATCACAAAGAATCAACAAAAAACTCCTAGAACTAATAAATGATAATATTGCAGGACTTGCAGGATTATGAGGTTATAAAACAGTCAATTCCTTCCAGTATACTATGAATCAACAAATGGAATTTGACATTAAAAACACAGTATTTCCATTAGCACCCCCAAAAATGAAATCCTTATATTTAAATTTAACAAAATATGTGCAAGATCGAGGAAAACTACAAACTCTGTTGAAAGAAATCAAAAACAATCTAAACAAATGGAGATATACTCCATGTTCATTGATAAGAAGAAATAATGTTAGTTCTTTCCAATTTTTTAAATAGACAGTATAACTTAAAACTATTTCATACAATTTAATCCCAACCAAAGTCCCACCTAGCCATTTTGTAAACATCAACAGACCGATCCTAAAAGTATATAGAAAGGCAAAAAGCACAGAATAGCCAAAACAATACTGAAGAAGAACAAAGGACTGACACCTCATGTCTTCAAGACTTACCATAAAGCCACACTAATCAGGACAGTGTGGTAGTTACAAATTAACAAATATATCAATGGAACAGAATGGAAAGCCCGGTCAACCATAGTTACACAATTATAATCAATTGATCTTTGACAAAAGAGCAAAGGAAATTCAACGTAGAAAGAATGGACTTGTCAACAAATGGCTGAACAACTGGACGTTCACACTAAACAAAAACAACCAAAAGGATCTATGCAAAATATTCTCCATTTATAAAATTAACCCAAAATGGATCATAGACCTAAATGTAAAATGCAAAATAATAAAAGATCTAGAAGATAACAAGCAGGATAGTCTAGGTGACCTGAGTTTCATCATGAGCTTTTAGACAACATCAAAGGTATAATTAATGAAAGAAAAGGCAACAAACTGAACTCTATTAAAATTAAAATGTTCTTTGAAGTACACTGTTTAAGCAAATGAAAAAAGAAGTCATGGACTGGAGATACATTTTCAAAATGCCTACCTGATAAAGGAGTTCTATCCAGAATACACAGAGAGGTCTTAAAAATGTACGATAAGAAAACACAATTTTTAAAAACTAGGCAAAAGATCTGAACAGACACCTCACCAATGAAGATATTAGATGACCAGGGTATGAAAACATCCTCATCATATGTCATTGGCAGGCTGAAATTTAAAACAGTGATGAGACACAACAGCGCATTTAGCAGAATGACTGCATTCTCCTAAGCTCCAATAAACTCTCCAGTAGGACGTGTAGCAGGTGGAACTCTCCTTCATTGCTGGGAGAGATGAAAAGTGGTACGGCCACTTCAGAGGACCATGTGACAGCGTTTGAGTACCAGATACGCAACTGCTATATGACTCCCAATTGCCGTTTTTCATATATTTTCTAGAGAAGTGAAAATGTGTATAGAAGTTTGATTTGTAATAGCCAAAACCTGGAAATGGCTCAGATGCACCTCAATGAGCAACTTGTAAAACAAACTGTGGTGCATTCTTACTATGTAATGCCACTCGGCCACAGAAGTAATGAGCACTACACGTAGTAGCTTGGATGAATTAAGCTGAGTTTTAAAACAAATCCACCCTGAAAGGTCACCTATTGCATGGTTCCATTTATACACACTCCCTTAATTGATAAAAATATGGAAGTGAGACACAGATTATTATTTGCCAGGGGTCAAGGACACGGTGGGCAATGGGTGTGGCTATAGAAGGTCAATGCCAGGGACCCTTGTAGTGATGGAGTTGTTCAGTATCTTGACAGAAAATGTCAATATCCTGTTTGTAATACTGCACTTCAGTTTTTCAAGATCTGTGATTCAGGGAAACTGAGTAAAGGGTATATAGTTTCTTTCTGTATTATTTCATACAACTACATGTGAGTCTATGATAATCTCAAAACAAAGTTTCATCATTAAAAAAAACAGAGGGAAAGCAGTCCTCTCACGGTGCCCTTCCTCATCTCTGGCGGACGTGAAGTGAGTCTCTCGGCTGATTTAAAAGTGGCAGTGAGGAAGCCTCCTTCCTGGTGAGTCTTGTGGGTCCGGGAACCTGGTGGCGATGCTGAACACCCAGAGGCAGAGAGGGCAGCCGACCTCCCCTCGCCGCGTGGAACAGGACGATACGGAGACAGAGGTACATGGGCAATGTCAGCAAGGGGTGTTTTTCTCTGGTTCCTCTACTGGATATAATCAGACTGTCTACAGGGTATATTCAAACTACCATGTTACTAGTGCTCTGTCTTTGAAACCCAAATATCTGTTTATAAGGCTTTTGCCAAGATTCAAGACAGAGTATTAGAAGAAAAAAAGCAATAATAATGATGTTAATAGTAATAATAGTGGTTAATAGTTACTAACTGCTTATCACATGCCAGACATTATTCTCAGAGCTTTACGGAAACTGTCATTTGACCACCCACTAAGACCATGAGCTGACCAAAATGTGAATCACATTTTTCCTTTGACCTAACCGATTTCCCACGAAAGCTAAGTGATTTTCCTCATGATGAGACAGTGTGTCCATGGTGGAAGCTGGGACTGAACTGGACTTGTACGACTCTGGAGACTGTCACCATAACACTGCTCTGCTGCCTTCCGGAGCAGAACTACACAACTCATGAAACAGACCCTGGAGAGACACACAAAGAAGGAAAAAACAGACACGTAACATTGGTGCAGGTAAAGCTGAAATGAATGATGAGCATTAAGAACCTGGAAATGGCCCACAGGTCTAGGACTTAGCTATGTAAGGATCCTGGTAAAATAAATCAATGCAGACCACCTGAAGATTCTGGCACAGCCTTCTTCTTCGTTGGAGGCAGGGATGCAGGCTGCTGCAGACAAGGCGGTACAGGCGAGGTGGCCTGGCACCACTCCTGGGATTGAAACCTGGCGAAGGTCACGTTACATGGCCTTCCTAAGCCTTCATGGCTCTGTCTGTGGAAGAGGGGCACAACTAGCATATATGTCCTTGCATTATTGGGAAAGTGAAATGGGATAAAAAGTGGAAAGCTCTTAAATCGTTCTCAGCAAGATGAACTATTTTAGCACATAAAATATGCAGTGTAATTAGATCCTCAAGTGTAAAGTTTATGGAAAAAAATGGAGCTGTTCTAAGGATCCTATAGGCAATATGATACCTTTGGTAAGACAATTAATACCTTCTTTTTAGTGAGAAAAGAAAGGACACAGAATCACATATTTCCAGCTAGCTGTGTCTATGTGGCCTCATAGTGGCCTTGAACTAAGATGACTGCAGTAAACAATGAAGGAAAAAAAAATGTTATATATATATATATATACACACATAGAAAGAGGTTTGGACATGGAATAGCTAAATTAAAATGATAAACTTAGATACTTTTTTACTAATATGTAACACTAAGAGATTTAATGTTTATACTAATAAAATTTGTGTTTATGCTAATGTTTGGGTTTATCCTGATTTGTGTTTATACTAATATTTTTTATGTAATGTTTTATTATTATTTTTCTTCTCTGGAGACGTTTCCTTCCCTATTAGCTTTTCTATGTACTGCATGTTTAGTTTTTATTGATATTCAAGACCGATGTGATTGAAATCCTGAACGAGTGTTTTATATTCTTGTCAATCGATAGGCTTCTTTTTAGGATGAGCCCGGAGGGAGACAGGTGGTAAGCACCCTCCTGTCTGTCGCAGGTGGGAGGAAATAGCCTTCTAATGCAGACATCCACTCCGTCTAAGTTCATTTCAGCTTTTTCTAAAGAGTATACTTCTGCTACTTTTGCAGAGGGGCTAACATCTCCGTGTAGGGCTTTGCAGCTACAGCAGATAAAAGGCATGATGAGGGCTAAGCATTAAATGCACATCTATATTTTCTTGGCACATCTATATATTTCTTAAACATTTCATCCCTCTTTCTAGGCGCCAGGAGCCCAGAGCTCCCAGAGTTCTGTGGGGCAAACCCTTCTCTTTGGTGTGAATGTCAAGTCTCTCATTTTTTTTTTTTTGGTCTTTCATGCATTTTTTGATCCTCTTTCCTGCAGGAGAAATTTCCTGCTTCCATTTGCGTTGTTATGTTTGTTTTAACAGCTTTCTTGAGATATAATTGATATAAAGTGGGCAGCACACACCAATGGACAGAACACAGATGCCCTGCTGTCGTTTCCACTGTCCAGGTCAGCACATATCTGCTGCCTCCTAGAGTTCCCTGTGTCACTTTGTATGTTGCTTTTGGTTTTATTTTTGTTTGTGTTTTCCAGTAAGAACATTTAATGTACAGTCTAACCTCTTGACAAATTTTGTGCACATGCCTTATTTATTGTTATCTGTGGGTGTTATGTTGGCACCTCTAAAATGTATTCCTCTTGCACATCTGACTGAAACTTTATACCCTTGACAAACAACCCCATTTCCCCCACCCCCAGACACTGTCGCCCTCTGGTGTATGCTCAGTGTCCAACGGTAGGTGAATGGATACAGAAAGTGTGGCATATACACATGGAATATTCTTGATCTTTAGAAAAGAAGGAAATGTTACCATCTGTGACAGTGTGGAAGACATTACACTAAGTGAAACAAGTCAGACATAGAAGGAAAAAACTCTATGACTCCACATATACTAGGTAGGTAAAATAGTCACTCATTAAAGCAAAGAATACAATAGTGTTTGCTTTTAATCAAATACTTTATTTCCCTAAAAGAAAAAAAATGGTTTGAAGAGAAAAGGATGTGTTTGTCATTTTTTATTTCTTTTGAAAGAAAAGACCATTAATCATTCTGATTAGTGTGTATAAATTGGACTTTGGGATTATTCAAAAATATTTTGACCACCTGTTAAAGACTAGTAGGGAAATAACCCTATGTTGTCAGGTAAGTCCCTTTTAGGACACCACCTCTTTTTTCCTTCTTTTTTATCTACTTTTTAAAGATGAAATTGATATACAACATGGCGTAAGTTTACAGTGCATGACACAGTGATTCAATGCATGTATTTTTGCAAAATGATTACAACGTTAGTTAACCCACCCATCATCCCACCTAGGTATGATTTCGTGTGTGTGGTAAGAGCTTTTAAGGTTTACTCTCAGTAACCGTCAAGCACCCAGTACAGTGTTGTTACTCTGCTGTTCATTACGTCCCCAGAACCTGACCTCACAACGGGGAGTTTGTACCTTTGGGGACCTCGTGCTCCGCCCCGCAGCCCACACTCCCGCCCCTGGCAGCCAGCAGTGGTCTCTCTGTGTCTGTGCGTCTGACACTTTTAGGCTTTACATGTAACTCATTCAGTGATTGTCTTTCTCCGTCTGTCTTATTTCACTTGGCAAAATGCCCTCAATGTCTGTGTCAGATTCATAAATTATTGCCCAGATCAATGTCAAGGAGCTCTTTCCCTATGTTTTCTTCTTCAAGTTTTATGGTTATTTTCAGTTCTTACATTTAAATCTTTGATATATTCCAAGGTTTTTGTGAGTGGTGTCAGACACAGGTCTAGGTTCTTTCTTTTACTTGTGAATATTCAGTTTTTCTAAACCATTTATTATATACTCTATCTTTTTTCCATTGATTAATCGTGGCTCCTCTACCAAATATTAGTTGACTGCATGTACAGGGGCTCATTTCTGGTCTCCTGATTGTGTCTTATAGATCTATGTGCCTGTGTTAATGTCAGCATCATGTTTTTAGATTATTATAACTTTGCAGTATAGCTTGAAATCAGGAAGTGTGATGACTCCAGCTCTGTTCTTTGGCCATGTAGGCACTCCTGGGGTTCCATAAGAATATATTAGGATTTTTTTCCATTTCTGTAAGAAATGCCATTGGAATCTTGAGATTGTATGACTCTGTAGGTGGCTTTGTATAGTATAACATTTTAACAATATTAAGTACATAATATTTCATTTTTATTTGTGTCTTCTTTAATTTCTTTAATCCATGTCTTACAGTTTTCAGTGTGCAGGTCTTTTAAATCCTTGATTAAATTAATTCCTAATCATCTTATTGTTTTTGGTGCTATCATAAGTGGGATTTATTTATTTCTTTGTCAGGTAATTCATTACTAATGTATAAAAACACAACTGATTTTGTATGTTGATGTTTTGCCTCAAACTCTACTGAATTTGTTTAATTACAGTAGTTTTTTGGTGGAGTCATTACAATAGTCTATATAAAAAACTCTGCCATCTGCATACAAAGAAAATTTTACTTCTTACTTTCTGAGTTGGATGAATTTTATTTCTTTTTCTTGCTTAATTACTCTTGCTAAGACCTCCAGTACTTTGTTGAAAAGGAATAGTAAGGAAGGGTGAGCACCCTTGCCTTGTTGCAGATCTTAGCAGAAAACCTTTCAGCTTTTCACCATAGAGGATGATGTTGGCTGTGGGTTTGTTATATATGGCTTTTATTATGTTGAGGTACATTTTTTTCTATTCAACTTGTTAAGAGTTTTTGTCAGGAATGAGTGTTGAATTTTGTCTAATGCTTTTTCTACGTCTATTGAGATGATATGATTTATGCCTTTCATTAAATGTAATCAATCATATTCATTGATTTGTGTATGTTGAAGAACCTTTGCATCCCAGGGATAAATGTGACTTGATCATAGTGAATGACCCTTTCAATATGCTGCTGAGTTCAGCTTAATAGTATTTTATTAATTTTTATGTATATTCATCAAGGATATTGACCTATAGCTTTCTTTTTAGGTAGTGTCCTTTTTTGACTTTAGTATTGGGATAATTCTGGCCATGAAAAATGAGTGTGGGAGTATGCCCTCCTCTTCAGTTTTTTGGAGGTGTTTGAGAAGGATTGGCATTCATTATTTTTTAAATGTATGGAAGAATTCACCAGTGATTCCCTCTGTTCCTGTGCTTTTCTCGGTTGGGAACTTTTTGCTTACTGACTCAATCTCCTTACTCATAACTGGTCTATTCAGATTTTCTATTTATTCATGATTCAGCCATGGGGAGTTGCATCTTTCTAGGAATTTAATCATTTCTTCTAGGTTGCTCAATTTGCTGGCATACAGTTGTTCATAGAGTATTTTATGATCATTTATATTCCTGTGGTCTCAGTTACATCATCTCTATCATTTTTAGTTTTATTTATTTGGGTCTTCTATCTTTGCTTTTTGGTTAGTTTTAACTGAGTTTTGTGGATTTTGTTTATCTTTCAAATAATCAAATCTTTGTTAATCTTTTCTATTTTTTCCTATTTCTTACTTATTTTATTTCTGCTCTGATTATTTTTTTTTTTCTTCTGCTAACCTTGTGCTTAGCTTGTTTTTCTGTCTCTAGTTTCTGGAGGTGTAAACTTAGGTTGTTTATTTGAGATCTTTCTTTTTCCTTGATGTATGCATTTGTTGCTATAAATTTCTCTCTTACAACTGCTTTTCATGTTTAAGTTTTGGTATGTTGTGTTTCTAGTTTCATTTGTTCAAGGTATTTTTGATTGCCCAATGATTTCTTCTTTAACCCATTGGTTGTTCAGCACCATGTATGTGTTTATTTTCCATCTTTCCTCTTATTATTGATTTCTAGTTTTATGCCACTGTATTCAGGAAAGGTCAATTATATCTTCCTGAATTTGTTGACATGTTACATAGCCTAACATGATATGTCCTAGAAGGTGTTCCATGTGCATTTGAGAACCATGCATATTCTGTTGTTGAATGACATATTCTGTGTATGTCTATATTAGTTAATACTGTTTAGTGTATAGTTTTTGTTGAAATCTAGTCTTTCCTATTGATTCTCTGTCTGATTGATGTATCCATTGTTTAAGGTGGGGTATTAATGTCTCTGATTATTGTATTTCTCTTTAGTTATTTTGGGTGTTTTAGTATTTGCTTCGTATATTTAGGTTTTCCAATGCTGGGTGCATAAATATTTATAATTGTTTTATATTCTTGATGGATTCAGTTTATCATTATATAATGACCTTCTTTGTCTCTTTTGACCATTTTTAGCTTAAAATTGATTTTGTCTAAGGTAATATAGGTAACTTTGCTTTGTTTTGGTTACCATTTGCTTGAAATATCTTTTACTACTCCTTTACTCTTGGCCTATGTGTGTCCTTAAAGCTAAAGCGAATCTGTTGTAGGCAGTGTATCAGTGGATCTTATTTTTATTTCATTCAATCATTCTATGTCATTTGATCAGAGAATTTAATCCATTTGCATTTAAAGTAATTACTATCACTGGTTTTGTTAATTGTTTTCTGAATGTTTTTTAGATCCATTGATTCTTGCTTTCTCCCTGTCTTCCTTTGTGATTTGATAACTGTTTATAATGGTATACTTTGACTCATTTATCATAATCTTTTATATGTTTTTCCTTTGTGGTTACCATGAGGCTTATGTAAAATATATTTGTAATATTCTAAGTTGATAACAACTTAACTATGTATCAGAAACTTCACAATTTTACTTTTCCTCTTCTCACATATTAGGTCATTGATGTTACAATTTATACCAATTTTACATTGTGGATACAATAACAAATTGTAGTTATGGTTATTTTTAATATGTTTGCTTTATAACTTTTAAATAGTGTTGTAAGTAAATTATGTACCATTACAATATTAAAAAATATGTACTTGATTTTTTACCATTACCAGTGAGTTTTACACACTCATATGTGTTTATGTTGTTAGTTAGCATCTTTTTATTTTCACATGAAGAACACCCTTTAGCATTTCTTTGAATAAGGCCTACTGATAATGAGCTCCTGCAGCTTTTGTTTGTCAGGAAAGTTCTTTTTCCCTCCTTTATTTCTGAAGAACAGCTTTGCTGGGTATAGTATTCTTGGTTGACAGTATTTTTTTTTCCTTTCAATATTTTAAGCATATCTTCCTACTCTTTCCTGGCCTGCAAACTTTCTGTTGAGATATCTGCTTATAGTCTTAGGGGGTTTCCCTCATATGTGGTGATTTATTTCTTGTGCTGTTTTCAAAATTCTTTCTTTGTCTTTGACTTGTGAAAACTAAATTATAACATGTGTCATGGTGGCCCTCTTCATGTTTAATCTGTTGGGTTCCTTTGGGTCTCATGAACCTGGATGTCCATTTCTCTCCTCCGGTTTGGAAAGTTTCCAACCATTGTTACTTTAAAGTGTTTCCCTACCCCTTTTTTTCTCTTTTCCTTCCAGAATTCCTGTAATGCACATGTTTTCCAGGTTCCCCATTCAGATGGGGCCCAGATAGACTCTACAAACAGGTGGATCTGCTCTCTGGCGTCTCTGCTCAGGGACTGCTGCAGTCATGACTTACAGTGAGCTGTGCAGTGGCCTAGGTCCTCTGGCCTGGCTTTCTGTTTGGGTACTGGAGGCCATGCCCAGCAGTTGAGTGGGTTTTTGGATTTGTTTCCCTACTCGGGTGGGGCTGTAGATTATGCCCCATGGCCAGTATGGATCCTTGACTGGGGATCCAAATCAAACAGAACTTCCCACTGAGCTCCCTGGTCAGACAAAGCCACTGGCTCAGCTCTGCATCTAAGCAGAGTCACTATCTGGGACCACCACTTAAGTGCCTCTGCAAGAAAATAGTCTGCTAAGGTCAGAGCACTGGCTGCTGTAAGCTCCATTGCTCTTCTCCACCTCTGATCCCCAGCAGTCAAGCCCCACAGGTTCCCTCAGTAATCCATGTGAGACATGACTCACCTGGGCCTCCCAGGAAGCCTTCTGCAATGCCATGGTGGCTGGAAATCTATCTTGGGCTCACTTTTTCCTACTGGATAAACTGTGGCACAGTGTCAGCCTATGGAATGGTCAAAGTTATAGCCAAAGCCTTGGATGTAGTTAAAGTGAAACTGCTTTTCTTACCTTTTAATACAGTCCTTCCTGGTCTCTGTCATCTAGGGAGCTGCTTCAGCCTCTCTCAGGTTCTGGGACTTTTTCAATGTTTCTTCTCTATCAAGAGTTGTTAGAGTTTATATGATAGGGACTGAGGTAAAGAATGACCTATGTCCCATCTTCATGTCCCTACCCCATCTCTTATGCAAGGGGTCAGAATGGAAATCCATAATTTTCCAAGATGTGGATAAAAATTGGACTTTATTAAGAAAGCCAGATTGGCAAAACAAAGTCACATGATATTCATGCCTTATTAAAATAAATCTGAGATAGTTCAGAAATAAAATTCATCCATGTAAGTGTAAAAAAATCAGTGTTTTTTAGTGTATTCATATATATATATATATATATATGTGTGTGTGTGTATGTATGTGTGCAACCATCACTACAGCCAATTGTTACCACCTCAAAAAGCACCCTGTACCCTTTAGTTATCCCCTTTGTAGTGCCCCACATACCATAACCCTAAGCCACCACTAATCTATTGTCTCTATAGATTCCCCTATTCCTGACATTTCATATAAATAAAATCATATAACATCTGGTCCTTTGTGGCTGACTTCTTTCACTAAGTATGCGGTTTCAAAGTTCATCCATGTTGCAACTTGTATCATGTACAATATTTCATCCCTTTTTTTTTTGCTGGGTAATAGTCCATCAAATGTATATACCATCTTTTGTTTATCCATTGATTTGTTAGTATACATTTGGATGTTTCCACATTTTAAGTATTGTGATTAATGATGGTATTAATATTCATGCAAAAGTTTATGGAAACATAGGTTTTCCATTTCTATACATAGGGGTGGGGTTGCTTGATTTTATAGGAATTCTGTGTTTGATCATTTTCTGAGCTGCCAGTTTGTTTTCCAAAGTGGCTGCACCATTTGACAATCCCATCAACAGTGTAGGGGGCTCAAATTTCTCTATGTCTTTGTCAACACTTTCTATTACCTTTTAAAATAAAATTTTAGCTATCCTAGTGGGTATTTTTACATAGTGTGAAATAAGGGCAAACTACATTCTTCTGTATATGGCTATCCAGTTGTTTCAGCATTATTTGTTGTAAGTCCAAAAGACTATTCTTTTCCCATGCAGTGGTTCTTGGCATTAAAAATCAGTTGACTCTAAGTACATGGGTTTATTTTTGAGCTATCAGTTCTATTCCACTCATCTATGCCTTTATCATTATGCTGGTTCCACACAATCTTGATTACCATTGCTTTGTACAAAGTTTTGGAATTGGGAAGTGTGAATCTACCTACTTTGTTCTTTTTAAGATTATTATTTCTGTTGTGGGTCTGTTACAATTCAATATGATTTTTAGAATCAGCTTGCACACTTCTAAAAAGAAGACACCTGGGATCCTAGTAGAGGGAGTACTGAATCAGCAGATCAATTTGGGGAGTATTGCTAATTTCAAAATATTAAATCTTCTGATCCATGACCATGGGCTGATTTTTCCATTTCTTCAGATAATTTGAATTTATCTCAATATAGTTTTCTAGCTCTCAGAGTACACATTTGTGTTTCTTTTTTTAAATTTATTCTTCAACATTTTATGCTTCTTGATGATGTGGTGAATGAAATAGTTTTATTAATTTCACTTTGAAATTAATATAGGAATGCAACTGATTTTTTGACTATGGATCTTATATCCTCCAACTTTGTTGAATTAATTTACTAACTCTGATATATTTTTAGTGGATCTGTAGAATTTTCTACATATAAGATCATGCTGTCTGCAAATAGACAGTTTCACTTCTCCCTTTCCAATTTGGATGTCTTTATTTATTTTTCTTACCTAAATGCACTAGCTATTTCCCCTCTCACATATCCACTCATGAATAGCTGAGCAGAATCCAGGGACATCCTCTGGACAAGGTGTGCATTTCACTCCCCTGGAGGGACCCCTTCTTCCTGAGGCATTACTACCTTCTTTAGAAAGTAAACAGGGATATTATATTATATTATTGTATTCTTATCCTCTTTGGTTCTCATACTTGGATTAGGGCACCAACTAGATTCCATATCTGACACTAAATACCTTGTAGTTCATGGAGATCTGAAATGTCCCCTAGAGGCTGAAGGAAGTTGGTTTGGGGGGAAGCTCTTTATTCTGGGAAAGGGAAGACTGGTATTACTGATTCATTGCCCATAAAATCCTGAGTAAGGCCTTGAGTCTGGGGTATCCACTTATAAAGCAAATATATTGCTTATTACTTATTACTGTATGAGTTTTTTTCTTGAAGCAAGGACCTGAGCATGATTTTTGTTCTTTAAGTTCATTTTTAAATTTATGTAAACTCCAGAAGGTTTGAAATCTATCCTTAAAGAAAAAAATCCCCATAATATGTCATGTAGAAAAAAATCATTTTATGCTATTTTTTACACCTTTGCCAAGTTAGATGTTCAGAATAACTTTGTGCCAATAGTGTTTTGAAGCTATAAAAATACAGTAAAATTTCAAAGGCATACACGTACATTCACACACCTGCCTATTGATGGATTTATATACATAAGTCAGACATGATATTTTACAGCACTTTTCTTTGCAAAATATAACTCTAGTTTACATTAACACCTACATTCTGTTACTCTAATCATAGTTCTCAATGAAAAGTAACTTGGATTCTGCTAAGAGGAAAAGCTCTAATAAAGATCAGTGTGTACCCACCTTCACCATTGGAAGGAACCACCCATTCTCCTGATCTCTGAGCACAAAAGGAGCATTCCACCTTTCTGCCCTGCGTTCCCTCACCTGCAGCCCTGCCCTCACCTTGAGGGCTGACTGAGCCTCACCTCTTTCCATTATAGCTCACTTTCCATCACATCCAGACCTTTCCCTGGGTTTGCAGGCATCTCTCCTTCTTTTGAATTACTACTGATCAAATCATATATCAAGCCTGAGGTGCTGTGGTTCTTTAATGCACCATAATGTGATTACTATACCAGACTCACAGTCGGATCACAGTGTGAGTGAGAGCACAATACTTCATGGATGTTAAAAGAGCCGCGATGCAGGGTCTAATGAACACCAGACAAGTGTTGTGACTACATAGGTATAAGCACATGTATATTGTGTATATGTTTATTTATTTTTTATATGTTTGTGTATATACATATATGTTTACAATAATGCCAGATACATTATCTTATCTAGATCATGGCATCTCTTAAGTCAACTTAGCAGAGAATTCTTGAGAATCTAAGGAAGACTTGGTCTATTTAATGTTGTATTTCATTGATCAGAATACATCATGGGAAGCACCTTAGAGGTAGAAACAATGGTTAGATGAGCTGGAATTTCATTGACTTTTCCAACAAGAGACAGTTAAAGCCACATAGAAGCCCATTTGTCACAGACAAACTTAACACCATCTTTAGAGTTCTTCTCTGTCGAATTCTAATCTGTCTGATGGCTCTTAAAAGGACGTATGAGGAGCTTGGTGAGGCAGTCTGCAGCCCCTCTTCTCAGGTTTGATATAAAAGCAATCTCCCAAAATGTCAGAGGTGTATAACTTAACATTGACTCTAGCTCATAATTCTTCTACAATAAGGAATTCTGATTTACCCCTTTCAACTCAATGTCTTTCATAAATATAAAATCTAATTCAGAGCTCAAATGCAATGTAGGAGGTTGAAGACACTGGGGAAAGAGTTATGAAATTGTGGTCAAAAAGGCTTAAAGCAGCAGAAAAGAACATACAGGTCAGAATTTGAATTGATGATATCAATATCATCAAATCATAAGATTTCACATCTGCCAGACCTCTTATTTGTACATGTAGAGCAGAAATGTTAATTTTTATCACCAGTGTTTACTGTTAAATTCCTGATAACTTGAAATGTGAAAGAATTGGCCCTTTTATGGGGAAAACTGTTTCTCAATATCATTTATTACCACAAGCTTCTTTCATAAAGTGTTTATAGTACTTGATTAATTTGTTAACATGAGTTGAGCTAGTTTATGACTTTGTGTTACTGTTTCCTAAATGGGCCCCATTGGTCAAGCAATAAAAATTTGGAAGAGATCAAAGCTGCTTCTGACTTAATTCTACTAAATATGGCAATAAGACCCAATCATTTTCATATAAAAAGGGGTAAGGGCTGAGTAGACAAGCTTAGATTATACTTACTTTATTAATAATTGGTACTAATAATATTACTCTGAGAAACTTGGAACTCACCAATAAATAAAATAAAATCATGGGAAATCAACTGAAAAGCCAGTCTTTTGTTTTGAAGAGTTGTGTTTATCTGTGCTTTACACTAATTTGAGCAAATGGCACACTGGGGAGCTCCAAGCTGCTGTTTCCTCACAGAAACATTAGAAAGGGACCAGTAGTTGTTTGAGTCAACTCTGTAGAAGCTCTAAAAATCAATAAAGGGTTACAGCAATCAAGGAAAAGCCCGGTGAAGTAAACGCAATCTATCTGTATAATGATAGGGAGCTTGTGGAGTTCGTGTTCACCGTTGCCCCCACATCCTGGCAGAGCTGCGGTCTTGGGCTTGAGCAGTGCCAACCTGCTTGGGAACCAGGGAGGACTGGAAACAGGAGGGGAAATAACAAGATATTGTGCATGTCTGTTTTAACCTGCCTGGGTTCCACCCACAGGCCTGAATCACTATCTCCTTTTTTGCATAATGTGGAACACAGGCAGGAAAAACACTGGGCACTTCCTGTAAATGCTACAAAGGAACTGAAAATAAAACCCTACAGACACCTGGGGGAAAAGTCTGGGCAGAGTTGCATAACAGAGCATGTGAGGCCTGGAGGAGCAGCTGGGGTGAGACTCACTGGGAAATGAGGACATTCAAACACAGCCACGTGTGATGGGAGAGCGTATAAAGCTGAGATGCCCCAACAAGGCACATGCTGAGAAACATCCAGCGAAGCCCTTAAATGTTCATCTCAGGCTGCTTCACAAACTCTGCAGCTCAGCCGTCAGGGAAGGACGTCGCCAGCACGGAGCCTGGCTGTAGAGATGGAGGGGTGAATGGTTTCTATACTGTGGAGGGGAAGCAATGCCCATCAGATCATTAATTGGGCATGAGACTTCACTGAACACACATACCAAGGGAAAGTCTTTGTAAAGACGAGTCTGAAATAAATAGAATACTGCAGCTTCAACAATTAATAATAAAAAAAAAAACAAATGCCGGAAAAGGGAGAGAATCTGATTTCCAGAGATACCACATGATAATAATCAAAAATTTAGTTTTCAAAAAAAACTCAAGGTATACAAATAAAGAGTAATGCATAACAGATTCAAATGGACAGTTTAAATTGGCAGAAACTGTCCTTACTAGACAAAGACTTAAAAAAAACACACAGTTATAAATATGCTCAAAGAACTAAGGGGAACACAAAGAACTAAAGGAAATTCACTGAACTACTTATGAATAAAACAAGACAAGACAAATGCACAAACGTAATCATATATTAATGTCGATGGGCACACAACATATAAAGGTGTAATTTGTATCCTCAGTAACATAAAGAGGAAGAAAAAGCAATAAAGGAAAAGTGTAAGAAAGCTAAAGTGACACTGATTTAAGATAGATTGTTACTTCTTTAGAACGGCACAGGCAGTCCCTGTGGTAATCACAGAGAAAACAACAGAATGTGCACAAAAGGCAACAAGAAGCGGATCAGGCATGTCACTGCAGAGCGTGAGCCGCATTCAAAAAAAGACAGTGATGGAGGAAACGGGGGACAAACAAGCTGTAAGGCATAGAGAAAACAAACAGCAGAATGGCAGAAGTAAGCCTTCCTTGTAAGTAATGACTCTGTGTAAATGGGTTAAACTCTCCAATAAAAATGCACACCTTGGAAGAGTGTTTAACAAAACAAAATAGGATCCAGCTGTATGCTGTCTTCCATCCACCAGAAACTCACCTTAGATCTAAGGACACACATAGGTTCAAAGGAAAAGGATGGAAAAAGAAATTCGATGAAACTCATAGCCAAAGAGAGCTGGAGTGACTGCCAATATCAGACAAAATAGACTTTAAGTCAAAAATTAATACAAGAGACAAAGACATTTTATACTAGTAAAGGATTGATTCATCAAGAAGATCTAACAGTTACAAGCCTATATGCATCAGAGATCAAAAACATATGAAGCAAACATTGACAGAACTGAAGAGAAAAATACATAGTTTACAATAATAATTACAGACTTCAGTACAACACTTCCAATAATGGATAGAACAATCACACAGAAAATCAATAGAGACATAGAGGACTTGACCAACACTTCAAGGCAATTAGACCAAACAGACACACAGAACAATTCACCCATGAACAGAGAATATGGTTTTTCTTAAGCACACATGGAACATTCTCTAGGATAGATAATATCTGAGGTTACAAAAAATACCTTTATAATTTTTAAAAAATTGAAAACATACAAAGTATCTTTTCTGATCACAATAGAATGAAGCTGGAAATCAGTGAAAGGAAGGAAATTGATAAAGTCACAAATATATAGAAATTAAACAACACTCGGAAGTAACCAATGTGTCGAAGGAGACATCACAAGGAAAATCAGAAAATGTGCATAAGAAAATGAAAAAAACACAACATAGCAAAACCTACCTGAGGCAGGGAAAGCAACACTAAGAGGGAGATGTGTAGCCGTAAGTGCTTGCATTACAAAAAGAATTCTCCAATCACTGACCTACTTTAATACTAAAGATTAGAACAGAGATAAATAAAACAGATAATGCAAAAACATTTGAGAAATCAAGGTAACTGAAAGCTGGTTGATCAATAGAATTGACAAACATTTGGCTAGATTGGTAAGAAAAAAGACTGAAATTATTAAAATCAGAAGTGGAGACTTCACTATCACTTTTATGGAAATGGAAAGGATTATAATGAAAGATACTATAAGAGAATTAGATACCTGTATACCAACAGTGGGGTTGCCTAAGTGAAATGGGCAAATTCCTAGAAAAAAAACACAGTCTACAAAAGCTGAATTTTGAAGACATAAAAATCCAAATAGTTTTATCGCTTGTAATAAGATTAAACTATATTCAAAAACCTTCCAAATAAGAAAACCTAAGAAGCAGATGGCTTTGGTGGCGAATTCTACCCAATAATTAAAGAAGAATAAACACTTGTCCTCCTCAAACTCTTCCAGAAAAATTGCCTGACTCATTCTATAACACCAGCGTGGGATGATACCAAGCTGAAGACACTGAAAAATACTGAAAAGTATCAACCAAGAGTCTTTATAAATATTGAGGCAAAAATCCATAGCTAAATACGAGCAAACGAAATTCATCAACCTATTGAAAGGATTATACAACGTGACCAAGTAGCATTTACTCCCTACATGTGAGGATTGTTCCACATATGAAAAATCTATGTAAAACACCACGCTAATACAATGAAACAAAAATGTCATAATCTCCATTGAGGACTTAAAAAAAAACCCTACTTTTGACTAAAGTCAGCACTTTTTTTGATAAAAACATACAATGAACTAGGAAGGTAAGGAAACTTCCCTACCATGAAAAAAGCCATATATGCAAAATCCACAGCTAACATCATACGTGACCATGACCAATTTAAATCTTTCCCCATAAAATCAGAAAAAAAAGATAACAGTTTCAGCACTTCTCTTCAAAGTGGTGTTGGAAGTTCCGGAGCAAACAATTAGGCAAGAGGAGAAATAAAAGGCATACAATTGGAAAAGAAGAAATAAAATTATCTCTGTTAACAGATGACGTATACATTATATATATATATAAAGCCCTAAATATTCCACACACTAAAGAAATATTAGATCTAATAATTCAACAGTTTCAGTAATTTGCCTTTTGGATATAATTTTAGGAATTACTTTATAGATAGTATTTAATCTGCCTAAATGGCAGTTTTGATTACTTCATTTAATGTGTCTTTTTTTTTTTGGTAATCTTGGATATTTAAATCATTTATTCAATCAAGCAATTCTTGAGTGTGTAACATACAATAAAAATTATGATATATAAAGAAAGAATTATGTATGTACCCTGCCCTCAAATTTATCTACCAAGAAAGCAGGTATATGAAAAGCTGCTTATAAAAAACTGTGGTGAAAGAGATAGAGTAAGCCTTAAAACACCACGCTGTGCCAAGAGAACTCATGTATTTAGAAACAGGAGTGAATTGCGGTAGACAGAGAGTGGAAGAGACAGACTAGAGAGGTCAGGGAGGCAATGGATGGGGGAGATCTTGTGCAAAATGTTAAGCCAATATTGAAGGAATTCATTTATTTCTGACAAAAATAGCCAGTGACGATAATAATGTTTATTATCTCTTTTGGTGTGCCAAGAGGCACAGAAGGTATGTCTTCTGAGTGCTTTAACTGTAGTTATTCATTACTATCTCCTTTTATGATGAGAAAGTGTAACAGCAATGAGGTCATTTCATTTGAATTCACAAGTTTCGTATATGGTGGAGTCGAGATTCAAACACAGAAGTGCGAGCTCCAAAGCCCTCACTGTTAGTCTTATGCAACCAATGTGGCATAATCAGATATATTATCTATTACTCTGGTGGTCAGGGTAGAAGATGCATTTGATAGGATCGAGTCTTAGTTATCATGTGGCCAGAACTTATGGCATGAATCAAGGCAAGAAGAAATGAGGGGCTTAGCAAAAGATGCAGCCACAGGGATAAGAAGGATGTGGTTTAGAGGCAAAGAAAAGATTAAATGCGGTAAGTGAAGAAAAGAGAAGAGTTGCCAAGACTCAGGTTTATCATTTGGGCAGCTGAGCGTGCATTAGGGGAGGAGAACCACATGGAAGGCTGATGTATGGACCACCCCCTTGGCTCTGAATCAGCAGTTGTTTTTATTAACTGTCCATCAATGTCCACATGAAGGAAAATGAGCAAAATACCTCTAATTTCAAATTCACAGCCCATCTCTAGTACTGGTTTATATTTCTTGCATCCTTTTAATCCGAATCTCCTCATCCATAATTTTAGCCCGTTTTATATCTTAGTTAAACATCTTAATCTTTCAGGAATAAATGCAACTGACAAAGGGTAAGACTTTTACTTTCACAGTATGCTTTATATATAGTAACGTGAACAAATATGCCTACAGTTTGATCATGTTGATAAATACATGCTCTACCGTGGTTTGCGCCCATTTCAAGACATAGAACATCCCCATAATCCCAGAAGATTCACAATCCATTAGCCAAGCCTCCAGCAAGACTACTCTGATTAAAATCACCATACATGCATTTTACCTGCTCTAGAAGGTCATGTAATTAAATGGCATGTACATATTTTGTGGTGTGGCTTCTTTCACTCAAGATAATGCTCTTCAGGTTCCATGTATTGGTGTATGTGTGTGAAGATGTGTTAAGGATCCCTAACTCAAGATCGCAGCTTGGAAGCCATGCAGGGAGGGTCCTCGTGCACCTGCAGTGTTCAGCAGAAGGGGCACTTCCTATCCACCCAACACAGCAGCAAGCTGCCCACACCTGCAGCCGATGAGACGCCACCATCCTTTCAAATCCCCATTTTTCTCCCATGCACTTTTGTGCAAAACAGCCTCTCACAGCTTCCTCCTTTCCCCTCTGAAAGGACGCTCTCCTTGTCCGGACTTGCCTCTGGCTCGCCATAGCTCTCTTATCCCTAATTGTCATCCTTCTGCTATTACTGAATAAACTTAATTTTGCTGCTGAGTTCCTTATTTATTCTTTTTAAAATGGTGGCAGTATATGTTGCACACATTGTGTTGCCCTCTTTTTCACTAAGCAGTGTTCCATTGTTTGACTACGGCACTATACTATTTTGTCTGTTTTTTGACAGCTTTGCCTATTAGGAAAAATGCTGCTATAAACACTTTTGTACAAAAAGTTGTATAGACATATGTTTGCTGTTTCTCATAATTAAAATCATAGGATTGAAATTGTTGCCTCATAGACTAGATGTCTAATTTTTTTGAAGAAAAATAGCTATCATAATTTTCCAAAATGATGTCATCATTTTATAGACCTACCAGTATTCTATGAGAGTTTCAGCTGCTCTGTATTCTCATTAACATTTTCTGTTGTCAGGCATAATTTTTTAGACATTCTATTTAGTGTGTTAGCATATCTCATTTTAACTTTAATTTGTATTTCCCTGATGACTATTGATAGTGACTCATTGGCCATGTGTGTATCTTTTTATTTTATAAAGATTTTGTCCAAGTATTTTGCTTATTTTGACTTTCTTTTGTGGAGTCATAGAATTTAACACATTCTTGATGCAAGTTCTTTATTAGATATGCGCACTGCAGCATATTTTGAACATTTTCTCCCAGGCATGGGCTTGTTCATACATTTTCTTAAACTATCTTTTGATGAACAAAAATTTATGAATTATGATGAAGTCCAGTTTATTCATTTTTAATAATTAATGTTTTCCATGTGTTCTTTAACAAATTTTTACCTACAAAATGTTGCACAAATTTGTCTTTATCAGTATAAATATTGATGTACTGTAGGAGCATCGTAGTTCAGCGTTCAGAGTTTAGTTGTATGATCTAGCTTGAATTAGCATGCATGCACACTTGTGTGTGTGTATAGATATCATACACAGATCAGCTGCTTTATTCTCCCAGATAAACACACAGTAGCTGCAGCACCATTGTTGAAAAGTCTTTCCCCTCTTAACTGGCTTTTGTTTTCTTGTGGAGCACCAGCATTTATGCATTTATGTGTGGATTTGCTTCTGAACTCTATTCTCTTCTAACAATTTATGATTTTATCTCTTCTAACAATTTATGCTTTATGTTATTTTACCTTTTACCAGGCTCTCTTAATCACTGTAGCTTCATAGTGTGTCTCCAATGTCAAACAGGGTAAGCCTCCTGACCTTGTTCTTTTTCACAATAGTGTGGCTGCTCTGTACCATTTGTATATCCATACCAACTTTAAAATCAAGTCAACACTGTATTATAAAAAAGCTTCCTTGGATTTTTAAGGCATTCATTTGGGTTTTTTTTCCAGCTTTATTGAGATATAATTGACATATAAGATTGTGCAAAATTAAGATGTGCAATGTGATAATTTGATATATGTATACATTGCAAAGTACTTACCACAATAAGGTTATAATCCGCACATTCTTTAGTCACACAATTACCATGCTCTTGCTGCTATGGTGACAACATTTAAGATTTACTCTCACGGAAGTTTCAAGGAAACACAAGATTGTTAACTATGGCAACCATGCTGTACATCACATCCCCTGAACTTATTCATCTTGCAACTGACGGTTCGTACCCTTTGAATGACATGTCCCCATTTCTCCCAGCTCCAGCCCCTGGCAAACGTGATTCCACTCTCTGTTTCAATGAGTTTGATGTTTTTGAATTCCACCTATAACTGAGATTGGTATTTCTCTTCCTCTGCCTCCCTGACTTCACTAAGTATGAAGCACCAAGGCTCATCCATGCTGCTGGGAATGGCAGGGCTTTCTTCTTTTTTATGGATGAGTGATGTTCAGGTGTGTTTCTACATACTGCATGTTCTTTATCCATTCATCTATCTACGGACACTTAGGTCAGTTCCACATTCGGCTTTTGTAGATGACGCTGCAGTGAGCTTGGGGTGCAGATGCCTTTTCAAGATGGTGGTTTATTTTCTTTGGATAAGTACCCAGAAGCGGAATTGCTGGATGATATAGTAATTCTCTTTTTCTATTTTTTGAGGAACCTGCGTTCTGTTTTCCATAGTGCCTGTACCAATTTAAATTCCCACCAATAGCACACAGGGGTTCCATTTTCCTCACCTGCTGTTAGAAGAGAAACATGCCCAAATAGAATTAAGCGAAACAGAATGGACATTATCTTTTCAAAGCCATGAACTTAGTCCAGATTTCTATATGTCACAAAGGCTCTCTCATTCTAACCAATTAATTACCTATTTATCTTTCTGTAAGGAGGAGGATACAAGAAGTGTTTACTAATAAACTAATCCTTCATCCCTTGATAATCAGCTAGAAGTCCCAGCTGGGTGATAAAGTAGAAAAAAACTAATTGATCTTAAAAAAGACAGAATAATTTGTATTTGTAAAGTGCAAGGAGACTGAGCGATAAAGTATAAATATCATACAGAGATTTTCCAAGAACAATTTTAATGAAGTATGGGAATCATGCAATTCTTCCTTTCATAACATATGAGTAATACTAACAGCATAAGCAATAACTTCAAATGTAAAGTCCCTACTAAGGGTTTCCCCCTGCAGATGGTGTAAGGTGGAAAGCACAAAATAAAACAGACTGCTAGTATACCACCTAGAATTCTTTGCTTACAAGGGAAGGGAGTCCACTGTGAAACAGCCTGTTACTCAAGCAGCATTTATTGTTTCATACATTTCAAGAAAGGGTTGAATAATCAAACCCTGGAAGAGGAGAGAATGTGCCTGGGCCCCTGGAAAAGGCTGGCTCAGGACCCAGTGTTTCCAGTGTTCCGCCTTCTTCTGTGCTCCTTTCTGCATGTGGGGGCCACTTTCTCACTTCACGACCTACCTCCTCAGCAAGCTAGGTCACATGGCTCCCTGAAGGTCAGATCTCTTCCCCAAGGTCTGCATCATTAGCATCTGCAGCTATTTGTCAAGCTCTGAACCAAGAGTTTCAACAGTCATATGAGAGCCATCACATTACCAGAGGAGTCCAGGATGATCTCTGGAGGAGTAACAATCACAGTTTCCAGAAGTGAGGGGCCAGTGGAAGTCATATGGGGAAGAAGAGCTTACAAGGAAGAAACGTCCCAAAAAACCCACTAAGGAAATACAGTGAATAATGAAAACAGGTATTCTTTACATAATAAATTATACCTTCTAAAGGAAAGGATAATAAAAATTAGAGGAATTCAGGCCTCAGCCAAATGGAGTGTGTCCCACTCCCCAAACACATCATGCTCTTCTATTCTGCTCTTCAAAGAATGTTGTCCTGTAGTCATTTGTCATGCAGTCTTGCAGTGATGTCATCAACTCTCCACTAGACTCCTGGCTTATTGCCCAGTGAAGGCAGCGAACATGCCTGGATTGTTTACAGCTAATCCAGAATATGTCCCTTGCTGTCTGGCAGAGCATAATGCAATATGCTATGGTCTAACACTTTGTTCAACTCGCACAGTTATTTATCATATATAAATAAATAACTTGTAGATAATATGTAAATGAAATGTATTAGAATTATCCCTTAGCATATAGCATGGTGCACGGGATATGGTAGGTACATAATACATAATGACTTTTTTGGCTTTTGACAGAAGAAGCAAGAAGGGAAAAGATCCGTATAGACTAACACATTTATGTAACTTTTCTGGGAACAGGTGGCTTTTCATTTCAGTGCGAAAATCGAGCACAGTCATTAAAAAAGCTGAGCTGAAGTTCTGGTAAGTCACATTTGTTCTCCGAAGGGGCTGTAGGTACCAGGCAGTGCACACCCAAGCCAAGCTCTGGCTCTCTCACCTTGTGAACTCCACTCAGGGCGGACTGGGAGGGCCTCAGCTCCTCCTCACGCCCAGAGCTCTGGTTCTGATCGTAGCAGAGGCATCGCAGGACCAAGCAGTGTGAAGGTTGCCTAAGGAGAACTCTGAACAAAAGGCTGCTTATGTGCTATTCGGCCTCAACTTTAGGGTTATTATAAGAGTTCTCAGTCCTCTGTTCCTATTTTAACCTACGGCCTGTGTCTGTTTGAGTCATCAAGTCAACTGAGCGGAGTTATGTAGTGGAAAGTTTTCAAATGAGAGTTTCACTTACATTTACAAAGTCATGTAGCTGTGGCTTCCTCTATTCAGCCTTGGGAGAAGAAAAAATCATATATCAGTATCTAAGTGCTGCAAAAAGCACGCCATGCACTTTCTCCTTCAACTGGCTCATAAAATTGAATTTCCATCTACAGCACAGAAGTTAGATATGAACTCATTCGGTAAGGGCAGCAGTACTGATTTTCTTTTCAGGGTCCCATAAGGCTAAATTTCACATACAAATCCTCATATCCCAGGTCTGAGATACTTTTCTTAGGATGCAACAAATACAAGAAAACTTCAGGAAAAATGAGAAAGTAGTTAGGTCAGATCAAGGGGTCCACATGCTCAAACTCTTTGTAGTAATACTATGTACTGAATATGTGTTAAGAATTTTGAAGTATATGAAGCAAAACAAAAGTCCAGACCTCGATAGCTCATCACAGAAGTAGGTAACACCAGTATGTGTACACAGGACCAGGGCTGACATATATGCCATATGGACTGTAGCTTCTCATCACGGTGAGCTCCATGGTTCAGCTTTGGTCATATTGTAGTAAATAGTATATTCTATGTCTAAATGGCATCACCCCCCCTCATTCATTCAACTTCTGTTTCTAGTCACTGCCTGTGCCACGTCGGAACCTCATTAGCAGTATGCCAGGAACCAATACACACATCTTTAACAGTTTCCAACATTTAAAACTGAACTTTATATGCATTATCTCTGTAGGATCATGGCTTACTCTCGGTCATCCAATTACTCTAATAAACTGAAGAAAATGCCAAGAAAATATCTGGTCCCCTGAGAAGTTTGTTGAGGATTTCCTTTTGGAACTTGTCAGCCATATAACCCGTGTTTTCACTTTTGCTTTAACCTCCTAGGTATCAGAGTTAAATTTATGATTCATTTTGAAAAACTGGATTTCTTTATAGCCTAGTTATCATCCTGTAGAGTTCTAGTCCTAATTACAAAAAAAAAGACTTGATATTCCCTTTTATCATTATTTCCCTGATCTTTTCTTTTAACTGATATTTTTGTTTTATGTTAGCCTACCCAAATGCTCTGATTAAAAAAAAATCATAAATAAGTGATAGGAAGGTCAATTATTTGGAATTGTAGTGATCATTTGCTATTGCGAAGTAACCGTCCTATAAGGATCTGAACTTTTCTGAAATCTTCGAATCTGAATCATTGAATGAAGACAATTAGATCTTCAAATTTACATAGTTGAATTTTTCTTTAATACTATCAAAACAGAGTTTAGAGAGTTTAGGAACTAGATTTTTTAGAGAGTATTCATAAAGTAAAAGGTCAGTACTGCTTAGTTACTACTATTTTGAAGATGAACATGATTTTAGAACCTAGTTCAATGACCCAATTATATATTTTTTCTCTTTTTATCTCTCTGGGTGTTTTCATGCTTGGTGAATTGGATATCTATAAAAGAGTGCTTGGTGAAATAAAAGGCACATATATAATAAATTGAACACAATCAGTTCTACTTCATTCCTGTTTTGAAATGAACACCATATAGCACCATCATTGTAGAAGTGACAGGAATGACAGAGGCTTATTAAAAATATATTATCTTCACAGTTTTACATGCATTAAATATGTCAACCTTTTTCCACTTCTTTTACTTTTTCAGCCTGAAACAGAAGGGGATTCAACAGGGAAACATCTCTTATGCCAGGATTTGGCTGAGTTACTGCATTTCCTAATGCAAAAAGCAGCTTTCATTACTTTATGCAAAGATAAATCTTGTTAAATGTCTGTGATATTTTTTCTTCTGAAAAGGGAGAGCATGCTCTTTTCTAACATCTCTTGGTAATCATTAAAACACAGTGTAACTTCTTAAAAATATTTCCTGCAAGCTCTTGCTAATTTTTCTCAGAAACGAAGAGCCGGCTTTTCAATGATAAACTGCGTAGCGCGCGTGCGGGAAAACGGAAAGCCCTCTCATGGAGAGGGTCCAGCATTTTGCTCCAGCTGATTTTAGTAAGATCGCCCTGTACGGAGTGTCCAGGCTTCCCCATCAGGTCAGGAGTGGCATGGCGCTGGCCTTGGTCCTTAGCGCCAGTAGATATCAGGTCCTCTTTTCCCAGCCATGCTGCCCCACAGAGGCCATTATTATTGACCTGCGAACAGCCAGGGGTCTTACACTACTGTCCCATAGAGCGTATGCATTCTAACAAGAACAAATGATGGGTATTTGTAAAGTGACTCTCAAGAATGCTCTATGCATTGTGCAAAATTTTAAAGAGATGAAGATCCTAAAATCTCTCCACATGAAGAACTACTGTCAGTTCTGACCACAAATCCAGGAATGTGAAGACAGGTATTTCGTCTGATGGAAGTATAATCATGTATTCCTGAAATTGGTACTTCCAAGGATTTTAAGAAATATTTCTAGAAATAAGTTATGACTTCTTCCCTGCACTGCAGTGAACATTTTGTAGCAATCTAGATGCCCAGTTGGCTTCATTAAGTATTCTAACATAACAGGTACCAGGTATTCATTCTAAGGGATATTATAGAAAAATGCTTAATGACACAGAAAAATGTGCTAGATGCTTTATTGAGTAGAATAAGGACAAATACACATAAAATTATTTTCCTAATTTATAGAAGTAACTAGGTCGTAAGTTCATGTGTATGTGTACGTGTGTTGGTGGGGGGGACTTACCCCTACCAAGAAAGAAATATTTTTCTCCATTAAACAATGTTTCTCAATGGAAAAAAATTTATATACTTTTCTGAATTCTCACTTAATTTTGGAGCCTATTTAATGAACAGACAATTTTTTTTTATGAATACTATTCCTTTGCCAATCAAACTTTGAGATGCGTGGATCTCACCTGACCAGCGACAGACATTGCCCACGGTAGGCGGTACTGAGGATTTCCGTCAGATCAGGATCCTCCATCTGGTCTGCTGACTCTCTAATACATGCCATGTTTTTTCCATGTGGTGTTTTATTTTACCTAAAGAGTAATCCTACAGGACTGGTGCTATTATCTTCATCTTACAGATAGGGAAGTTGAGACTCAAAAGGATTCTTTGATTTCATAGAAAGAGATACAGCTGAGCTATAAAATCTTTAGTTGCCGGTTAAATATGCTATGCGTTTGGTACTCTATCACAGTGCCTTGAGGCTACAGGAAACATTCTTTGAGATGGTATCACGGTCAACATTTTCAAAGGAGTCCCACAATTTTCGGACTCTACAGTTCAATAAATTACTTGTTTTTAAACTAATGTGGTGGTGACCTATTGCTGACATACATATTATCTCGTGTAATAACCACAAAATCGCTGAGAGGCTGGTAGTATTGCTCCATTTTGAAATTTTAGTAAACAGAATCTCAGTGAGATTAAATAGTGTGTATATTGTGGTGGAAAAACATATTTCTTAGATGTAATCTGAAGAAAGATTACAAAACTAAAGCTTAAAAGAAGTTTGGGAATGGGTTTTAGAAGCTGAGGACACCTTGTTATCCCTAAGAGCCTTCCCGCGTACCTCTTTTCTGATGTGTATCTTAGGCCCAAACCATTTTTTATAGAAACCATACAGTTTGGTGTTTTGAACTTCCCAGTACAAAACGCAAACAGAGGAGCATGAACATATCAGCACAAATATACACACAAACAGTCATTTTGCAGAAAGCAAAACAAAACCGCCATGTGCCTTGGCTTATGAAACTAGGAGCATATAAAGCTTTGAAATATTTCAGAAGAGTTCTCCTTGGCAGACTTAGTGCTTGAATTTCTATCACTCTCATTTCTTACTGAATATTTAAGTGAATTATCTAAATCTTAGCTCACCAGCAGCTCAGCCTAAACTAACTCAGGGGACTGTGCTCAGAAGAAAGCAGGGCAGGGGTGGTGCTGGGCAGAATGGAGCTTTCCTGAAATGGGGAATGTTCTTGAGGGGAGGAAACAGACCAGCTGTGGAAATCCACCTCCTCCCCTCATTTTATAAGGTAGCATTTTATAAGTTGCTAGGCTGAAAGCAACACAGGAATCGGCTCATTCCAAAGACTAAGCCCAGAAGCCTTTTCCTTTCTGACTCTCCACTTTCACACCTGACAGTTCCAGGTGGTACAGAGTTGCCTGCGGCTCACTTTTTCCTCTTTGGATAAATATGCAGTATGAAGGAGGCACATTCCTCTCATAAGCTTATTTCCTGCTATACCACCCCTATTATTTGACCCTAAATACTGTTCTGAGAATTCAGGAAATACTGTGTTGTCCTCTGTGTCAGTATTTGTAACTTCTTCCCAGTACTTTGTACTCTACACTGATCATGTTAATACTGGTGTGTGTGGGGTGGGGGGTGTCCAAGCCCCATAGCAGGACATTCACTCAATCAACACACATTTAATGAGTAACTATCCAAAGCCAGTTGGCCTAGCAGGGTCTGGGGACACAGGGCTAAGACAGCCTTTAAGGACCCCATGGTTTGGTGGCAAGACCAAGTAAGTAGGCAATCATAACACAATTTGCCATATAACATTTTGAAGAGGGCTTATGGGATCTGTACATGACAGCAGCTCTGACTCTCTTGGGGACAGCTTTTCACAAAATAAATACCATCACAGCCTGAGGGGAATCTTCCAAGCAGACATCAAATTGAAAAAGTCAGGAATTTATAAAGCCCAGAGATGCTTTCTAGAAAATAATGATTTCTTGGGATGGGGAAGGAATGCCAGGAATTACCAGGCATTACTATTTTAAGAAATATACCAGGTGACTGATGCTCTAGAGGGTTAAGGAAGCAGTTTCAAGAAATTCTAAAATTCTTAACTGTGTACGTCAATCTTCTATAGTGAATCTTCTTCAATATCCCATTTCCTGTCCTTTAATCTTTCCTTTTCCTTTTTCTATAACTATGTTCTGAGATATATGATTCTGAGAGAAAGATGTTATCACCCCCCAGACAACTATGGTTATGAAATTTTTCATTAAGGAAGCACCAAATGTGACTTAGGGCCCAGGGGTTTCCTGTGTAGCAGAAGATGAAGTTAATTAGCAATATATAGAGATGAAAATTGAGTTGTCACTGAAGCAATGAAATCAAGTACTGCTAAGCTGGGTAGATGCGGTTGCAAGCAAAGGTAGAAAAGAAAAAAAAAGAGAGAAAAGGAGCAGACATTTGAATTACCCTTACCTGTGGGCACAAAGGTGGATTCCCAGGTATTGAGTTTTTTCCACTCATTTAATGACTTATACCTTCAATTATCTAGTTAACACAAAAAACAGGCATGAAAATACTAAATAGTTGATTCTATCAAAAGAAGAACAAAGTTAATGATAACAAAATCTTAGTATCTAATCTTAATTATTATAACTAGCATGTGTTGGGAGATTACTAGGTACAAAGCAATATGCTAAGTTATATAGCCTTCATCATCTCATTCAATACTCACCAAATTTAATACATTACTAGAATTATTTTTCATATTTGGTATATCATGAAGTTAAAGATTTGAGAGGTTTAAAGAGAAAATACCACAGATACTCAAAATTAGTAAATAGTTTCAAGGATCAAGAATATTTTAATTCAGTTTCATACGGTTTATTCTGTTTTACTAGATATGGTTTATTTACTGTTAGAAGATTATAATAAAACAAATGTTCTTAACAAAGGAAGAGTATAATATTTTTCTTGTAATTGTACTTGGATACTGGATTAATTTATGCCCTGTGTGTATTATGGTGTGATTGGCAATAACATTAATATTTTTTTACACACTAAAAACAAGCCCTTCAATTGTAAAAGCATGCTTGCCCCAGTAGAGCTGAAAGTCACAGGTTTCGAGTGGAGCTGCACATGAGAAGGTGGTTCAGCGCAGTTCCTCATTGCGAGAGACCTGCGCAAGGAGGGACAGAGTCAACGGCTCAGCTCCTTGTATTGAGATTAGTTGATTAATGGCAGACTATATTAATGGATTATTTTTTTTTACTCCTTGTGTGCTCTTGTTAATTAGAATAGTCCCTCTGTGTGTTAGAAATTTCAGATAAGTACACTTAACCTCCTGAGTTTGTTGACCTAGCACAAAAATAATTTTGTCTTTTGAGAAACATGCACATTTTAGAACTGACTCTTCTTAATAAGATAGCAACAAGTGGTCTTAAGCAAGCCAGCTTGTTTCTTTGTTTCAGTCACTACCAGAAGGACCATCCTGGAATAAATAGGAAAGGTACCTACTTTAATTTTCTTCTATAAAGTTTATACAGCTTATTTTCTTTTCTATAATTCTTTTTTTGTGTGTCCATTCAGGCCAATTCCCCATGCTTATACAATGTAAAATGGGTAAGAACAGTTTGGGTGTCTATTTATATTATACAGTTAAAATACATATTTACACATGCAATATAATATCCTGGCATGTTTAATATTGAGAGGGAGATAAAAATATGTAGCATTTATTGGAGATATCACATGTATTATTGCATAATAAATTCAAACTACAAATGTATGGAATTGTGCAACTGAAATTGTTACATGTCTTCAATTAAAATCATGCTGTTAGAATAAAAATCATTGCTATATCTTATTTGATTCAGAAACATGGAGCTCAGGTGATCCTTATTTGAAATAAATTATTTGGTATTCTTAATTTAATAAAGTACTCATTCTATGAGTATTTATTGAAACCAGATACAAGACGCAATGCTTGAGTTGAAATCCAGACACATAATAGCTCTCTAAATCATCACTGAAAGCATTCTTGGAAAATTCAGATATCTTCTTTAATAATCACTTCTCCAATTTTTATATTAAATAGTAATTTACAAATATGCAAAGATTATTGGATAAATATAAAGCATAAAAACATAAAATATGAAAATATATACAGGTTTGTGTATAGACAGCCCCACAGTAGCTTCATGTTTTGTGGTTAATAAATGGTTTAGTCAAACAACACTCATATTACTACTCTATTTTCCAAGAGCAATAAGAAATATATTGATTTCATAGGACTGTGGATAGATTGTTCATAAGTGACTATGCTCATACCAGTGGTTTTTAAACATACATGTGTGTAATAATTAAAAATTTAAAAAATACTACATATTAATATTCATGTAAATATATTAAATGAAATATTAGCAAATAAAATGTTAAAATTTATTTTAATGTTTTAATGAAACATTAACATTGTTTATGTAAGAATTCACTTAATTTACCACTCACATTTTTTTTGTGAAAAGAAAATATTACTTTATTCAAAGTCAAAAATGAGAATGAGTTGAAGAAAACGTTAAATATAGAATAATGTTTACAAACCAGGACAGTTAGGAGCAGAAATCTCAGGACATATCTATGTAGCAGATTAAAAAAGCAATTACCTTATGAAAAGAAGAGTCTGTGGGCTCTGATGCCAAACCAGGGAAGTGCATATTCCAAGAGAAAGCATTTGGAAAACAGCATGACTAAAAAAGTGAAGTCTTAAAATTTGTTGTCATTGGCAAAAAAGTAAAAAAAATCATTACTCAGATATGAGGAAAACAAATACGTGACCTCATTTTGGTCAATTTATTGTGATATGAATTTAACACACTCGTTTTGAGGTACCTGCCTGATCGTCTTTGAACAGCAAGACTGAATGACAGTGGAAGACAGAATCCTCTCTCACCACCCAAGGTTCTGCAGTGAGTGACCTTTATGTGAACAGAATAATGCCACGTATATGCGGATACCCGATTCAAGAACATGAGACTGAACTGTCCCTATACTCTTGATATTTATAATAACTGAGCCACTTTGATTGTACACAACACAAACAAAAATCAAATTACATTCAGGAAAAAAGGAATTTCTTGACACGAGTACCACGGAGGTCCAGGAGTCAACCTATATTTACAAGTTGTTGGGTCCCAGGGCCCACCTTACATCTTCAGTTGTCCCTTGTTACCCTTCTCTGAGCCACAGCCTCTGCTAAGGCTTCCTCAACGTTGCAGGAAAGCTGGCTTCCACCAGACCATCTCCAAACGTGGAGACCCGGCAGTCAGGCACTGTCCCAGCCCAGCATCTGCCCAGCAGAGGCCGCTGGCCTGCCAAGAGCGAATTCTGCTCCACAGGGACCAGCGCCTGGAGTGATGTGCAGAGGGGCAGAAGTGGGAGGGAATTGTCATTCATTTCCTCAGAGAGAAAGTGGGGAATAATTTCTCTACAATAGTTACATAAACGGTCCAAATGGAAAATAGCTGATTTACTGCAGAAAAGTACTGTGAATATCATGACAAAACTGACAAAAAAAGGAGGATGAAAGGAAATGATAATGAAGTATATCAAGAGCACTAACTTCTAATTTTGCATGATCTGCAGTTAAATGATATTTTAACAAGTTGATCAGGAAATAGAGGTTTAACATGTAAAAATGGAGAATTTTAATAGGGTATTGGAATCTATATAAAAATAATCAAATTTGTATTCAATTAATCCAAACAAGATAATTGAATGTAAAATCTCATTGCACCATCTCAACAACATACTGGTTGCAGAATAAGATAAGACTAGGGTACTTTAAAACAGGAAAATAGAAAATCTAGAGAAATTAAGATTTAATTTCTTAAGCAGAGAAAACCAGCATAGTGAACTGAAGCATGGGGGACAGTCAGAAGGTCTTACCTGTGTGTAACTGGATTCCCAGACAGAAGTCATTCAGTGGGGCAGAAGTAGCACTGGCAGAAATAATGGCAAAAGTTCTCATTACATATTAGAGACATTAGGCCACTAATCAGAAAAGCTCATCAACCAGAAAGCAGGATGAATACAATGAAAATCTTACATAGGTATATCAGGGAATTTGCTCAAAATGAAACAAAAATATACTTATTCATATATTAATAAATTAATATTTATAATTATATAATGTGGGGTTTGTAATACATGTAAGAAAATATGTGAAACAACACAGGGAGCAGGCGGGGTTTAGGAGTTCAGCAGCTGGCTTAAAAACCTATCTGACTTTTTGCACAATTACAAGGCTTTATCTGTGAAGCTGTTTCCAAGCAAATTGTACACATGAATATCCAGTTGTTTCAGCACCATTTTCTAAAAAGTCTCTTCATTCCCTGGAATGTCTTGGTTCCCTCATCAAAAGTCAGTTGACCATAATTGTAAGGATTTATTTTTGGACACTCGGCTGGAATCCGTTGACCCACCGCTCTCCCCGAGGTACACCGGCGGTAGTACTAACTTTTGAAATCAAAGGTTTGAGTCCTCCAACTTCGTTCTTTCACCAGGTTGTTTTGCTATTCTAGGTCCCTTGAATTTCCACATGAATTTTAGCATCAGCTTTTCATTTTCAATCCCAAAAAAGGAAATCAGCTGGGATTTCGATAGAGATGGTGTTTAATTTGTTAATCAATTTGGGAAATGTAACCATCTCAACAGTAATAAATCTGATTCATGGACATTGGATGTCTTTTCACTTATACTGACCTTTAATTCCTTTCAAATTTTTTTTTTGTAGAGTTTAGTGTACAGGTCTACCACTCTTGTTAAATTTATTCCTAAGAATTTTATTCCGTTTGATACTATTATAAATGCAAATGTTTTTTTGTTTGTTTTCAGATTATACATTGCTAGTGGCAGAAAAACAACTGATTTTTAAAAATACATTCCTTTCTGTGAACTTTCTCAGTTCACTTATTCATGCTACAGCTTTCCCACACCTCCTGCTACCTCTACCATGCATATTTTTTTATTTTCTTATTTAAAATTTACTGCCTTCCCTATTTTTTTCTAAAAATATAATTTGCTGTTTTAAATTAGGCATCCATATATACATACAGTCAGAAATAATGTGTCTATTAAGACATTCCCATCTGATCTCTGTCTCAAGTTGATGACACGCTGGGTCACACACTCATTCATTCTTTTTATTTCTAATGTCACCCATACCCATAGCGTCTCATTCTGGAGTAGGAATAACCTGGACATCATGCCCCAATGCTGAAAAATACATTCATTCTGATAAACAGACCAAAAACTTCTTGGAGTTTATAAAGCGGCTGCTGGAATTTCATATATTCACCAATGTACCTGCCTTTTATGAAGGCTTTAAAGCCAGCCAGTTGTTATTTTTGGAGAATATTCTCCTCCATTCAATTTTCCAGATATAATGTAACAAGATCATCAATTGTATGGGCCCTGGGTCCGGCTTCTCCAGTTAGAACCTGGCCACTAACTTACCAGAGGCAAGTAACTCACTTCTTTATGGCTCAGTTTTCTTTCATGTAAAATGAAGGTAATAATTTTGCCTAAACACAATATTGTGGAAAGAATAACACAGTTAATATATGTAAGTTTCCTACATAAAAACAAATACACAAATGTGGAATATAGATTGTTTTTACCACCATTATTTTATATTCTCTTGCCCTCAGATTGTTTTTTTCTTTTTGGTCATATTTCAGTGTAATTCCATTTTTTCCATTAGTATTTACTTTCTTCCAGGGTAGAATGATGTCCTTTTTATTTCTCCATATTAGTTTCTTGATCCCTTACCTACCTCAATGATTTGCTCATTCACAGCTCCTGATGAATATCTGTAGAAAATGTACAAATATTCAATTTTATCAACTACTTACTTAAATACTGCATTTGACAAGCCCTTAATCAATGATTATTTAAAACTAGGCAGCAATACTTATTTTATGGAATATAGTTTTAATGCTGAGCAGCTAGTATTAAATCTCCTCAAATTACTGTATGTTTTTGAAGATCTCATATTCCTAGCATTAATTTTTTTGTTTGTGTAACTGGTGAGCTATATGTTTTCTCTTTTCACTAAGAAATTTTCAAAAGGATGGTTATTTATGCATCTACTGGTTATACAGGCAATTTGTGTTAATTATATAATCGTATGGATCAGGAATTGGCTGGATAAGAGCAACTTATAGTTATGGAGAGTAACTTAAAATAGAAGTGCATATTTAAGAGATATGGTGTGAAAATTGTACTTTGGTATGACTATCTTGTAGTCTCTCCAACAGAATTTTTATTCTCGAACTTCATCACATAGGGGCCATGTAACCTTACTGCTTATTTATGTGGATAACTCTAAATCCCTGAAAGGTGCTAAAACAACTTCTGGATCCTAAAAAGAACACTCAGTGTTATTAAGTAGGTTGTTTTGATTTTTAGCTGTTCAGAGTCTTAGGTAACTAGCATTTCTGGAAGGCATATTCCTGTATTAAAGAAACTGTTCATTAATCAGAAATTACTTATACTCTAGTAGTGTTGGTAACAGAAATTTGACCAAGTACAATCTAATGGCTGAGCAGACCCACTGTGATTAGTGATTTACATTTTCAAAAGCTGCAAAAGGGCAATCTACCACCGGCAGGCAGTTCAACCCCATAAAGAGAAATGAAAGGGAAATATAAATTACCCTGAACAATTTGAACCACTGGAAAATGTTACCATGCAAAACATTCTAATTATCTGACTCAAGGCAAATTTATTTTAGAGTATGTGCTAAAGATGAAATGGTAACAGGCTTTTTTATTAAAGCCAATTATAGTAGACTAAAGTTTAGCCATTATATTTCATTCTTTCCAATTCTTAGCTTTCCATTCTCCTTTGGATTAAGAACTAATACTTTTACTTAGATATATTCCTGCCTTTTGTACCATAATCATGTTTTTCTGAACCACTCTCATATAACTTATATTACTCAGCAGGATTCTGTTTTAAATTATTATGTAGCATTAACTGTCCCTTGGTGACCTAGAAAGGGCATTAGAAAAAGTGAGCTAATGCAGTTCTCCCTCAGTGGTGTCTGGGATAGGCCAGCTCTGGACCATGTCAATAACCATTCTTAGGAATAAAGTATCCCATGAATATCTAATTTTGAAAGACAGAGAGAGCACAGCTGTTTGCCTGTGCTGGCTCAGAGAGCTGTGTTTGCAATGTACCGGAGTGTATAAGGCAGGCATGCGTGTACCCCAGGCAGTGCTTCTCGCCTGGGTTATCCATGGAATGACATGTCTTATGAGGAGTTTACACGGGGGGGGGGGGGCATTTTGGGAAGTGCTGGGCTGTAGGGGTTTTTATTTGGGGATGAAGCACACTTTGTTCAACATTTTCTGCTTTGAGATGCAGGACAGGAGGCCCCTGCGTTCTGGGCTCTCGGGTCGGGCTTCTTCCCCTCCCTCGGTCTGCCGAGATCCTTTACGTTCTCTTACCCCGACTTTGCTTCCTTCGGGTTCCAGGCTTGAAATACCCCCATCTATTTTCTTCCTGTTTGAACAGAAACTTAAATTTAGTTCACATTTCCAGCTTGCCCTTTCCATGCTCCTTGGACGCTGCGATGACTTTGATCAGAGAAGAATGGAAAGTGGGGCTCGGAGTGAGGAGGGTCTGAGTCGCTTCCTGCTGCCAAGCCCCAGCTGTCTCCCCTGACCCAGGCCTGGCCCTCCGACCCGGAGCCCGCCCGTCTCCCTGAGCCTGTGTGCGGAGGGCCAGGAGTGCACCTGGGGGCATCAGCAGGAAAGTGGGGGTCTACCGATAAAGTAGGGCCACAGCAAACAACCACATGGATACGTAAAGAGTAGTTTGGAATTCTCTGATTCAAGTATTACAGACCAATGAGTAGTTTGAAATAGTGATCATGGACAGAATAAAATTTTATTTAAGTTCCTTATTTGGGGGATTTGTGTTGTTATTCTATTTTGAATTACATCCAGGTAAGTGCTCCATCACTTTTAAATCACCAAGGCCACTAACAATCTAAATCTGGGTTTTCTGGAGTCCTTTCCTCTAAATGGCACCACATCGCTACTCCCTTGTCGGCTCTACCGTCCTTACACCGGCCTGACGCCTTGGCTCGGGGCCAGCCTCTCTCTTTCCAGGCTTGGTGTGTCTCCATCTCTTTCACAAGAATTCTCCTCAACGTTGATCGCGAAGTTGGAATTGCCAGAGTTCCCCAGCCTGTGCTGTGAGGAAGGCGAGGAATAGGAGGATGAAAACAAGCCCACAGGCCTTAGCAGTACGTGAAAACCACATTCCATCCCTCGCTTTTTGGGCAAAGGATTGACCTTGCTGATGCCTGTGGGTAAATTGCAGTATTTGCAGAATCTCCCGCCTGGCCTCAGTGCATCTCCATGCCAGTAAGTGTTTCCAAGGGGAAAAGGAGTAGTCCGTGTCCATATCAACAGGTGATTACAAGGACAGGAGGGCATACCTGGACGGGAGAGGTTGGGTGGGGCCTCTTTTTGCAACTGGGTCATGAGAGACACGGGCAATCAGAAGTGGACGACTGCCCTTAAGCAATGAATGAGTTTCTCCCACTTTATTTCTCCCTTTGACTGATTTTGGTTTCAAAGGTAATTTGCCCTGGGCTGGGAGACAGATTTTCCCCCCAGAGTTACAATACCCGATGGTCCTTCCTCCTGTGCCCAAGCCCTCAAGTCCTCCCGGCAGGTGCAGTCTATGCAGAGCTGGCTGCCTGACCTCTAACAGGTCATCACACTCAAGGCAAGTCAATTAAGATGTGAGGGAATGGGGAGGATAATTACAGAATAATTAAATAGACACATGCTGAGACTTCAAATGTCTCTGGTAGTACAGGTAGATCTCATCAGATGAAAAATTTCAATCTAAATAATATTAAAACCTTTGCAAGCTTCTAGAAGGTATCAACAGGAACTGGAAGCATTTTTCATTAGCATAACATTTAACAATGCCGTAAAAGGAACTCCTGGCAAAAGTTTTTAGAGTCTGAACGTTTTTATGATTAATAGAATCCCAGAATTGGAGGGACACCTTTAGGTAGTAAAGTCCAATTCCCACACTTTTTATAGGGATTTTTCTACCATCATGTATTAAGTTAAAATGTCATGACTGGAAAAAATTACATTAGTTAATATCATGTTTCATTATAAGTGCAGAAACCGAGCTATTTGGCTTGATCACGTAAATGGTTACTTTTCATTAATTAACAACCTAGAACTAGCCTGTCTTATGCCATTTAAAGGCGTTATCCAGGATCTGGGCTATTTCTCTCTTCCTTCAGCACCACCCTTACCATGTGATTTTCATCCTTGTGGATCCATGGGGTTCCATGGCCCTTTGGACCTCTTGTCTGCATGCCAGGAGGCAAGACTTTGGAAAAGTCAAGTTTAAAAACCTCACCATTGTTAAAGATAAAAACAAAACAAAAACAGCTGAGCACCAATTTGAGTGGAAGGGATGGGTTTTAGTTAATTACCAGCAATAATGGGAAGAGGGACCACTGTGAGCTGCGCTCAGCTTCTCCTTCCTGAGAGCTGACTGGGGGCTTTAAAGAGAGAGTGAGGGGGTGAAAGGGGAATGGGGGGGCTTGAGCAGAGTCAGAAAAGTGGAAATTTATAAACAGCAGGAGGAAGGTGTTGGTCATGTGGAATCCATCTGGGTTTGCTGCTTGGTCCATATTTAAGCCCTGTGGAGATAGGGGACTGGGACCCCATCTTCTAGTGTTACTGCAACAAATGGTATCTTTTGGCAACTTGCACTTTTCCGGGCAGGAACTTAAGAGACTCAAACTTGTCACCCCAGACACGTGACCTGGAGTGCTTAGAAACTATGCTAGCATGGGTTCAAGTCTCTAACTGAGTTGGGGGAAGTGAGGGGTGGACAAAATTCCTGCAGTTTTTTAAGTCAAGGTTGAATTCTAGTTGAAAGGAGAGCTCAGAGTAGCCTGACCAGAGTTTGGTCAAGGGGGAATCTTTGTCCCCAGAAGTTTGTCTTCTTTTTGGGAAGGGAAGTCTCACGTGTCAGCATCATAGTGTATGGTCACCCCTCCCTGCAGTGAACCTTGTGGAAATGTACACTCTGATTTTCAGAAAGGAAATGTAATTAATCTAGAGGACTATTGGGATTTGAAACAGTACAGCACATTCTTAAGAGGTGACGTTTTGGATTTAAGGATCAGAAAGAATTTTTATCAGGGATTTTCTAGACTAAATCATAATAATAATAGTGAGAATGTCATTTTGAGCACATTCTAATCACTTCATCCTTTGTCTTTATATCATCATTTATAATCTATGGAAAAATACTATCATTATTCCCATATCAGAGTTAACATAAGACTTTGATAGTCTGAATGACAGATAATGAATGACGTGTGGTAATAGTGAAAAAGGAACCCTTGTTAATCTGACTCCAAAGCTCATGTGTGTGGTCAATAGGGTATCTATCGTACATGGGGTCCAGGTAAATGGAGAAACTTCAGACTTTAGCTCTTTCTTTTGCAATATTTTCCTTTCACAAGACTGATATTAAACTGTTAGCATGTCCATTTGACAGTCTCTTTATAAGGTAAAAATTCAGCTACATTGACACATAAATTATTTGTAGACAATAAGGGATGGCTATCGATTCTTTCCATATTCTAACAGTTCCAGTAATTATCATAAACTTAGATTTAGATTGGTCATACATTTAGATAAAATGTCTGAATAAATTAAAGAATGATACGGTTTAGACACTTCAAGTATGTTACAAGGTGATTTGTTTTCAATCATCACTTGAAAACAAATGTAAACAGACACACACCTCTGGATATCACAAATTTTATGGCAAAAATATAAGTTGTTTATTCTGTTTCCACTATTTAAAAGATTAAATGGAATTTTTATTTGAAATACAATATTTATTTACCAAATTTTATGTCATTTGCTTTATTTAGTTCTCTTAAAAAAGAACATGGTATATGAGCAACAGGATTCTGACCCACTGTGAAATCTTTTTATAGTGAAAATAATTTCAAACATATTTGAAATTCTGACTTGGTGAAACTGCCAATGCCTTTTTTCATATATTTGCAAAGAATATAAAAAGAAAAAGGTGTAACAAGGGTTTTATGTACAGAAACTAAAAAACAGGTTTGGGGTTCTGATTTCCTCACATTTTTCATTATGAATCGATTCACACTTACTTAATATTACATAAAATATATACTCAGCACCTACACTTAACAAATTTTAATATTTTACATTTAATTCAAACCTTTTACACTTTAAACATGGAAACTATGGATTAAAAAAAAGCATGTCTTCCAACCCATAAGTATTTTTCCTCGAAGGGAAACAGCAAAGTGATTGGTAATCAGTCAAATTACTCACACTCATACTTAAACTTAGTCATTAAAAAATAAGTTATATGTCTTTAGAGATGCTTTTATTCTGGACATGTCACATGACTGGAGTCATATAATCCCAGGTGGCGTGAGTGGCTCTCCTGGTAAGCATGATGTCTCAGTGCCACTGCAGGCATCAGCCTTTCATTTTTTATGGCTATATGATATTTTATTGTATATGAATACAAATTAATTTTACCTGTTTATCTGTTAGAGGATATTTGAATTATTTCCACCTTTTGGCTATCATGAATAATGCTGCTGTATTCGAGTACAGGTTTTTGTGTGGATGCACATTTTAATTTGTGAAATATGCCGGGAATGGAATTCCTGGACTGTGTGGTATCTCCATACTCCTTTTTTATTTTTGTAAGGTTAGTAATATTACTTATTTTATTATTGATTCTAATAATTTGAGTCTGCTTTCTTTATCTCATGTTAATCTAGCCAAAGTTTTGTATATATTTTTTTGTCTTTTAAAAGACCATTTTGCCTTCGTTGAGGTCCTCTTTCTCTCTATTCTCTGTAAGCACTGATTTTCACTGTAGCCTTTATTTCCTTCCTTTTTTCGTTTTAGGTTTAGTTTGCCTTTCTTTCTCCAGTGTCCTGAGACTTCTCTTCTTTCTTATTATAAGTAGTGACAGTTATAATTTTTCACTAACCACTACTTTATCCATGTCCCACAAGTTTCGACATACTGTGTCTTCATTCTAAAGCATCAAAATATTTTCCGATTCACCCTTTGATTTCTTCTTTTGTCTGTGGTTACTTAGAAGTGTGTGGTTTATTTTCCCAATTTTTTTTCCTGCCATTGATCTCCAATTTAATTCCACTGTGGTCAGAGAACATACTTTTAATTATTTCTATCCTCTTAAATTGATTAATGTTTATGTTGTGACCCGCATATGACGTACCTGGAGAACATGCTGTCGCCTTTTAAAGAGCACACGTTTGCAGCTTCTGCAGGTGCCGCTTGTACAGGTAGGGTCCCGAGGCTCTGTGGATGCCTCGTAGGTCCAGCTGTTCGTAGGGTTGTTCAAGTGCTCTATTTGCCTCTTGAGCTTCCTGGTTGCTCTATCCCTTATTGAAAGTGGGGTATTGAGGTTTCCCAGTATTACCATCAAATTGTTGATTTCCCCCTCAGTTTATGGGGCCTGTAGATGGCTCCCTCCTAGCTGCGTCCCCACATGGCCTTTCCTCTGTCCATGCATGTCCCTGGTGTCTATGTGTCTAATCCCTTCTTAGGGACGCCGGTTAGCTTGTATTAGGACTTACCCTAAAGGCCTCATTCTAACTTAATCCTTTCTTTATAGGCCCTATCTCCAAATATGGTCCAATCTGAGGTGCAGGGAGTTAATGCTTCAGAATGCAAATTTTGGGGGGACGGGATTCAGGCCATATTTTCTTTCAGCCTATTTTCCCTAACAAGAGCATAGTTACTCAGCTTCCTTGTTTGCTGTTTGCATGATGTGTTTTTCTTCTACCCATGTTTTTGTATCTGATTCCAAAGTGTGTCCCCTGCAAACAGCATATAGTTGAAATTTTTTCAATCCAGTCTGACAATGTCTTTCTTTTAATGGGATTATTTAGTCCATTCATATTTTATTATCAATACTGTTGGATTTATGGATATACCATTCTACTCCATTTTCGATATGACTTATATCCCTATATTCCTCCTTTACTGCTTCTTTTTTGTATTAATGTTTTCTAATGTAGAGTTTTCATTTTATTACTGATTTTTTTCCCTTTCGTTTTTTGAGCTACCAAGGCCAAAAAGGACAGTGGGACCTTGTCTCAGAAGAGTGATACCCAGATGGGTGGGACTTGTGTCTAGGCCCCTTTTCACCCAGAGCACATGGGTTCCTGAAGAAAGGCAGCGTGGGCATTTGACAACTCCACACAGTCATGGGGCTGGGGGTTGGTGAATGTGTGTTTTGTCCTTAAACCTCCATAATAATACCCTTTAAGTACTTGAGTGTAGTTAAGACAGCCTTTGACAGGCCCTTGTGTACTGATTCTATCATCTTTGCCATCCTGAAGTCTGTTTCTATGGACTGATTTCTCTTCTGGTCATAGATCAGGTTGTTGAGCTTGCCTGAACATGTAGTAGTGTGAGTCTGGATGGCAGATATTGTTAATAACTCGTTGCTTGATATTTTAATTTTTTTTAAAAGAAGTGACTGACTTTCTTCTGGTAGACCAATGTGTTCCTTACAGGGCAGCTGGGTCCTTCGGAGGTGTTACTAACCTTTGTTAGGGTGGAGAGAGAACAGCCCTTCTGGGAGGAGTGATTCAGCCCAGCAAACCCTGGCTAAATAATAAGTTGTTTAATCTTTGTGCATATTTTAGAATGGTGTCTGGTGCATAGTAGTATGCAGTGTTGCCTGTTATTAATTCTACTATTAATGTTCTGTTATTAAATCAGTTGGATGAAGAAAGTGTAAGGCCTAAGGAAAACACCTTCAGTACAGTTCAAGGCTGCAGAGAAGGAAAGGGAACTCTTGGAGAAGTTGGATAGGAAGAAAGTACAAATGTACATTGTTTATATGAATCTAAGTATTTCAATATTCATAGGGCTAAATAGGATACAGTAGGAGGTCAAAATAAATTTATTTTTTATTGGATAAAAATAATTTATAAATGCTACTAATAGGGAACACTCTTAACATGGAACTGAATGTTGGCAAACATTATCAGATGAAATACACAAAAAAGAAATGCATTTTAGGGTAAAAATATTTCTTTGACACTCCCCTCCATGCTTTACATGTAATGTATGGCAAACTTTTAGCACCTTAATCAACTATAATTCTCAATAATCATTGTTCATAAGTTTCTTCTGGCCAAAATGACCTGTTGATCATCTTGGCACAAAGTTAGAGCTCAGAAAATGTCTATTTATTTGAAACAAAGAAAAAACGGAAATAAAAGAGGCATAAATGGTCTACAAGACTTATACTCTTCAGCTTCTAAAATACTGACAGCTTTTGGAGATTAAACTTTTAATGCTAACATCATCCTTAATAACAATTTAGTATGACTATTATTTGATGACATACAGTATTATAGATCAATAGATTATATCTGATTCAGTTTGCCAATGTGAATTTGTAAAATAGAATTGGAAAATTCAGTTTTCAATTCATAACCATATCTGATTATACCTGTATGTTCATTTATGTCTCATATGTAGATAATTTTAATTGTTCAAATTTGGGTTAACCATTTCGTTTCTTCACATTAATTTCAAACTAAGTGATTTATAATTACTTAAATGGAAACACTATTTTCTAGAGGAGTGCAAATGAAATCTCTAGTTCATTTCCAAAGAGCTGTTCCTAGCTACAGCTACTAACTGGCCCTCTATGCCTTATGCATAATACACAGACTTGGAGTCAGCCGAATTTCATGCCTAGTGCTTTTCAATGATGAGGGCTCTCTCACAATGAATAAATTACAAAAAAAGAGAAGATTAAAACTGAATTTAGTAAATTTGGTATTTGAATCTATTAATGTATCAGTGCAGATGAGTTAATTTCTTTGAATTTGAGGGAAAAAAAGACCCCAGAGGCCTAGAACCACGGTAATGCAAATCACGTTTAAACTTTTAATAGCCTTTTAATTGCCTATTTCAGTGGCCCAATCTCTGTCTAATCTCAGTCTTTATAGTATTTGTATGTTATAGAAGCCTCAAAGGTATAGTTAATATGCAATAATTGGGTTAAAATGGTATGTGAAGTGTCCAATAGGCACATGTATTATAGGCTGAATCATCACTTTATTTCACTGATCAATCATTCAATCAGCCTCATGGATTCTACCTACTCAACAGGGGTGGACCCAAATCTTCCTAGGCATTTATAGGACTTCTCTTTCAGAGAAAAATGCAATTAGTTATATAAGTGGAGGCTTATTGATAAAGAAAAAAATAAATCACAGATACAAAATTTAGAAGTTGGCAAATGAAAAAATGTTGTTTTGGAAATGTGCAGAAAGATAGTATGATTATATTTTAATGAACCCCCTTGTATACCTCTGTGATACGATTTTCCTGCACTTCTAGATTTTCAGTTTTTGATTACCTTTTATAAGACAATGATTTGATAATATAATTTTCTATAGCTGGAATAAAAGCCTTTATTCTTTTTTTCTATCCTTCCTCTAGCATGACTGATGTTTTAATAAATCTTTCCTTCAGTGTGACAACTTGGTATTGGTAATGCCATGAAAAATTCTCAGATTAAATTAATACAGGTATCTGAGGGAAATTACAAAATGCTAATTAATGAAATCCAAGAAGACCCGAATAAATGGAGAGAAATTCTGTGTTCATGGACAAGACAACTAAATAGAGTTGAGGTAACCATTCTCCCTAAACTGATCTATACATTCAGTGTAATCTTCAACAAAACCCAGCAAATTATTTTGGAGTCAATATACACAAAATAACTTGTTTGAATTACATTTATATAGGAAGGCAAACAATCCAGGATGGACAACACAATATTGCAAGTAAAGAGCAAAGCTGGAGGACTGACAGACACTACCTGACTTTAAGAATAAAATGAACCAGGACTCTTTCATATTGGGGAAAGAACAGACACATAGATGAGTGGAACAGAAATAGACCCTCATAAATATATAGTCAATGATTTTGACAAAGGAGTAGAGGTGATACCGATAAAAGATAAGTCTTTCCAAATTATGGCGTTTGAACAACTGGACATCACAGAAAAAATAGTAACTCTAGACACAGAGTTTACACCCATCACAAAAATTAACTCAAAATGGATCACAGACATAAATGTAAAGCACAAACTATGAAACACTAGGAGATAACATAGATGTTAACGTCCAGATGACTTGAGGTTTGGCGAAGAATTTTAGATACAACACCAAGGGCATGATCTTGAAAGAGAGAAATGATTAGCGGGACTTTGTTAAAATTTAAAAATGAGAAGACAAGCCATTGACTGGGAGGAAACATTTGCAAAAGGCACATCTGATAAAGACCTGTTGTCCAAAATGTACAAAGAACTCTTAACCCTCAGCAATTAAGAAGACCAACAGCCCAGTCACGGACAGGCCAAGGCGTGCGGAGACGGCAGCGGGCAGTGAGACCTGCTGCGCAGCACCTGCCACCGGCCTCTAATGCCTGGTATAAAAATGACCTTTTCCATCATTCTGTTGTGTGTCTGGGTTCAGCGAAATCTACTCAAAAAAAAGTATGGATTTCTTTCTATATTTTCAAATAGAAATTTCACTGAACCTTTTTTTCCTTCAGATCATGGAAATGAGAAACTTTTCAAATTTACTCCAATAGTATACCCTTCACAAAAGATTTACTCCATTACTATTTTAGAGAAAACTCACTTATATTTGATGATTTTATTTGAAATGACAGTATCCTATTTCATATGTGATAATAAAATGTACATGAACTGCTTAATCCTCATGAAGGCATAAGTATGATGTAATTATTTAAATGGAATGGCTTGCCTGGTGATAATTATCAATTCATTATCAATTCACTATTTTTCGGTAAAGCTTCCAGTGCCGTGTTTCTCATCCCAGAGCCCTGGCCCCAGAGATCATGTCCTTTTCACTAAGGCCAAAGCAGCTACTGCTTGTGGGCATCCCAGTGTGTCAGGAGCAGAGACCAGAACTGAGCCCTGTTCCAACACCCTCAGAGAATCCAAACAGATGTCTTGAGTGGTTGGGACTTTTAAATCAGATTTGACATCCACTCTCAACATGGATTTGCATAACCTGTTTGCAGCGTGTCTGCTCGTATAAACATCTGATGGCTTACACACTGTCTGACATCCCAACACAGGATCCTGAATGTAATATTCCCAGCCCAAGAGCCTGTCTTCTGGAAGAGGAAGTGCAACTGTAAGCACATGGCCACAGGGACCACTTTCCTCTCATCTACTGTGCCACTGAAAATAGGTAAGACTGATAGAATGGTGGAACGTTCCATTAAAAATGGCCTAAAGCACTCACTTGGAGCACCCCATGAAATGTAGGGGCTATTGTCTTAGGTGCAGTATTTGCACTGTGCCAACAGCTTACTTGGGAACTGTGCCCTAAATAGTAGAAATACATGTGTCTAGCAAGCAAAGGGGACAAATTTTACCTCTTCCTTCTTAAAATTCTTGCAGAATGTATGCACCTTGTACTGACCATTCAGGCTACAGCAGATTGTGAGGGCCTGCTCCTGGAGGCACAGTGAGCATTCCACTGAGCATGTGGCTATGATTATCATTTGAGCTGTGTAATACGTTAATGGACTAAAAAGCAAAGAAAAGGATTGAGGTGCGGTTGGAGTAATTGATTCTAAGTAACCTAAAGAGCTAAGGTTGCTACAAAATAGAAACAATAAAGAGTAGACATAGAACTCAAGGGATTATCTCTGGATGTTCCTGGCCTAGTGATTATTGTAAATAGACATGTTCAGCAACCTGCTAGTCATTATAGGTTCTGAGAACTTAGATCTAGAAATGAGCTATTTTCCGCTGTGACATCTGATGAACCCATGGAGGCTGGAAAGCATGGGATGATATATTTGATGTTCTGAAAAAAATTCATCCAATAATTTTATATACAGCAAAACTATTTTTCAAAAATAAAGGAAAAAGTTAAGATAGTCCCAGATAAGCAAAAGCTAAGGAAGTTCATCACTGGTATGTCTGCCTTACAAGATTTACAGAAGGGAATCCCACATGCTGAAACTAAAGGACATTATACAGTAACATGAAGCCATACAAAGAATAAATGTCTTATAAAGGTAACTACTTAGGTAAATAGTATTCACTTATTATTATTTTTTATTTAATTAGTAATATTTTATTTTTGTTTAGAGCTCCTTTTTTTGTTATATGATTTTAAGTACAATTGCATAAAGCAGTAATTGTAATCTATGTTAATGGTCATAAAATGTGTAAAGATGTACTTTGTGATAATAAAATAAAACTCACTGAGTTGATTAAAAGTAGTGTATATTATTGAAGATAAGTTGGTATCAATTCAAACTATATTAGTATAAATTTATATTATTAAGTGTATCTCATGTTAATGACTAAGAAGATAACTAAAACATATATACAATGAAATTGAATAAAAATTGTGTACTAGAAAAAAATTAGTAAACAGAAGAAGGCAATTTGGAGGATTTGAGGGTTAAAATCATACAAGAAATATAAAAAACAAGTTAAAAGTGACAGAAATAAGTTATTCACTAGCATTAATGACTTTTAATGTAAATGAATTAAACTCTTCAGTTAAAAGAGATTGGTAGAAAAGACTAAAACAAAAAACACTATGAACCAAATGCATGCTTATAAGAGACACACTTTAGACTCAATAATACAAATTGGTTGAAAATGAAAGGATGGAAAAAATATTCTGTGAAAATAGTAAAACATTCTGGGATACAATAAAAGCAGGGCTCAGAGTGAAAATTTGAAACTGCAAATATTCACATAAAAAAATAAGAAAGATCTCAAATAAAAAACTTAACATTAAACCTTAAGGCACTAGAGAAAACAGCAAACTAAACATACAGCCAGCACCCAGATGGCAATAATAAGGGCAAAAACAGAGGTAAATGAAATAAAGAATATCAGAGCAATAATAGAATTAAAAAATATTTTTTTCTTTATAAGACCAATAAAATTGGCAAACCTTTAGGTAAACTGACAAAAAATGGTATAAGATGCAAACAACTAAAATCAGAAATAAAAATAGGGCATGATTACCAATCTTATGGTAATTAAGAGATATGAGACTACTATGAACAATCGTATGCTAAAAATGAGATAATCTAGATGAGATGGGAAAATTTCAAGAAAACCACAAATTGCCAAAATTAAACCAAGAAGAAATAGAAAATCTCAATAGTCCTGTAATAAGTAAAGAGTTTCAATCAATATTCACAAAGTAGTAACTAAGAAAACATCAGATGTCATCACTGCTCAATTCTACCAATCATTTAAAGAAGTAATAACAATCCTACTCATATTCTTCAGTAAATAGAAGAGGATGGAACACTTCCTAACTTATTCTATGAGAAGAGAATTACCCTGATACAAAAACCGAAAATACATGCCACAGGAAACAAGAAAATTGAAGACCAATATTTCTATTAGTATAGAACAAAAATTCTCAGCAAAATACTTACAAACTGAATCCAACAGCCCATTAAAGAGTTATACACCACAAGCAAGTGGGATTTACCCCAGGAATGCAAGAGTGGTTCACCATAACAAAATCAATCAACATAGCATATCATATTAATAGAACAAAGGATAAAAAAAATCACTGTCTCAAATGATGCTGAAAAACATTTGAAAAAACTTAATACCTTTTCATGATAAATACATTCAGAGATCTAGAATATAAGGGAAGTTATTTAACATGATAAATGGCACCTGTAAAAAACTCATAGATAGCATCATATTCAATTGGGATAAACTAAGAGTTATCCTCCTAAATCAGGAGCAAGAAAAAAATGTTTATTTTAACAGTTGTTATTCAACATTTTACTGTATTTCTTAAGCAGGGAAATTCTCCAAGAAAAATAATAAAAGACACCCAAAGTTGAAAGAGAAAAGCAAAGCTATCTCTATGGTAGTTGAAACAGTTCTATGTATTAAACATTTCAAATATCCACAAAGTACTAGAGTTAATAAATGAGTTCAGAAAAATTGCTGGGTACAAAATAAACAGAAAAATCGTGTGTTTCTGTACATCAGCAATGAACTCTATAGATGGAAAACTAATTAATCCCATTTATAATAGTATCAAAAAGAATAAAATATCTGGGAGTAAATTTAAGAAGTGAAAGACTTTTACACTGAAAAAAAACAAAACATTGCTAAAATAAAGGAGACCTAACTAAATCAAAAGACATCCCATGTTCATGGATCAGATAAACTTGATATTGCTAAGATGGCAATATCACAAGAGCAATCTGCATATCCAGTGCAATCCCTACAAAAATCGCAATGGCTCTGTTTGCAGAATGGAAAAGACAATGCTCAAATTTACATGGAATTGCAAAGGGAACTGAGTACTCAAATATTACTAAAGAAGAAAGTTGGAAGACTCATCATGCCCAATTTCAAAACTTGCTACAAATCTTCAGTAATCTAAACAGCCTGGGACTTGTATAAGGCAGGACCAATATTTAAATGGTTAAAATAAAATTAGGAATCCAGAAATAAACCTAATCATCTATGGCTAATTGTTGGCAAGAGTGCCAAGATGATTCAGTGGGGGAAAGAACTGTCTCTTCAACAAATAGTGCTGAAACAACTGGATAGTAACATGCAAAACAGTGAAGTTAGACCCTACCTCATTCCATATAAAAAAATTAACTCATAATTGGTGAAAAATTTAATTGTAACAGCTAAAACTATAAAACTACTAGAATAAAACATAGCAGTAAGTCTTTAAAATCTCATAGTTAGCAATGGATTCTTAGATTCAACACTAGAAGTTTTAGCAACAAAAGAAAAATAAAGATTAAATTGCACTTCAACAAAAGGAGCCAAAAATACCTCAAAAGTCATTGTAAATAAAATGGAAAGACAAGCCATGAAATAGGAGGAAATATTTGCAAATAATATATCTGGTAAGACTTAATATCAGAATATATAAAGAACTCTTACAACTAAATGGTATGACAAACAACCATATTGAAAAATGAGCAGAGTTTTTAAAAATAGATCTTTCTCCAAAGAAAATGTACAAATGGCCAATCAGAACAGAGAAAGTTGTATGACATCACTGATTATTAATTAAATGTAAATATGAATCATAATGAGATACCACTCCACATATACTAGGATGTCTAGAATAAACAACAACAAGGAAAATAGCAATGGTTGGTAAAAATGTGAAGAAATTGGAACCCTTGGACACTGCTAGGGGAATATAAAATGGTGCATCTCTTGTGCAAAACAGTTTGGCAATTTTCAAAAAGTTAAACAGAGTGACTCCACGCCTAGGTGTATATCCAAAAGAGCTGAAAATGTATTCACACAAAACTTGTATATAATTGTTAATGGCAGCATTATTCATGGTAGTTAAACTTTGAAACAATCCAAATGTCCATCAGTGAGTAAATGGATAGAGTGTGGTTCATACATACAATCAAATAATGGAGCTATAGAAAGAATGAGGTCCTGATATATGCTGCACCTTGGATGAATACTGAAAACATTGTATTAATCAGAGAAACGATATACAAATTCCTTTTTACATGATTCCTTTTACATGAAATATCCAGAATAGGCAAATGAAGAGGAAGAAAGTGGTTATCAAAGAATGAACATGTGAAGGATTTTGGAGGACAAATATGGGGTGCTCTTATGCAGTGATGAAAAAGTTCTGAAACTAAGCAGAGTTGTGGTTGCACAACTTAGGAATGTGCTAAATGCCACTGAATTGTACACTTTAAGATGGTTAACTATATATTACGTGAATTTCACCTAAATAAAAAAGAAATTTCTCACACAGTTATCGAAATAGTAAACACCAAGGAATAAATAAAATGATATGTGAAATGCACTTCCAGAAAACACACACACACACACACACCATTATTGAAAAAAAAGTTCACGCAAATTTAGGGATCATATGTCAAATATCTGGTTTTGTATAAATGTCAATTCTTTTACCATTAATCTCTAAATTGAATATGGTCATAACCAAAATCCCAGAAGGTTTGGGAGTTTCCCAATGTTTGAAATTGAAAGTTAATTACCAAAGTTCTGTGCAAATACAAATGTGCAAACATAATCAAGGTAATCTTGAAAAAGGAAATAAAAACAGATGATTTGGTAAGATATCAAGACCTGTTTTGAAGCACTAGTTAAACTGTGTGGATTAGCAGAAGAATCACCACACACAGTAATGAAAAAGAGTGGATTCCAGAGACGGGCATGCACGTACAAGGCTGATTGATTTATTAGACAAGTGACAAGGTGTGCAACGAATACTTTTTTCAATTAAGGCTTAAATTAATTAAGTTTCCACAGGGGAGGAAAAAAGTCCAATAAATTTCAGATGGATACTTATCCCAGAATGTGTGCTGCCTAACATCTGGTGAAGCCATTAGGGCCTCAAATACCCTAAGCACAGCTTCCCCACTGTACCCTGCTCCCTGGGAAAAGTCCCCCAGCCAACTATTCCTTCTTACCAAGGGAACCACACACAGTTCCTGCTTATTCCTGACTGCAGAGGCTCCTCCTCCCTCCAGACCACAGGATCTCCAAGCAAACTAACGACATCCTCCCACAGAGCCGCAGGTCACCTCACTGCCTTCATACTACACCTACCCCCCAAGCCCCTGGAAATACACTCTGCCTGAGTGGCACCAGGTGGCATGTCTGTCACCTGCTGTATGTGACTAACAACCTCTGTCAGTCTCATCAATCCGTCGCTGACTGTCCTGTTCAGCCATTTCATATCCCTCAGCAGGAATCCCTCCCTCAGCAATGAATAGAATGAATGTGATGAATAGAAGGGGATTAAAGCAATAGTAGATATAAATATGAATGATAATAGATAGTACCTAACCCTCTGAGATAAAACTAAATCTCCTTTAACATCAGAAAGGATAAATCATGTTTGGTATGTGCATCTAATGAAAAAATATGAATCAAAAGAATAGATAAATGGCATTATATGCTACAACCTGGATGAAAACTCAGAAACCAAATACTGATACAATGGAAGCCAGACACAGAAGTTTCCATATGGTAATATGAGTCCATTTATGTAAATTTCAAGAACAGATAAATTATGCTGCATCCTCTACTGGTTATTCTAGTGTGTGGTGTGGGGAGAATCTTGTAGGGAACCACTCCTGAATGCTCAAAGCGCTGATTTCACTCTTTCCTGAGGTTATCTCGATATTGAATCTTTTAGTGAAATATTTGATTTGGTAGAATAAGGTCTGGCTTATGGTTAATGGTCAGAATAGAGTAAGCTAAATACTGTATATTTTTAAAGGTTTTATTGAAACCTTACTTAACATTAAAAATATTCCTAAAGATATCTATTAATTCTCTATAAAATATAAGCCCTTTCAGAGAAAAGGAGAGAGGGATTTTCTTATTTTATAAATGATTAAATTAAGGCTTAAAAAAATGGTTGAGGCACAATTTTATCCCAGTTGAATTCCAGCTTTCCACTGTATTACGTGGTTTCCACTTGGATGCTCAGTTGTTTTTTTATGACAGAAAGGACAGCAGTGATTTTAACTGTCCACACATTGAATAAATTCATTCCCTTACATTTCACCCAGCTTTACATCTCAGTTGTGCAAATGGTCTCATTACACACAAAAATACTTGCCACATCAGAATTTGTCTTATTTTGAAATATTCTCCTGTAAAAAATATGCATATACATTTTTATAAATAGATACATTTCATGATTTAAATGGTAAGATTCAAGAGGAAATTATATCCATGTTGGAAATTAGCAATTTATGTTCAAGGATTTCTGGAATAATTTTCCAAGTTTTTATGAATAGAAGAACATGTATTTAGTTACAAGTATTTAGAACATAGCAGTGCTCATTAATTTAAATAGCTATTTTGTGTGTATTGGTTTATTCCTCCTTAAAACATATAGAACATAGAATTAAATAGGCATAGAAAAGATAATTTCCTTCCTCTAGGACTTTCTTTTCCATTACCAAAAGCAATCACTTTCACAGAATGGGAACTGAACTGAGGGGTTGTGAAGGTAAATAGTGCATAAGCACATTTAACTGCAAGGATTGGGCTGTCGTGACGTATTTAACTCTTGCACTATTTCCCTCTGTAGGAGGGGTTTGTGGTTGCCGTGCAAGTCTGTACTGATGTTTCGCTCCCCTTCTCTGCCTTTTCGTTATGAATGATGATAAGACGAGGAACCTTGTCAAAAACAGTGACTCGTCATCCCTCCTCCAGTGCCAGCTATCAGCTGCTGAGTGTTTCCTTCTTTCCTCTCAGGATGCACATGGGGCAATGCTCACCCACCTTCCTAACAACCCACTGATCCGCTAACCCACGTGTCTGTCGGGCTTGGGGCTCCTCTTTCCCATCACTCTGTACAAAGGCCTTCCCTTGACCCTTCTGCTCTGCATAGCACGTGGTCCACCAGCCATGGCTGCATGTGGCTCTCTACCTCATCCACATCTGCACCAGAGCTGAGTTTGGACCAGAAAGGAGAAGGCAGTTAGAATGACCATTCTGACTTTGATCCATGACCTCCAACAGCAGAGTCCGCTTGACATCTGATCTCATTACTTTCATCCACTCATGTTCCCACATTTCTAGATAAACCTCCAGCATGATCACTCTAAGCTGATTACGTTGCTTCCTATTTTCATGGAGACAGGAAGCAATCAGAAAAGGCCATCCACACATAATCACTACTCCATATGCCCACTTTCCTGCATCTGTCCCTATATGTTTCACATTCCCTCTAAGAACTCATAGCTACACCTGCACTCATTTACACTGAATTCTATTGATTTACCAGGGATGAAGTATACATGCATAAAATAGGTCAAGCTTTTCACTTGCATATTATACAGCCATTTTTTTGTATTGCATGTTGTTGTCCCCCTACTTTACCATCAATATTTCCTTTCTGCTGATCATTCTTGGCAGCTTCAAATTCTGTAATATTCTTCATGTTAAAAATACTTTATTTACATTCCATTCCAGATATTGCTCCCATTTTTAAGATAACATTTCCAACAAAATTGCTCCCCAAAGGTACCAAACTTCCTAACTTTAAACCCTTCTCTCTAATTCTCCCTGGAAAGCCTTCAACCAGTTGTTTTCCTTGACCCCCATGGACGGAGTCCTTCTAATGTTTCTGATGATATCCACACTGTTAAATCCAACAGCAAATGTTCAAATTCCACCATATTTAAACATTCAAGAGCATTTAGCATATTGCTAATCGCCTCCATTTTAACAATTCACTTAACTCCTAAGACTTCATCCATTCTTCATAATATGTGATTCCTCTCCAGTCTTCAACCATTTCCTCCTCATCAGCCGATTGCAGCATGAATCCAGAAAGTGTTTCCTCCTCAGGACCTTAGTACTGCTGTTCTCTCTACAGAATGCTGTTCCCTGGGCATGTACAATGCTCACTGCATCCTGCCCTCTACGCGGTCTTTATTCAAATGCCACCTTTTCAATGAGATCTTTCCTAAGAACCTTGCACAAAACAACAACCCTGTCTTCATTCTCTCTTTTCCTTAGCCTTACCAGTAACTTTACCACCTGACATATTTATTTATTTGTGTATTTCTTGTTTCCATCTTTTAATGTATAAGCTTCATGAGGGAACAGTTTGTCTGTCCACCTATATATCCCCAGCTCCAAGGGCACTGTCCATGCTGTAGACACTCAAAGCATGGTCATACTACCAATAAACTCATGGAAAAACAGCTGCATTTTTATACACTAAGGTATTTAGACATTGTGTTCTAGGTAATGTGCTAGGCATATGCATGCTTTATGATATAATACAGTTTTTAATCCTAGCTTTTTTTCAGGTGGGGAGACTGAGAGAGCAGAGAACACTGACAATTGAGCCTATGGCTATGAAAGGACAGAAGATGTGTTTAATCTTGACAGTACATGTGAGAAATAATGGGGCCCTTCAGGAGTCTTTGGTTCCTCCATACCTTCTCCTCCCCACCACTGATGGGATGCATCTGTGGCATCATCTTAATGGCCTAATGGAGCCCAGGCCCATGAATAGCCACAGGGAGCGAAGTTGCATTTTGTCCAGAGATATCAGTGTCTAACTACTTCGTGACAGCGAAATATTTTTCTTTTTCAGTTGGAGTCATTACACATCCTGTGCACATGTAATGTGGAAGCCTTGTGTCCAGGGTGAATCCTACCTTTCACTGAATTCATTAAGGGAGCCTAGAAGATCAAATTTGGGAAGATGGGGTGGGGAGCTGACTTCTTTGACTTGCCTCTTTGAAGACCCACGAGATACTCAAGAATGTGCATCTATAGGAGTGTCTGAAGCCTAGGAGAGAGAACTGGGATAGACGTTTTGACCATCTTTAAATATGAGATAAAACTGACAGTGGAAAGTATAACCTCGGTGGGTGGTTGAGGGGTCGGTTAAGACTGCCTTAAGAGAGAAAACAAACTGGAAGGAGCAGGCAAAGCCAGAGGGGCCTGAACGCTTGCCCAGGCAGCGGCAAGTGCCATCCACACCATGTAAGGGAAATGGGCAGACATCTGCCTGCCTGACTCCAGAGGCGGATCTACACGGTGTACAGAGTTGTTTAAATTTCCGAAGACAGGAGTATCTGGCAATCAGGTTTATTTCTCAGAATTTCACAAATGTGCACATTAAAAAGTTTATTTAGACTGCAGCACATTTAATTAAATTCGCTTTTGCAAGCTGTTAAATATTCCAATTAGAGTTGTCATTAACTAAAATACAAGGACAAAAACAAAGCCGTGGACTATGATGTGAGCACATGGTGACAGGGCGACCACATTCCCTGCTCCAGACAGCGGCTCCTCTTCGGGGTTAACTGAAGCCGTCCATGCTCGCATTAGTGTTCAATGATACAAACTATGCTTTCTAAAATTTACTCATTAGAATCCAACACTAGATTATAATTCCATGGAAAACAGAGACTTTTTCTTTATTCATTGTGACACCCCAAGTTAATAGTTCTTAGAATGCATTTGGATGCAGAAAACAAATATTAAATCAGCACATCAAGAGAAGGTATTCTTCACATTTAACTATGTGCAGGAACCAGCATTTAGCTACTGTTTCCAATGGAGACATTTTTGCCCCCCCCGTCTCTAATTTAGTCACTCTGAGTATAAGCTGGGACCCCCTAGTGCTCCCCCTGCCCACTGACCTGGATGCTCTCTGTACCTGGATATTAATACTCCTTGTAATAGATCTTCGTCAGAACCATTCACCTCCCACTCTCTTTTTTCCTTCCCTCTCATGTTAGCTGTACTTTAGAGAAGGCACTCAAATATCCTGAAACAATTTTAACTTTGCAAAGATAATGCCTTCTATATAAACCAAAGTTCTTTCTTCTCTAAGGATACAGATCATAAGCGCTTCTATTTGTAAAAAATGCAACAGTACAAAATTTACGTGAAGTAAAACTAAACTGAGTTATTCACAATTACATAACTCAAAAGTAGAATGTTGCTTTTAAGATGCAGACATTGTGTGGAGAGGACAATTATATAATTATGTGTTATCCATTAGCCATGTTTTAATGAAACTAGAAAATGTACCACACACCTTTCTCTCTCACTTGATTGTCTTCTTGCCCATTAATTGGTGAAAAACTAGTTGTAATGGGAGTCAGTATATTGCATTTCTTAGTTGTGTTCTTTCCTTTAAAAATAATATTTATTATTATTATCAATATATCATTAATAAATTTATTATAAATTGATACATAACATTTATTATTACTAGTGTCACATAAATAATATTTATTATAATACTTATATCCCCTCTAAATTAATTAATGAGAATAGTTATGTTTTCATTTCTATTTTGCTTTTAATAACCATTATCACATATGACTAATGAAACTCCATTACTGATTGAACTTTATCCCTAACTTCAAAGCCTAAACTTATGCATTTTTTGTTACTGCTTTAAGTTGCCACGGTTTTGTGGTTGAAGGAAGTGCATTAGTGAGGGTTTGCTAGTTACTCGACCAAGTGAGCCACCTGCTTCTGTGCTGCTGTGGCTGGAGGTGAAAGAACTTCTGGGACAGAGACACTGGCTCTGCAGCTGTTGTCTGTGCTGCCTGTGAGAATCCCCATAACAAATATTACATCCGGATACAGATGGGAGAGAGGATTAAAGATGGCGGTGTGAGAAGTGACATAGAGGCTTCCTCCTAAAACCGCACATAATACAAAAATAGAATTAATGCAACTAATCCTGAAAGAGCAACAGGAAAGAGGAATGCACCAAACTGCATACACCTGGAGAAAAGAATAAACCTCATGGAACAGGGCAACATACCAAAGCCATGGCCCAGCAGGACCCAAGCCCTTCCTGCACCCCAGCTTACTGATGGGAGGAAGAGAAATGGAGCACAGAGGGAGTGGAGGCCTGGGACTGCTGAATACCTAACTCCAGAGATCTTCTCTGGGAGCACAAACCTACATTTCATGGTGCTTGCATGTTACTTTCATGATTAGGGGGTTGGAAAGCTAAGACAGGCAGAATTCCTGGAGAGACTGTGATTCCATCCACTTGTGGAAAGCAGGGATCCATATCCAGCTGTTCTGGGACAAAAGAAAGGCGGGCAGTCTGAGAGACTTCCTAACAGTAAGAGGGCTGCTAAAGGGGCAAGGATTGCACAGAGCTTACTGCTCAGGAGAAAGGATTGGTAGACAAAATTGTCCGGGTGCACTCTGCCCAGCAGGTTGGGAGCTTTCACGATCTTCAGGCACTCCAGCTCCCTGACTGGCTACACAGCTCCAAGAACCCCTTCATGATACTCTGCCTACTGTGCCATTCTCCCAGCGAGCCCCACAAGGCTCGCAAACCGGCAAACTCTACCCTGGCATTAGGCCAGCCAGAGGGAAGACCTATCTATAGCAACTACAAACACAAAGCATAGAGGCTTATACCTGTGTGCTCGGCCCACCGGTTCAGGCAGTGGAGACAGGCATAGCAGCTGGGAAGCAGGAAACAGCTCTGTCCTCCACCCAGGCACCAATACCATTCCCCTGTGACCCCAGACATTACTTCAGGGGCTGAGCAGCTCCAGGGAGTAGAGCTTCTGGGCACTAGAGGGTGCCATATACATATATAAAATGCCAAGGGAACCTGGTTCAAACTAAAATTATGAATACATGTTCTGAGAAATATTTAAATGGCATCGACCTCATGAATCTTCCTGAAAGGGATTTAAAAATAAAAATCATTAACATGCTCATGGAGGTACAGAAAAATATTCAAGAACTCAGGAATGAATTCCAGTCAGAGATCAAATCATTGAAGAGCACAATGGGGGTATTAGAAGCAGATAGATACAGTGGAGGAAACTATAAATAAAATAGAAACTAGAGAAGAGGAATACAAAGAAGCTGAGGCACAGAGAGAAAAAATGATCTCTATGAATGAAAGAATATTGAGAGAACTGTGTGACCAATCCAAACAGAACAATATTCTCATTATAGGGGTACCAGAAGAAGAAGAAGAGAGAGAGAAAAGGACAGAAAGTGTCTTTAAGGTGGTAATTGATGAAAACTTCCCCAATCTGGGGAAGTAGATAGTCTCTCAGGCCATGGAGGTGCACAGATCTCCCCACACAAGGGACCCAAGGAAGATAACACCAAGACATACAGTAATTAAAATGGCAAAGATCAAGGATAAGGACAGACAATTAAAAGCAGCCAGAGAGAAATAAGATCACATACAAAGGAAAGCCCATCAGACTTCTATCATCAGACTTCTCAGCAGAAACCTTACAGGCCAGAAGGGAGTGGCATGATGTATTTAATGCAATGAAGCAGAAGGGCCTGAACCAAGATTACTTTATCCGGCAAGATTATAATTTAAATTTAAAGAAGGAATTAAACAATTTCCAGATAAGCAAAAGCTGAGAGGATTTACTTCCCATAAACCATCTCTACAGTGTATTTTGGAGGGACTGCTATAGATGGAAGTTTTCCTAAGGTTTAATAACAGTCACCAGAGGCAATAAAACCACAGTAAAGAAAGTAGAACAGCTTATTACAAAGAAAATGCAAAATTAAATTAACTATCCCTAAAGTCAATCAAGGGATAGACAAAGAGTACAGAATATGATACCTAATATATAAAGGATGGAGGAGGAAGAAAAAGGAGGAGAAAAATAGAACCTTTAGATTGTGTTTGTAATAGCATATTAAGTGAGTTAAGTTAGACTCTTAGATAGTAAGGAAGTTAACCTTGAACCTTTGTTAACCATGAATCTAAAGCCTGCAGTGGCAATAAGTATATACCTATCAATAATCACCATAAATGTAAATGGATTGAATGCACCAATCAAAAGACATAGAGTCACTGAATGGATAAAAAAACAAGACCCATCTATATGCTGCCTACAAGAGACTCACTTTAAATACAAAGATATACACAGACTAAAAGTGAAGGGATAGAAAAAGATATTTCATGCATCTAATAAGGAGAAAAAAGCAGGAGTTGCAGTACTTGTATCAGACAAATAGACTTCAAAACAAAGAAAGTCACAAGAGACAAAGAAGGACATTACATAATAATAAAAGGGTCAATCCAACAAGAAGATATAACCATTATAAATATCTATGCGCCCAACACAGGAATACCTACATATGTGAAACAAGTACTAACAGAATTAAAAGAGGAAATAGAATGCAACGCATTCATTCTAGGAGCCTTCAACACTCCACTCACTCTGAAGGACAGATCAACCAAACAGAAAATAAGTAAGGAGACAGAGGCACTGAACAACACATTAGAACAGATAGACCTAACAACAGACATCAACAAAACGTCACACCCAAAAGCAGCAGAATACACATTCTTCTTAAGTGCACATGGAACATTTTCAAGAATAGGTCATATACTGGGCCACAAAAAGAGCCCTGGCAAATTCAAAAAGATTGAAATTGTACCAACCAGTTTCTAAGACCACAAAAGTATGAAACTAGAAATAAATTACGCAAAGAAAATGAAAAATCCCACAAACACATAGAGACTTCACAACATGCTCCTAAATAATCAATGGATCAATGACCAAATAAAAACAGAGATCAAGCAATATATGGAGACAAATGACAACAGTAACTTAAAACCACAAAATCTGTGGGACACAGAAGAGGCTGTGCTAAGAGGAAAGTATATTGCAATACAGGCCTACCTCAGGAAAGAAGAACAATCCCATTGAACAGTCTAAATTCACAATTAATGAAATTGGAAAAAGAAGAACAAATGAGGCCCAAAGTCAGTAGAAGGAGGGACATAATAAAGATTAAGAATAAATAAATAAAATCGAGAAGAACAAAACAATAGAAAGAATCAATGAAAGCAAGAGCTGGTTCTTCGAGAAAATAAACAAAATAGAAAAACCTCTAGCCATAGCCAGACTTATCAAGAAAAAAAGAGAGTCTATTCACGAAAACAAAATCAGAAATGAAAAAGGAAAAATCACTACAGACACCACAAAAATACAAAGAATGATTAGAGAATACTATGAAAAATTATATGCTTAGAAACTGGGTAACCTAGAAGAAATGGACAGCTTTCTAGAAAAATACAACCTTCCAAGGCTGACACAGAAAGAAACAGAAAATCTGAACAGAACAATTACCAGCAACAAAATAGAACTGGTAATCAAAAAACTACATGAGAACAAAATTCCTGGACCAGATGGCTTCACCACTGAATTTTATCAAACATTTAGTGGAGACCTAATACCCATCCTCCTTAAAGTTTTCCAAAGAGTAGAAGAAGAAGGAATACTTCCAAACTCATTCTATGAGGCTAGCATCATTCTTATACCAAAACCAGGTAAAGACAGCACAAAATAAGAAAATTACAGACCAATATCCCTGATGAACATAGATGCAAAAATAGTCAACAAAATATTAGCAAACTGATTAAAAAATGCATCAAAAAGATCATCCATCATGATCAAGTAGGATTTATTCCAGGGATGCAAAGATGGTACAACATTTGAAAATCCATCAACATCATCCACCACATCAACAAAAAGAAGAACAAAAACCACATGATCATCTCCATAGATGCTGAAAAAGCATTTGACAAAATTCAGCATCCATTCATGATTAAAACTCTCAACAAAATGGGTATAGACAGCAAGTACCTCAACATCATAAAGGCCATATATGACGAACCCACAGCTAACATCATACTTAACAGCGAGAAGCTGAAAGCTTTTCCTTTAAGATCGGGAACAAGACAAGGATGTCCACTCTCCCCACTTCTAGTCAACATAGTACTGGAGGTCCTAGCCACGGCAATGAGACAACACAAAGAAAAAAAAGGCATCCAGATTGGCAAGGAAGAAGTTAAACTGTCCCTGTTTGCAGATGACATGATATTGTACATAAAAAACCCTAAAGAATCCACTCCAAAACTAATAGATCTAATATCTGAATTCAGTGAAGTTTCAGGATACAAAATTAATATGCAGAAATCTGTGGCATTCCTATATATTAACAATGAACCAGCAGAAAAAGAAATCAGGAAAACAACTCCATTCACAATTGCATCAAAAAGAATAAAATACCTAGGAATAAACCTAACCAAGGAAGTGAAAGATCTATACTCTGAAAATTACAAGACACTCATGAAAGAAATTAAAGAAGATACCAATAAATGGAAAAACATCCCATGCTCATGGATAGGAAGAATTAATATTGTCAAAATGACCATCCTGCCTAAAGCAATCTACAGATTCAATGCAATTCCTATCAAAATACCAACAGCATTCTTCAACAAACCAGAGAAAATGATTCTAAAATTCATAGGGAACTGCAAAAGACCCCGAATAGCCAAAGCAATCCTGAGACAGAAGAATAAAGCTGGGGGGATCTCGTTTCCCAACTTCAAGCTCCTCTACAAAGCCACAGTAATCAAGACCATTTGGTACTGGCACAAGAACAGACCCACAGACCAGTGGAACAGAATAGAAAGTCTAGATATTAACCCAAACATATATGGTCAATTAATATACGATAAAGGAGCCATGGATATACAATGGGGAGATGACAGCCTCTTCAACAACTGGTGTTGGCACAACTGGACAGCTACATGTAAGAGAATGAAACTGGATTATTGTTTAATGCCACACTCAAAAGTAAACTCGAAATGGATCAAAGACCTGAATGTAAGTCATGAAGCCATAAAACCCTTAGAAGACAACATAGGCAAAAATATCCTGAATATAAGCATGAGGAACTTCTTCCTGAATGTATGCCCTTGAGCAAGAGAAATAAAGGAGAAATGAACTCGTGGTGCTACATCAAACTAAAACGTTTCTGTACGGCAAAGGACACCATCAGCAAAACAAAAAGGCATCCTACAGTAAGGGAGAATATATTTGTAAATGACATATCTGACAAGGGGTTAACATCCAAAATATATAAAGAGCTCACATGCCTCAACACCCCAAAAGCAAATAACCCGATCAAAAAATGGGCCGAGGATATGAAGAGACAGTTTTCCAAAGAAGAAATTCAGATGGCCAACAGACACATGGAAAGATGCTCCACATCACTAATCATCAGGGAAATGCAAATTAAAACCACAATGAGATATCACCTCACTCAAGTAAGGATGGCCAGCATCCAAAAGACTAAGAACAACAAATGCTGGCGAGGATGCAGAGAAAGGGGAACCCTCTTACACTGCTGGTGGGAATATAAGCTAGTTCAACCATTGTGGAAAGCAATATGGAGGCTCCTCAGAAAACGAATAGAAATACCATTTGACCCGGGAATCCCAGTCCTTGGAATTTACACAAAGAATACAACTTCTCAGATTCAAAAAGACATATACACCCCCATGTTTATCGCAGCACTATTTACAATAGCCAAGATATGGGAGCAACCTAAGTGTTCATCGGTAGATGAATGGATAAAGAAGATGTGGTCCGTATACACAATGGAATACTATTCAGCCATAAGAAAGAAACAAATCCTACCATTTGCGGCAACATGGATGGAGCTGGAGGATATTATGCTCAGTGAAATAAGCCACGTGGAGAAAGACAAGTGCCAAATGGTTTCCCTCATTTGTGGAGTATAACAACAAAGTAAAACTGAAGGAACAAAATAGCAGCTGACTCACAGACTCCAAGAAGGGAATAGTAGTTACCAAAGGGGAGGGTTGTGGAGGGCAGGTGGGGAGGGTGGGAGAAGGGGATTGAGGGGCATTATGTTTACTACACATGGTGTGGGGTGTCACGGGGAAAACAGTGTAGCACAGAGAAGGCAAACAGTGACTCTGTGGCATCTTAATACACTGATGGACAGTGACTGCATTGGGGTATGGTTGGGGACTTGATAATATGAGTAAATGTAGTAACCTCATTGTATTTTCATGTGAAACCTTCATAAGAGTGTGTATCAATAATACCTTAATAATAATAAAAAAAATAAATATTAAAGAGTGGGCGTTTAACCAGCAGACATTTATTTTCTCATCGTTGTGGAGGCTGGAAGCCCACAGTCAAGGTGCCAGCAGGCTGCTTTCCCCTGAGGGCACTCTCCTGGGCTGGCAGTCATCCCCTCTTGCTGTCCTTAGGGGCCCTTTGTCCTTGCTTGTGCATAGCCTCGGTGTTTTGTTCTCTTCATATGAGGACACCAATCACACTGGATTAGGGCCCTGCCAAAGGTGCCTCATTTTGACTTAATCCCATCTTTGAAGTCTTTATCTCCTACTATGGGAGCATTCTGAGTTATGGGGTCATGACTTCAACATGCAAATTTTATTGGGACATAATTCAGCCCATGTCAAAATACATAACATGTCCAACTAATGTCTTTTTATAAGTTCCCCATGAAATAGCCCTGGCAAGGATTTTGCAGGAGATGTTCCTAACATGTATTATACAAAAAGGTTAATCCAAACGGTACAGTGATGAACTGTCCTGGCCGCCATGGTGCGCCACCTGGAGAAAGAATCTCCCTCAATTAAAGAGAAGCTGGCCCAGCTAAGATCATTCCTTCCCCTTGGCAGCCATCTGGTGGGCTGATTCAGATCCTGGTCTCCCTGCAGAACCTGCCGATCCTTTGTTTGACTCATTTTTCTGCTTCTCCATCTGCTGGTCCTGTTATTCAATCCACGCAGGTGTATTTTCTGGGCACAATTCCTAATATCATCTCTGCATACTATTCTCTATCTCGGAGTCTGTCCCTGGGAACCCAACCTAAAATTCTGATAATCTAAGGGCTTTTATAGAGTTACTAGTTTTCCATTTTCACTGATGTTGAAGCCTGAACAATGACATAGAGTGATTCAGGAGAGAAGGGCTGACCTAGACATTAGGCCGCCTGGTCTGCAGTGTCATACTTGAACAGTCCCAAGACATTGAACACCTCGAGTTCCAGTTCCCTCACCTCTGGAAAGGTAATTCTTAGATTAAGAAGTTGTCAAAATGGAAAGAGTAACAGTATTTAAAGTGAAGCATTTAGCACAGGGCCCTCCACTCATTAAAGCAAGTAGGTCTTTCGAAGGAAACATCAAGACAGGAGTGAAGAGTGCAGATGTGAAGAGTGCAGATTTTTTAGCTCCTACATATCCCTTAAGGACACAATATTATTAATAAAATGAGTAATGATATGCACTCTGACAATCATTCTTTTATATGCAAATGTGTCTGACTCTAGCTCTGACTCAGGCCAGCTTTATTGGAAAAAGAAGATACAACAGATGACAAGAAGGGCGATCGTTCTCAGCAGAGAAGATGGACAGGTACGAGGCAGGAAAATGAACTGGGGTCAGGCTGCCTACTGCCGTCGTTCAATCAATCCATAATAAAGTCAATCCTGGACAGCAGGGAGATATGTGTTAACTCTTCCTTACACCCTGCATGGTGTCTCCCTGCAAAGGTGGGCCGCACAAACACATGGGGAAGCCAGTTAGATCAACGATGGAGGTGGGCTGAAAAGACAGGGCTGTAACCACGTCAGTGGTACACTGTGCTGTCACCTCCCCAGCCCCAGGCCCTGGGGAAGGGCAGGTGTTCCCATGACTGAATGGGTAAGCAGCTTCCCGGCCAGTGGTTGTGGTTTCTCCCCTCTCGTCTGCCCTAAAATCCTGCTGGGACCCTGGGCAGTGTCCTAGAAGGCCATAGGCAAGGGGACCAGCACGCACATCATCATCCTTCTGCCTGTGTTTTCCCAAGTGTGCGCTGATCTCTGGGTCTGTGCATCTGTCCTCTCTGAGGGTCTCATCATTTTCCACAGAAGGTACTTTAGTGCTCATGTCAACGATGCTGGAAAACCTCTGAATTCTAGCCAGTGGTGTTCTAAAGGGGTAGAGACAAAGGAATAGATAACTTACAAACACACAGGATATAATAGCAGAAAAAAATGCAAATTAAAATAAACCTAAATTTTGTCCACCCTGATTTTTTAAAAGATTCTCAGAAAAAGCCATAAGCCCCTAAAGTTTAGGCATAATTAAACTGTTACATATGTTAATAAGGACAGAGCACAAAATCATCAAGTTTGGGAAGTTGTTAGATTAGACAAAATTTAGTAAACACTATACTTCTCTTTTCTTACACAGTGGTTCCATTTAAAGGAATATGTCCAGTATCATGATCATATAAAAGTCAAATTTTCTCTGTTCAAGACAGAATTATTGGAAACAAAATTTTAGTGAAAGAGTTAAGAAATCTGTGATAATTTCGCATCCAGAACAGGATGTATATATTAGAAATCTTGTCCACACAACCATGTAACCATTGGCCATCACTTGAAATATAATGACGTGGAAAGTCAGGACACTATTTCTATACGCAGAAGGATGACCAGCAGAGACAGATCCAAAGGAACCATTTCATTCTAATTCGGGGTGATGGGATTATGGTGAATCTGAAAACAAACTTTTCTTCAATTGATTTTACATGTTACAGTTTATCTACTAGTCATACATTCATAGTTGTTATGCTTATTTTGAGTAACATATTTTTTAAAAGGCAAAACAGGTGACTCCACATATCCATCTTAAGAGCATCCGTGCTGTAGGAGGGGCAAAATTTCACCCATATCCTCTTAGAGTCTTTTGGCGGGACCTGAGAATTAAACTGAAGTAAAATGGGTAACAGGAGAAGAGCACACACATTTACATAAGTCACACCTGACATGAGCTCTCAAAGGGTGAAGCCCCAAAGAAATGGTGAAACCCTCATGCTTACCTACTAGGTTGAAAAAGAGAGGCGATTGCAGAAAGCAACTGTGTGGGGGCGCAAAAGGGAGATGGGACTTATCTTAGCAGGGTCCGCTTGTCTCTGTCTGGTCTCATCCTTGATTGTAAGAGTGTTACTTTCCTCCAGGTACAGCGAGGACATCTCTCATCAGGACTCTTATTTCCTGCTTTCAGGAATATCGAGGGGGTCAGAGTGCCCTTCTGCACCTGCTGTTTCCCAAGTCCTCATCTCAATATAATCAATAGGTCAAAGGAACATATTTTGAGGTGACATGCTCTGAACTCTTTCAAGTATATTTGGACCTAAAAAACTACTGTGTATTGAACAAAAGAAATGATGGAAGTGGTCAGCATGCAGACGCTGAATCAGGGCTGTTCAAGCAAAAGGCTCTGGTCCTCATGTATGGATGAACTGGACTGAGAGGCTGGCTTGTGCCTAGGATGGTCAACAGCAAGGATACGGGGTTGAAGAGCTCATCTTTGGTGCCCTTTCTGTGCCTTTTAGGTCACAGTGTGATGGTCCCTCAGCACTGTGCTCTCCTCCCTGAGAACCTGTTTTAGGGGTTAGTTGCTAATCTCTACCGAGATATTAGTGATGTCTGCCAAGGAAATGCTGTTTTATTTATTTGACTAGAAGACTCCTCAAAGTACTGATCTTCAGAAAGTATGTATGTAGTCACGTAGGCATACTAACTACATATTAAGTACATACATTGTTAAGTTCAGGTGTCACAGAGCCTGTTAGAATAAACTTATTTTGTGTCTCCCAGATCTCCTGGAAATGCATTTATTCAGAGATACTTCTTTTTCTAAGAGTAAGACTGTAATCATCCTTGCTTAGGGCTGAAGTAGATGTGAACGTCCTTAAAACTTGGAACAGAACAAAACAAAACACGAATGTTAAGCAAAAACTCCTGTCAGATGTAAAGACCCTTAAAGTCCCATTAAAGCTACTTTCTTGGAAATAGTTTTTAAAAACTCATCATAAATATGAACAGGAATAAAACCCAGAATACAAAGGAAGCACCCCATGCCTAAGGACTTCTCCCTCCAGTATTGCTCTAGATTTCTGGGTTGCACAGATGGGAGAAAGACTAAGTGTTCGTGTCTATCGCCTCTTAGTAAGTGACTGATGCTTGGAAGAATAGCATTTCTTTGAAGTTACAATACATCTATGCTTTCAGCCACTTATATTACAGAAATTTTTTTGAAACTGTTTCTCAAGGAGTGAAAGAGAAGACATTTAAGTCTGATGGAGAAAGCAGCATCTTGTAGGGAAAATGCCAGAGAATGATCAGACTGGAACACCTTTGCATTATACACATTTTTACAACTATGCCATCTGTGGCTGCTTAACAAAGAAATGAGGCTGACGAAAATTAATTTCGCAAGAAAAATCTGAATAAACCTTCCAAACTGGAGGGATCTCATAAACTCACTGGTGTTAACCTCCCAAGATCCACAGTGGGATTAAAAATCTTACACTGTTTGGAAAAATATCTCCTGATATCGTCATATGCCACTGATTTGATTATTCTTTTAAAATGATATTAAAAGTCAAAGATATATTTCATATTCTTCCTCCTTTAAAAAATATGTCCTTAGGGAGAATATAGGTTATACATCTAACATTTATTGTGATTAATTAGTTCCCTTTGTTGTAAGCCTAGTTCTTCTGAAATTGGGGCGAAAAAATTATTAAAAGCCCACTACCTAGGAATTATATTAAATATTTATGGTCTAACTATTTTGGGAGCAGAGTAGAAACAGTCAAACCTGAAAGGCAGTGAACTTTGTACATTCTGAGTGAGGGGCTTTTGTACTCCTTTGTTGTCCGGATGTCCCGTTCTGGGGTGTGTCTGGCCCTTCCACTCACCCTACATGGATCAAGAGAGCACACATTTGCTACTGACACAGCAGCTGAGTAAAGCACCAGAGGCACCTGATCAAGTGTTCCCTGGTCACTAACAGAACATGCAGCCGGGCTAAGCCAGAAGGGTTATGTCACACGGAAGGCTGCCCATGCCTGGGCTGTGATGGCCGCACAATGGGGCCAGGCAGGGAGCTCACCCAGGGGCTGATGCTGGCAGTGACAACGGCCGCCATTCCTCCTCACTCTCTGTCTCTGTATATTTATCTTCTCTCCCCTCTCTCACCTTCGTTTCTGTCTGAGTGTCTGATTCATTCTCAATATCCATAGAATATCTGTAGTTGTTTTTGATGTTCACATGCATATCCAAACATTCATATTGCCATTATGCTAGTCATTCATAAACAAGTGAGATGAGTAAGTGTCCCATTCAGGTTTCCAGAATACAGAATCTTATTGGCCCTGTTTGAATCTAGTTAACTATTGCCAGAATCTGTCTCAGTCCATTTCAGAAATGAAGGAAACATCTCATATAAGAGGATCGTCATGTTCATGGCAGATTTTCCAAAGAGGGCCTGCTTCTGGTGAACAGAGTCCAGAGATGATGAAGATGTAAGTCCCATAAGAGCTGTTGATAGCTCATTGTGGGTGTAGACACAATTGTGTGACCACATCTCTCATTACATGTGCACCAATTCCAATTAGACCAACCTGACAGCTTAGTGGAGGTTCCTTCCCTTCCTTTATTTTCCTTGTGTGTTCCTCTTTATTTGGGGACTCTCTCTCTCAAGTATGTGGATATCAGTGAAGAAGGCAGCTTCCAAATAGGAGAGAATGACTCTTTATTCAAGGACATAGACAACCTCCAAAGCAGCTGTCAAGCTCCACTCAGACAAGTCTTCCATGAGCAACCATTCTGTAAAACTAAGGACTGTGTGAGTCCCTGTGACTAGCTGGACCTGAGGGTGACTCATTAATCCAGTTCAATGACTAGAGTACTGATAATAATTGTCTTTCACTTAAGGTCACAGAAAATATTGGAATCTGTTAAATAACATGGACAAGTTCTTTTGAAATGTATATATTTTGAGAAAGAAAGGTGTCCCAAAATGTATTCAGAATGGTTGTTAAAGTAAGATACTAAATTGTAGATGTAGGGAGGAAGGATAAGAAAAGCCCGTGTGGGATAAACATAACGTGGTCTCCATACGTTCTTGGGAAGGAGCACCATTTTTGGGGAATGACTTCAAAATGCCAGAAGCTACAAGAATCCCTGAGGGACAGTTTTATTTAAAATACTAGAAATGGAGAGTGAAGCAAAGAAGAACAGTTGTTCCCTTGGGTAAAGTTGGGTTTATTATTCAATACTCATTTTTAATACATATCTGCAGGATATGATGAATGGATGAAGGTGAAGTAGGGTAAGATAAAGACTAATATTAAAAAACAGCTTGACAAAGACTTCCAGATTTAGCTCCAACACGTAAAGAGCTTGGAAAGTGTCACTCCTGTGATTAGTATTAGAAAGAGCTGGACAGACTGAAAACCAAATCATTCCTCCTGGGCTCATAAAAGAATGCAGATTGCCAAGAAAACCATTAAACCTAACACGAACTAAAAGATCCGAAGAGGAAGTCTCATCCAGAGGCACACAAACACCGGGCTCTGCCCGCCTGGAACCGCAGCCACTGGAGGCGTAATCTAGTGACAACGCCTAAGAGGCAGTTTGGTGAGAAGTGCTGGACCTGGAGTGAAAGTTAGCGTGGGAGTGGAAACTCCTTGGGGGCCGTAGGCTTAGGGAGATCCTAAGACTCCAGGGCTGCGCTTCCAGGAACCTCACCTAGTTCTCATGATGATGGGAGAAAGATCTCATGGCTCTTCTGGGGAAAGAAGAGGGGCAATTGCTATGACACACACACACAGAGGCAGCCCCACAGAAAGGCCTACACCCTGGGGAAAAGCTCCATCCAGCCGGAGGAAGAGCGTTCATCCTACTCCACCCACCCTCCAGCCTTCCTGTTTCACTTGAGGGGAGAAAGACTAGTCAACAAGGGTCAGAACCTGATACTTAATCAAAATATTATACAATGTTACATGGCCACCACACTTCTAGTGATCTAGTGAAATAAACAAGTGGGTTGCAGCCAGAAAAAAGCTTTAGGACTCACAAGCTCTCTGAGAAGTCCTTAGGAAATCCCAAAGCTACGTGGAGACATAAACAAGAACACCTGAAAATTTCAAGGCTTCTATCACTTCCAGCTACATAAAACACTAAATAAAGCCCACCTCTGGCCAGTTAACATAAATATTCACACTAAAAACCTCTCTGTGTCAATTCCTAGAGCCCTGTACAATATGTCCCCTTTGAACAACAAAACAACAAAATGATAGGTGTGCAAAAAAGGCAATAATTACAGTTTAAAGAGACAAATAAGCATCAGAACCAGACTAATATACAGCACAGATGGTGAAATCACCAACTAGGGAGTTTAAAATACCTATCATTAATATGTTAAGAGCTTTAATGGAATACAACACACAGAAACAGATGGAATGTAGACAGAGAGATGGAAACTAAAGAAAGAATAAAACATGCTAGAAATAAAAAGCATTGTGACAGAAATAAAAAATGTTCTTGATGGGCTCAATAGTTAACTTGATGCAGCAAAATAAACAGTGGCCTTGAAGATAATCCATGGACATTTCCTAACCTGAAGTAAAAAGAGAAAAAAGAATGAAAACAAAATCAAAAGAATATCAAATTTCAACAGGTATAACAGATAATTATTTGTAATGCCAGAAGGAAAACAAACCAATGGATCAGAAGAAATATTTGAAATAATAATGGATGAGAATTTTCCTAAATCAATGACAGACACTAACTACAGATCCAGAAAAGCTCAGGGAACACCAAGCAAGAAAGGAATAGGAACTCTACACACATCCAGGCTTAGTTTATTCAAACTACAGAAAGGAGAAAGTCTTGAAAAACAAGACAATTTTAAAACCTTACCAATAGGGGAACAAAGATGAGAATCACAGAATACTTAACAGAAACCACGCAGAGAAATCCTTTCTGCCGGCATACCTTGGAGATACTACAATTTGTTTCCAGACCATTGCAACAAAGCAATATTAAAAAAAAAAAAGCTGAAGTAAGACAAGGAGAAGGGCAGGTTGGGCAGAGGGCTCAGGTTCGCTGCCAGCTTGCTCTGTCTGTCCCCTGTGCCTGCAGCATGGGCCCTCTCCCCTGCCTCCCCTGCCTCCCCTGCCTCCCCTTCCAGCAGAAGTGCCATGGGTGGGTGCTTCGTGACTCACAGGCTCCACACCAGTTAGGCACCAGGAACAGAGCCAGGGAGATGATGGCTCTTTTCTGCCCACCCGTTGCCCTGGATTGACTAGAGGTTCTGCTGTAGTAAACATCCATTGGTATGTAAATGGCCTAAGGCCAGGTGGGAAATGCTGAAAATTCTGGGTGAAAACTTCCATTTACCGCACAGTGGTGTTTGCTGAACGTTGGGGTAGCTGTGGCAATTTCTTAAAATAAGACAATAGTGAAGTTTGCCACACTGACTGATTCTTCTTTCATAGACAATTTCCCTGTAATATGTGGTGCTGTTTGATAGTATTTTATCCACTGTAGAACTTCTTTCAAAATTGGAGTCAATCCTGTCAAATTCCAACTTGACTTCTGCAGTTGGTAAACTTATCAACTAAGTTTATGTCATATTTAAAATCTTTAGTTGTCATTTCAACAATCTTTACAGCATCTTCACTAGGAGTAGATTACACCTCCAGAAACCACTTTCTTTGCTCACCCATAAGAGACAACTTTTCATCTCTTAAAACTGTATCATGGGTATTCTAGTTCTCTTGCTGTTTCTACCACACCTGCAGTCATTTCCTCCACTGAGGTCTTTAACCCTCAGAGTCATCCTTGAGGGCTGAAATCAACTTCTTCCAAATTCCTGCTAATGTTGCTATTTTGACTTCTTCCCATGAGTGATGAATGTTCTTAATGGCATCTAGAATGGTGAATCCTTTCCACAAGATTTTCAATTGACTTTGCTCAGATCCATTCTATGAATCACTCCTTATGGCAACTATTGTCTTATGGAATGTAGTTCTTAAAGAATAAAACTTGAAAATCAGAAGTACTCCTTGACTCATGGATGCAGGCATGAGAACGTTAATCTCACTGCACTTCTCCATCAGAGCTCCTGGGTGACCAGGTACATTGTCAATGATCAGAAATATTTTGAAAGGAATCTTTTTTTATTTGAGTAGTAGGTCTCAACAGTGGGTTTAAAATAGTCAGTAAACCATGTTGCAAACAGAGGTGCTGTCATCTAGGCTTTGTTTTCCATTTATGGAGCACAGGAAGAGTATATGTAACATAATTCTTAAGGGCCCTAGGATTTTCAGAAGAGTAAATGAGCATTGGCTTCAAGCAACTTAACTTTACCAGCTGTTTTAGCCTCTAACAAGGGAGTCAACCCGTCCTTAGAAGCTTTGAAGCCAGGCACTGACTTCTCCTCTCCAGCTATGGAAGCCCTGGATTGCATCTTCTTCCAGTAGAAGGCTGTTTCTTCCACACTGAAAATCCATTGTTCAGTGTGTCCACCTTCATTAATTGTCTTCACTAAATCTTCAGAATAACTTGTGCAGCTTCTCCATCAGCACTTTTTTGTTACAGATACACTTCATTCCTTAAACTTCATGATCCGAACTCCACCAGCTTCCAACTTTTATTCTGCAGCCTCTTCACTTCTCTCAGCCTTCATGGAATTGATCAGAGGCAGGACCTTGTTCTGGATGAGGCTTTGGCCCAAGGGACTGTTGTGGCTGGTTTGATCTTCTATCCAGACCACTGAAACCTCCTCCATATCAGCAATGAGGCTGTAGAACTTTCTTAACATGTTTAGTGTGACCACTGTCATTGGTATCTCAGCTGGATCTTCTGGATAACTTGCTACAGCTTCTCCATCAGTACTTGCTGCTTACCTTGTACTTTTCTGTTACGGAAGTGGCTTCTTTCCTTGAACCTCATGAACTAACCTCTGCTAGCTTCCAACTTTTCTCCCAAAGCTTACCCACCTCTCTCAGCCTTCACAGAGTTGAAGAGAGTCAGGGCCTTGCTTCGGCTGAGGTTCTGGCTTAAGGGAATATTGTGGCTGGTTTGACCTAGGCAGACCACTAACACTTTCTCCATATCAGTGACAAGGCTGTTTTGTTTTCTTATCATTCATGTGTTCACTGAATGGCACTTTTAATTTCCTTCAAGAACTTTTCCCTTGCAATCACAACTTGGCTTGTTTTGTGCAAATGGCCTAGATTTCATCCTATCTCGGCTTTCAACATGCCTTCCTCACTGAACTTTTCTCATTTCCAGATTCTGATTTAATGTGGGAGATGTGTGACCCTCCTTTTCATGTGAACACCTAGAGGCCATTGTAGGGTTATTAATTAGCCTAATTTCAGTGTTATTTTTCTCAGAGATAGGGAGGCCCAAGGAGAAGGAGACTAACGGGGACCACCAGCCAGTAGAGTGGTCAGAGCACACAGTTATTGATGAAATTCATGATTTTATATGGGTGGTTTATAGCCCCCAAAACATTTAAAATAGTAACATCAAAAATCACTGATCACAGATCACCATATCAAATATAACAATAAAACTTTTGAAATATTGTGAGAATAATCTAAATAGGGCTCAGAGACACAAAGGGAGCAAATGCTGTTGGAAAATGGTGCCAATAGGCTTGTTTCATGCAGGATTGGCACAAATCATCTATTTGTTAAAAGCCAATATGTGAAATGCAGTAAGAAGATATGTAATGAGATGGGTGTACCTGTGTGTATTCTGGATATTAACCCTTTATTAGTTACAGCTTTGGGTGTATTCTGGATAGAAAACCTTCATTAGATATACCTTGGTGTATTTGAATTTGAATTTTGATATAGTCCAATTTATTTACATTTTCTTTTGTTGTCTTTGTGTTTGGTGTCAAATCAAATAAATTATTGCCAAAATCAATGTCATGAAGCTTTTTCCTGTTTCTTTGAGGGTTTTTATAGTATTAGCTGTGTTTTGGTCTTTGATCCATTTTGAGTTAATTTTTGCCTAGGATATAAGTTGATAGCACTTCATTTTTGTGTTGGCTATCCAGTTTTACCAGTGCCTTTTCTTGAAAAGACTGTACTTTCCCCGTTGAGGTCTTGGCGACCATGTAGAAAATTATTTGACTCTTTATAAGAGAGTTTATTTCTGGGCTCTCTATTCTATTCCACTGGCGTGTATATAAATATATTTCCTTATGCCAGTATCCACACTATGCTGATTACTGTAGCTTTATAGAAAATTTGAAATCAGGAAGTGTGAGACCTCCAACTTTGTTTTTCTTTCTCAATATTTTTTTACTGGCCAGGGTCCTTTGAGATTCTACATGAATTTTAGAGTGGATTTTTCTATTTCTGCAAAAACTGTCATTGGGATTTTGATAAGGATCACACTGAATTTGTAGAGTTCTTTGGGCGTTATTGACATCTTAGCAATACTGTCTCCCAATCTATGAAGATGAGATGCCCTCCCATTTATCTGTGTCTCACTCATTTCTTTCAGTCAGTGTGCTATTGTTTACTTAGTGTTCCTGTGGGAAGTGAGGGCCTGGAACTTCCTTGTATGTCATTTTGATGATGGCACATCTCTAAAACTATATAGCTATTAAAAGAAAACATAGGGACAAATCCTCATGATTTTGAATTTAGCATAGATATTACACCAAAACACAGGTGGTCAAAATATATATAAAATGGAATAATTAGATTTCATCAATTTTTTAAATGTATGCTTCAAAAGATACCATCAAAAAGTGAAATAACAAATAACACTGGGCAAAAATACTTGTAAATCATATACCTGATAAAGTGCTTGTATCCAAAATCCAAACTATAATTCACAATTCAATAAAAAACGACAAATAATTTATTTAAAAATTGGCAAAGGTTCAGAACAGACATTTCTGCAGGAATGTATACACGTGGCCAATAAACATATGAAAAGTGCAAATTAAAATAAAAATAAATCACTTCACAACCATTTGGATGTCTAGTGTCATAAAGTCAGATTATAAGGGTTGGCAAGCAATGGAGAAATCTGAGATCTCACACACAGCTGGTGGGGAATGTAAAATGGTGAACTTGCCTTGCAAAACATTTTGACATTTTCTCAAATGATTAAACACAGAGTAACTATGTGATCCAGAAATGTCACTGCTTCATATACACCCAAGAGAAATGAAAACATGTCCACACAGAACTGGCCCCTGAGTGTTTACATCAGCATTATTCATGATCACCAAAGTGGGAAACATCCCCAGTGTCCATAACCTAATAAACAAATGAGTGAAAAAAGTTATAACCATACAATGAAATATTGTCCAATCACACTGAGGAATGAAGTACTGTAATATGCTACAGCATAAATGAAACTTGAAAATATTATGCTAACTGAAGGAAAATAGTTAAAAAAACACATATTATATAATTCCCTTCATACTAACGCCATAATTAGGAAAGTCTACAGAGATATAAAATGTAGATTTCTTGTTGGTTAGGGCTCAGTGGGATATTGGAGGGTGGTAATGACAACTAAAGTGTATGGTTTTTTTTCTGAGATGATGAAATTCTAAAATTGTGTTTATGGTTATACATATCTGTGAAAATACTAAAAAAAATTGTACATTTAAAATGGGTAATTGTATATTATGTGAATTATATTTCAATAAACTGTTTAAAAAATGTTTTCCAAAATACAATACTCATTATTTACAAAACTCAAAAATGAGGATTAACTTTCTCATTTTGATAAAGCATATCTATAAAAATCTGCAGCTATGTTCCTTAACAAATCAAGCAGTATTACTATTTGACTCAGCATTTCTACTCTGCTTATATTTCCAAATAATTGAAAATAGATGTCAAAACCTAGTCCATAAACACTCAAAGTGGCACTATTCACAGTAGGCAAAGGTGGAAAAGCTGAATGGTCATCAGTGGGTAAATGGGTAAACAAAAAGTACAGTATCCGCAGTGTAGTTGTATTCAGCCAGAAAGAGGAATTTAATACTAGTACACGGTACAGTAGGAATAGACCTCAAAAACATTATGCTATGTGAAGCATACAAAACACAAAGCCACATACTATGTAATTCTGTTTATATGAAATATTCAGAATAGGCAAATCCATAGAGAGAAAAAGCAAATTTGTATTTTCAGGGAATGAAACCAAGGGAAAGAATGGGGATTAAATTCTCACTGGGAATTGGTTTTCCATGTGGAAAATGTTCTGGAACTAGATAAAGTGATGGTTGTGCAGAATTATTTATATGCTTAATGTCACTCTGAAACGGTTAAAATGGTAAACTTCATTTTATGTGTAGTTTACTTCAATTTTTAAAACCTCTGAAACTAACATCATTCTTCATAGTGAGAAACTGGACGCTTTCCCCTAATATACAGGATTATATTATATACAGGCAACAATGTCTTCTTTCACAATTCTTATTGAACAACATACTGAAAATTCCTACCTAGTGTAATAAAAAAATAAACAAATATATAAATTGAAAGGAAGAAAAAATCTACTCACAAATAAATTGTCTATGTAGAAAATCCCAAAGTAGTGAGAAAGAATTCCTTGCACTAAGTATAGGAATGTTGCAAGATAAGGTCAGTCTACAAAAGTCATTTTTTACATATCAGCAACTGGACTTTAAAATTTAAAAAAATGTATCATTCATAGTAACACCAAAGAATCTTACATACTTATGTAGAAATTTCATAAATTATGTAAAGGATCTGTATCTGAAGAACCAACAAAACAGACTAAAGAAGACATAAATAAACCGATTCTTCCCAACATGATCTGTTGATTCAATGTTTTCCCAATCACAACCCTAGCAGGTGACTTTGTTGATGTAGAAAAATGATTCTAAAGTTCATATGAAATGGACAACCACTTAGAATAGTCAACATAACACTGATGCAGAAGAACAAAGTTGGAAAACTCATATCCCACAACTTAAAAGACTTATAAAGCTACAGTAATCATGAAAGAAGAATAATAGATACATATATAAATAGAATAGAATTGAAAGTCTAAAATAGACACATGCAAATAGAGTCAACAAGTTTTTACAAAGACACAAAGGCAATTAAATGAAGAATGGCAGTCTTTTCGACAAATCACTCCAGGGCAGTTCAGTGAAAAACCAGGACGTTAACCTTGACATTTTCACAAAGATGAACTCGAAATGTATCAGAGACCTAAATATAAAATATGAAACTATAACACTTCTAGAGAATATCATTGGAAAAAAATCTTCATGACCTTTGGTTTTGTGATTAGTTTTTAGGTAGAACACAAAAGAGTGTTCAGTAAAATTTTTAAAAAGTTTACTGAACTTCTAAATCTCAACAATTAGAAAACAAAAAGCCCAGTTTAAAAATGGGCAATATCTGCAAATTGTAACAAAAATGATAAACAGATGCCAATAAGTATATTAAGCTTTTCTTTACATTACGGGTCATTAGGAAAATGGAAAATACAATAAAGACTTACCACTAACCCTTTTCAGAAGAGCTAAATCCCCCCAGTCTGACAATACCAAGCGCTGGTGAGGATGACACACAGAGAACTCTCATCTACTGCTTGTGGGAACACAAATGGGGTGGCCACTTTGGAAGGTGGTGTAGAAGTTTCTTTCAAAGCTGAATGTTGTTTTACCCCACAATCCAGCTGTCATGTCCCTTATCACTTACCAAACTGAACTGAAAACCAATTTTCACTCAAAAACTTGCCTGAAAATAGTTACAGAAGCTTTATTCATGATTCTGAAAAGTGGGAGACTACCACGATGTCTTTCAGTAGGTGAGAGGATAAACTGTGGTGCATCCTCCCCCCCCCCACCGAACCACACAAAGACAGATGACTCTTAAGTGCCTACTACTAAAGGTAGGAAGCAAATCTGAAAAGCTTGTATTCTACAGAAGGAGTCAAGGGATGAGCAGTTGCCAAGGTTTAGGAGGTATAGGGGAGGTGTTAAGTAGACAAAGCGCAGAGGATTATTTAACGTGGGGTGACTGTTCTGTATGATTCCTTAATGTTGAGTGCATGACATCATGCATTTGTTAAAACCCACAAAACCTTACAGCACAAAGAGCAAATTTAAAATATGTAGATAAAAACATTAGAAACTCAAGGGATGTGAAGATGGAATACAAGTGTGATAATGGAATCTGTGTTACAAATGCATGCAACCTTCTTACTGAAGGTAAGAAGTTTTGGGCTAATTAACTTTGGACATAAGAAGTGTCAGTAAGATTGAAGTCAGAAGGAAGTACACACCCTATCAATACTGGATAAAGTTATTTCCCACAATATATGGGTTAAGAATTCTGAAACTACTATATGTATATTTGAGTTGAACAATTTAGTAAAGGAATGGCAGGTGGAGGGAGGCAGCTTCTCGCAGCTGGAATGAGAAATCACAAAGGAGAGTAGGTAGGCGGGAGTGATGCATGCAGCAATGAGTCAAAGTCGGAAACATCAGGGGGAAGTCATGTTCAGCTACATGTAGTGTATTAGTTGCTGCTAACTGCCACAAATTTAGTGGCTTAAAACACCACACATTCATTGCCTTAGAGTTCTGGATGTGAGATTCAAAAGTAGGTTTCATGTGCTAAAAACAAAGTATCAACAGGATTTAATTCCTTCCATAGGCTTTAGGAGAAGATCCATTCCCTTGCTTGCTTTCAGCTTCCAGAGGCTGCCTGGATTCCATGGCTCACGGCCCCTTCCTGCATTTAGAAGCCAACATTTCACTCCACTTTTTCCTTCCATCCTCACATCTTTTCCTCTGACACTGACCCACCTGACTTCCCTTTGTATGCACCCTCTGATTACCTTGGAACCCCGGAGATAATCCATGTTAATCACTCCATCTTACAATTCTTAATCACAACTGGAAAGTTTCTTCTCCATGTGAGGTAACATATCTACAGGTTCCAGAGATTACCATGTGCATATCTTCGAAGGACTATTACTCTGACATACAGAAATATTGTAAAGATGTGTATATGCACAAGTTGGCATACACATGTGCATTTCTGTTCTCAGCTGTGGGGTAGAAGCAAGGATTCCCTGGTAGCAATCTACCCGACACACCCAGATCTGAATTTCTCCTGTCATTCTCAATAGGAGGAACAAGAGCTCTGAAGGAAGAATGGCTGATTCTAAGACGGAGGCAGACGGCACATAAGCCAGGCATTCAAGAAAGTAAGTAAGTGCTTTTTTGAAAGAAAAATAAAACAATGATAAGGTATGTTGAAAGGATGCAGAAGCTACCAAAAGAGTTCCCAGTGGCCACGTCTGGACCAATGTGAACAATAAAATAAGTAACCCAAGCTATAAAAAATATTGACAAACCCAGAAAGATATAAATAAATAAAATGGCTAAGAATATACAAATCTCCCCTGAATAAGAATCCCAAATAATTTATATATATACCTGGGTCTCAAGGAAGTGGAATATAATTCCTCAGTCCTCAAGTGGCTTATGAGCCAAATGAATTGTTCTCTGAATATTTCTTTTATATTTGATTCCATTTTTTCTCATTTTGGATCACTGATTTGTTAACAGCTCTTTGTTCATCTCTTTGGCCTATTTAACCTGTTGATGTACTTATTTATTTTCTTTCAGTCTTTTACTTATATTTTGCTTTGTGTGTAGTGTTTTTCAACACTTTTATTAAGTCTATTCATCCTAAATACATGATAAGTAGACACTATTTGTTTTTGTTTTTTAAAAAAATATCAGTGACATGCCTGGAGTATTCAGTGGTTTAGACATTTAGAACAAAAATTAGGATTACTTGGTTTCTACTATCAATTTCTACCATTATAAACATAAAGCTACTCCTCCTTTTTCTAGACCAGAAATGTGTATACTTTTTCGACCATTTAAACTTTCTAATTTTTGTTAGTCCTCCATTTCCTCTTAATTAACATTCAAAAGACAGAACATGGAATGACTGCAGTGTTCAATATTCTTACTTCACCACAATAATCATCTTTATATCTCCTTTTCCTCTATTTCTGAGCAAAAAGATTTTTCTTCTGCTGAATTTTTATTTTAGTGTCCAATATGAATTTAACAAAGATGTATATTATAGCATTGTTAAAATGCATACATGTGCCTACCAAGTGAATTTTGATATTTGGCCCCCAAATCTGCATTACTCCTTCTAATTCAAAAAAAGGAACCAAATAAGAAAACCAAATATTAATCTCCTTTGACAACAGATACTTACTTTTTTAAATCTCTCTAAGTGGAAGAAATGCACATCCTTAAGTTTAGAAAATACATCAAAATGTGTTTAGGTAATTGGAATGCATGCAAGTTTAAGATAAGAATGAATAAACTGGTGAATGTAAAACAAGAAATAGTATTTTTTTCAGGAAAATTATATATCAGTCAGTCCTCTATGGGGAAAAAGGGCTATGGTTATAAAGCTATCGAGGGTCAGCATGCATTTCAAGTGTTTGGGGGAAAATGTGATTCCTTCTTCTTCTTCTAATGCAGGAAAAACCTTAAATATATATATATGTCATAAGGAATTCCAGTCCACTCAAGATGACAGACTCATCTCTTCTTGCTCCTCCCCAACTGCAAACCCTGGAAATAATGCAAAAGTCACAGGAGAAATATGAATGTGAAAAGAAGGAGGCATACTGATTAGGGGAACGTTGGTGTAGCTCTGGGGAAAAGGGATGCTCCTGGAGTGGGGAAAATAAACCAGTGTGAGTGACATCAGTCTAAGGGAAAGGCTAGATTGGGAGAAGCCCCTTTATCGCTCATGAAGAGGCCCTCCCCGCCCTACCCCTCGGGCCACTGCACTCGCTCCTGTCTCTCTCCTCACCATGCGTGCTCGCCTCCCCACCTGACCCTTCTGGGAGAAACTGGACGTGCAGATCCCTGGCGACTGACAGGCCCCAGACCAGTCACACAACAGAGGGAAGGAGAACAGCCTCTCTCCATCCCCTGTCCAGAGGCTGCAGGAAAAAACACCTATTGATGTGTAAATGGACTAAGACCAGGCAAGGGATTCTGGAAATACTGCAGTTTTACCCCACACTCAGACTGAAGGAGCTACACAGTGTGTGTCTTACAACTTGTAAGCCAACAGAAAATAGCGGCCGGAGCCTGAGGTTGGGTGGCTACAGACTGAGCGGCCAGGGGAGCCCAGGACAGCTCATTCTCGCCCCTACTCAAATGGGAGTCCCACTGACATGAAGTGAATTCTATCAAAAGATCAAGGATAATGTTCTGGAAAGCACACCGATGATAAGTTGAAAATAACTGGAAAGCACTATCCTTCATTGACAGGTCTGACACTCTCTTTCTTCAAGCAGGAAAAGTGCGCAGTTGGGAGGAATGAGCAGTAGAGATGATGCTAAAGCAAGCACGCAGTCCCTGCGTGTGACACTGCAGCTTAACCCCCTCCCCCCGCCACACACAGAGACAGCAGATGGCCGTGTGCTCCAGGACTGGAGACCCACCACCACAAAACCACCTCGTTATCTCTCCTTGGAACTCTGAGCTAGAGACTCCCTTCCCCAGGAGGTGGTAGTCCTTCAAGCAGCATCTAGGGACCAGTAAGAATGGAAGCAGCATCAGATAAATGAAGTACAGAGATTACATGAAAAATACTCTAGAAATGTGAATATCATAGGAAACACAACCCACAAAAATAGGTCAAAAAATTGTGTTCAAAACCTAAACAGAGTGATTGCATGCTTAAAAAAGCCATTTAAATAGGACCTGGGGGTTCCTAATATAAAAACCAAAATGCCCAGTTTAGAATAGATAATTACCCATCATACAAAGAGCCTGAAAAATCGCAGCATGAATAGAAAACTCATATGAAAACTGAGATGAATCAGACATTCAAGTCTTCCAGCAAAGTTTTAAATGGCCATCCTGAAAAATTGTTCAATAGACAATTGCAAAGCCTCTTGAAACAGATGGAAAACCAAAACCTCAGCAAAGCATAAGAGTTGTAAAAAAGAACCAAATGGAAATTATAAAGATGAAAAATAAAATAATAGGAAAAAATACCTTGTTGGATGTGCTCAGTATTAGAATGGAGATGACAGAGAATAGAATCAGTAAATTTAAGGATGAACCAATATAATTAACCCAATATGAAAAACAGAGGCAAAATTGACCGAAATGACACAGGGTTACTTACATATATGAAGCAAATATTAACAGACCTAAAGCGGAGAAATAGATAACAATACAACAATAGAGACAGTATCTTACCTCACTTACATCAAAAGACGTATCATCCAGACAGAAAATCAATAAGGAAACATCAGCTATATATAATATATTACACCAGAAGGACTTAACAGATATCTACAGAACATTCTGTCCAAAAGAAACACAATACAAATCCTTTGCAAGTGCACATGGAATATTCTCCAGGGTAGATCAAATGTTAGGCCAAGAAACAAGACTTATTAAATTTGAGAGGATTTAAATCATATCAAATATTTTTTTGACCACGGTGGATGAAACTAGAAATCAATTAGACACACACACACACACACACACACACACACACACACACAATGAAAATTCAAAAATATGTGGAAAATTTAAAAAAATGCTATTGAACAACCAATGGGTCAAGGAGGAAATCAAAAGAAACATAAAAAAATGCCTCGAGGCAAACAAAATAGAAATATAACATAGCAAAATGTATGGGATGTAGCAAAAGCGGTTTTAAGGAGGAAGTTCATCACAATAAATGCCTACTTCAAGAAGCAAGAAAAGTCTCAAATAAACAACCTAATTTTATGACTCAGGAAGCTAGGAAAATAAGAACGAAGCCGAAAGGTAATAGAAGGAAGGAAATAATAAAGATGGAGCAAAAATAAATGAAACAGAGAATGCAAAAGACAATAGAAAATATCAATTGAAAAGACAAACAAACCTTTAGCTAAACTTATCAAGGAAAAAAGAGAAAGGACCCAAATGAATAAAATCATAAATGAAAGAGAAGTTATTATAACTATCACAGAAATACAAAGGGTCATAAGAGACTACTATTAACAATATATACCAACAAATTGGACAACCTAGAAGAAATGGATAAATCCCTAGAAAAGTAGATTCTACCAAGACTAAATCATGAAAAACTAGAAAATATGAACAGACCAATTACTAGTAAGATTGAATCATTAATCAAAACCTTTAAGCACACAAAAATCCAGGATAAGACAGCTTCACTAGGGAGTTATAGGAAACATCCAAGTAAGAATTAATACTGTCCTCCTCAAACTCTTTCAAAGAATAGAAGAGGATGGACCTCCTTCAAATTCATTTTATGAGGCCATTACTACTCTGATACCAAAATCAGAAAAGTACACTACAAGGAAAACAATTACAGACCAATCTCCTTAATGAACATAAATGCAAGAATTCTCAATATAATATCAATAAAACAAATTAAACAATACATTGAAAGGATAATACACTGTAATCAATGGGGTTTATTCAAAGGATGCAAAGCTGGTTCTACATCCAGAAATCAGTCAATGTGATGTACCACATTAACAAAATGAATAAAAATCATTTGATAATCTGAATAGATGCAGAAAAATCAACTGAAAAAGATCAACATTCATTTATGAAAAAAAACTCTCAACAAATTGTGTATAGAGGGAATGTGTCTCAACATAATGAAGGCCAATGTGACAAGTCCACAGACAATGTTGTAGATTAGGAACAAGAATGCCCACTCTTACCATTTTTATTCAGTAATGCTGCAAGATACAAATCAATATGCAAAAATATCTTGCATTTCCATATGCAAATGATGAAAACAGAATGAGAAATTAAAAAATAAATTCCACTTTCAACTGCATCAAAAATAATAAACTACCCATGAATAAATTTAACCAAGGATGTGAAAGACTGTATACTGAAAGCTACAAGAAATTAAGGGAAGAAACTAAATGACACAGATAAATGGAAGAATATTCTTTGCTCATGGGCTGAAGGAATTAATACTGTTAAAATGTCCATACTTCTTAAAGCAATATATGGATTTGATACAATCCCTATCAAAAGTCCAGTAGTACTTTTCACAGAAATAGAATGAACAACCCTAAAATTTGTATGGAATCACGGAATACCTCAAATAGCTGAAGTAAATGGGAAAGAAGAACAAAGAAGGGGCCTCATACTTCCTAATTTTACTTTATTGCAAATAAAATTAAAACAGAATAGCGCTGGTATAAAAACAGATCAATAGAACAGAATAAAATGTTTAGAAATAAGCCCACATATAGATAGTCAATTAATTTATGTGAAAGAAGCCAAGAATGTACAATAGGGACAGGAACTGTCATCAGTCAGTGGTGTTGAAAAACTGAATATCCAAAATATGCAAAAGAATGAAACTGGACCACTATCTTGCATTATACACAAATAATAACTCAAAATGGATTAAAGAGTTGAATGTAAGATCAGAAGTCATGAAATTTCTAGAAGAAAACAGGTGGTAAGCTCCTTGACATAGGTCTTGGCAGTGTTTTTTTTAATTTGATAATTAATTTGATTTAAATTAATAGTTGTTGGTACAGCAACTAAAGTAAAAACAAACTGGGCCTACACTAAACTAAAAAGTATCTTCTCAGTGAAGGACATCAGCCACTAAATGGCAGCCTGCTGAATGGGAGACAATAATTTCAAATCATATATCTCATAAAGGGCTGATATCCAAAATATATAAAGAACTCATACAGCTCAGTAGCAAAAAACCAACAATCCGGTTTACAAATGGGAAGAAGATCAAAATGGACATTTTCTAAAGAAGACATACAGATGGCCAACAGGCACATGAAAAATGCTCAATATCACTAATCATCAGGGAAATGCAAATATATTAGAATGGCCACTATCCAAAAGACAAAAAATAACAAGTGTTGGTAAGGAGAAAAGGGAGTTCTTTGTGTACTGTTGGTTGGAATGTAAATTAAGGCAGCCACTATGGGCAACAGTATAGAGGTTCCTCAAATAATTAAAAATAGAAATATCATAGGATCTGGAAATTCCACTTCTAAATATTTATCCAAAGAAAACAAAAACACCATAAAAAATGAAGTCTTGCTATTTGCAAATACATGGATGGACCTTGAGAACATTATGCTAAGTGAGATAAGTCAGTTTAAAAAAGCAAATGCCATGTGATGCCTTATGTGCAGAACCTAAAAAAACAAACAAACAACAAAACAAAACAAAACAGAAAGCACACAGATACAGAAAACAGATTGGTGGTTGCCAGAGGCAGGGGCAGGGGAGGGGAGAGAAATTGGTGAAGGGGTTCAAAAGGTAGAACACACATATGTATTTCCTGGTTCTGTTTACTGAAAGGCATAGCACCAATGCAGTCCAGCAGGAACGAACACCCACAGGACACAGACTGTGGTCTCTACACACCATATCTCACTAAAAGGAAGCTGGGCTTGGAACATCTTTTCATACTAGATATTAGAGAACATATCAAATATTTTAAAGTAATATTATATAAATATATGTATATATACATACATATATTTATATTTATACATGAGACATAGCTAATGCAATAATAAAGGGACAATTTATGACCATACATGCCTATGTCAAAATAGAAGGATGGTCTTAAATCAATAATCTAATTGCCTACATAGGAAGATGAAAAAATAAATCAAGCAGAATGAACTCAAGGCAAACAGAAGAATGTGTATCATCAATTAAAACAAAAATAAAAGAAAAAGTCAATGAAATAAAACCACGTTTTCAAAAACTTTGAAAAATTCAACAAATCAATAAGACCCTAGTAAGACTGATGAGGATAAAAAGAAGAGGTAGGTTTCCAATATCAAGAATAAGGCAGGAAATATCATTATACATCACGCTACTGTTTAAAAAGAAGATAATAAGGGAATACTACAAATACATTTATTCTCATGAATTCCTTAATTGAGAAGAAATAGACAAATTCTTGAAAAATTCCTAGTCACAAAAATCAACCAAGGTAAAATAATAAAACTGAATTCATAACTTAAAACTAAAAAAAAAATTTCCAGGCTGAGATGATTTCCCTAGAGATTGGTACCAAACATTTAAAATAGAATTAACTCTGAGTTTACACAATCTCTTCTAAAAAAATAGAAAACACTTCCCAATATATTTTTCAGGCCATACTTTCCTGATCACAAAATCAGACCAAGACAGTGCAAGAAAGAAGACAGAAAAACAGACCTTGTGAATTTACATGCAAAAATAGCATTAATATTAAAAAAAATTAATCCAATAATGAATAAAAATTATATGGCATACCTAGTGGGTTTTATTCTAACTATTGCAAGACTGGTTCAATATTTGAAAATCAATTAACATAATGCACAATATCAAAAGTTAATAAAGAAAAATCATATGACCAAACCAATTGATACATAAATGCATGTGTCCAAACCCAACACTTACTCATGGTAAAATTTTTCAAAAGAATAGAGGGAAATTACGAAAAAAATTTGGTAACGTGATTACACACAAAAATCTACAGCTAATATGCTAAATTGTGAAAGGCTGAACACTAGCCTCCTAAGACTACAACCAAGGGTGATATCATCTCCCATCATTCATACTCAACGTAGTGCTGTAATTTCTAATCATTGCAATGAAGTGAGGAAAATGAGTGAAAGGCATACAAAGTGGAAACAAAAGAAGTAAAAGTACTTTTATTTGCAGAAAACCTAACTGGCTACATAGAAAAACCCAAGGGACATACAAAACAATTCTAGATCTAACAAGTGAGTTCGTTCAGTAAGGCCATAAGATTTAAGATCAGTATGCAAAGATTAATTACATTTCCATATACTAACAATAATTTTGCAGAAACCAAATTAAAACACAATCATGCTAAAGGAAATGAGATACTTTGATATACGCTGAAGGAAACATATATAGGATCAGTTGGTACAAAGTGCAAAATGCTGATGAGAAAATCAAATTAGACTTAAAAAAATGGAGAGACAGGAACTGGAAAACTCAGTATAGTAAATATTTCAAATTGATGCATGGATTTAGTGCAGTTCCTGTTAAACTCCAGCAGGATTTTGTTTTGTACTTTTTATTGGCAGGCATAGAAGGCTCATTCTGAAATTAATATGCAAATACAGAGAACTTAGAAGAGTTAAAATTACCTTTAAAAAGAACAAAGTGGGAGGAATTACTGCACCCAATATTAACTTACTATATAGCTACAGTAATCAAGGCAGTGCATTTTTATAGAGATACAGACACATAGATAAAAGTAAACAAAATAGAATACCCAGAAATTTACATACACAAATAACTCAAATAACTTTTTACAAGATTGCAAAAGCAATTCAATGGAGCAAAAATAGCTTTTCAACAAAGAATACTAGAGTAATTGGGCATACATGGGCAAAGACGTCAGCCTCAACCTACATCTCACAGCTCAGAGAAAAATTAATTCAAATAGATCACATTTAAATGCTGTACATAAAACTATAAACGTTTGAGGGAAAAAATATAATCTTTGATGTCTAGGGCTAGGCAAAGAGTTCTGAGACTTGAAACCAAAAACATAATCTATATGAGGAAAAACATAAAAATTGCACCTAATAAAAATTAAAATATTTTTCTCTGCAAAAGATACTGTCAGGAGATGAAAATATGAGCTATCCACTTGGAGGAAATATTTACAAACCACATCCTTGTAAATACATAGGATATATGAGATAATCTCAAAGCTTAACAGTGGAATACTAAATAATAATTCAAGCAATCTAATCGAAAAAAATGGGCAAAAGACGTGAGGATACATTTCCCTGAGTAAGACATACAGAGAGCAGATCAGCTCATGAAAAGATGCTCAACATCATTAGCCATTAGAAGGTGCCGATTCGAACCACAAAGAGATATTAGTACAGACCCACCAACATGGCTAAAAATGTGCCAACACCAAAAACTGATGGAAGATGTGAAGAGAAACCAGATCACCTACGTAATGATGGTGGGAATTTAAAATGATAGAGTCACACCACAGAGTGATTTTCCAGGTTCTTATAAAACTAAACATGCAGCTACTAAATGGCCTGGGAATTTTACTCTTGGGCATTTATCCCAGAGACATGAAAATGTGTGTCCACACAAAATTTCTACTGACTGTTTATATCAGCTTATTTGTAGCAGCCCCAAACTGGTTACAACCCAGATGTCTTTCATTGGAGCAGTGTTTCAACAAATCCCACACAGTAATCTAAAAAATTAATGAACTACTGATGCACACCATGACTTGAATGACTATCCAGAGAATCATATTGAATGGGAAAAAACAATTAAAAAATATTACTTAATTTATCATTCTATAATTTAATATTCTTGGGTTTATTAAAATTAAAAAAATTGAAGAACATGTAAGTGGTTGCCTGGGTTCAGGGATGGAGGTTGGGAGTGAGCTTGCAGTAATGGTGCTGTGCATGGCAATGCCGATAGTTTTAGCTATATGTGGACAGTTTGAATGGATGCTTTGGTGCTGGAAGTATTCTGCATATTGACATTATTACTATCTATATTCTAGCTGCATTATTACACTATAGTTTTAAGAGGTGTTTACATTAGGGGAAACTTAGTAATGGATTTCTGGTATATCTGTATTCTTTCTTACAACTTCATGTGGGTCTACAATTACCTAAAACCTGTTTACTTAAAAATATATCTATACTTGGCAATATAGCATTGAATGCACTTATCTAGGCTTGCGCAGGTGGGATAGGAGTGTTGCATTCGTAGTGCATTTGGGATGGCCTTTCAGGTTGATATTCAATAACACTATTATTTAATAAAAGCCATTTGTCTAGGATCATTGAAGCTGGGAAGGATTTTATTAGAATTGTGAATAAGCAAATTCTAATCATCAGAAACTTAGATTATCCAGTTTAGAAAAGAATAAGTCTGGTGAAATAAAATTTTTAAAAGATGCCTTCTTTATGAAAACTTTTGCTTTAACTATTGACCTAGTATAAATAAATTTTCCAGAACACAAGAACATGAAAAGATATCATGGGTTGTAGATTTAGTCTTTACAATGATAAAAATGCTACTAACCCAAGAAATTCTGGGAGATGGTGTCCCATATAACTTCTTGCATTTCAGTGTAGCGTTCTTTTATGGTGCGAAATTGAAAGAATTCATGAAATAACCTCTGAAAGCTTCTATCTGATATAAGACCATAAACCCAGAGAAACCTATCCTACATCTTCATCTCCCACACGTCCTCCACTAAATGTTTGAAGCTCCTCTTGGAAATCTATTTATATAATAGCTTATTACAACCTTTTCAAGGTAAGAATCTTGTAATAGAAAAATACAGTGACAGTAAAATTTACAATTCAATGTCTCTGATGTTCATATATTTGGGGAATGTCTTTTGAAAATATACACCAATGTACAGCCTTGTAATAAAACATTACATACAAAACAGACATCAGACATCTGTGAAAAGTGTATTTTATAAGCATTTTAATTTCCATCCATGACAGAAGGCTAAACAACCCAGCAAAGGGAGAAATAATAGTATAAATTTATTTGCCTTCAGAAAGAATTTGATGCTATCCAACATAACAATTTTTCTTGATAAGTAGAACCATAAAAATACATAGAATGCATTCATAATTTTATTTTATTTTGTTTTACTTGCTTTTCTTACTATCTTTTCTTTTTGATAGGGTGAATCTAGGCAGAGAGAAGTGAGTCACACTCCATGCTCCTCTTTAAATTCATACAGAGACAAGAATTATTTCCCTAACACTAGGAAACTGGTAAAATTTAGCCAATCTCTTCTAGGATTTCTAACCCTGTTGAAAGGAAAATTGATAATAAAATATAAGTTTAAAGAGGGAGAGGAAAAAGAAAACAATGGAATGAGACAGTTGGAGATCACTACATAATTAGTGTCCAAGAAATAAACTACAAATAAACAAGGCTAAAAATGGAATGATATAAAGAGTAATGATATAATGTGGATTCAGATCTGGATACACAAGGGTTCAGATCCGAGAAATGTCGACTGTTCACATAAGTGAGATAGCACAAGACAGGAAGTATGAAGTATAATTAATGTCTAGTTGGTTGAGTTCTACCAAAATGCTTTTAATTTTTCTTAATCCATGTTTATGATAAATATGGCAAATTTATACCATTTATAACAAATACAGCTGATATATTAGAATCACTATCTGTGAAGGGACTTTCCCTCCGCTATGTGTCCAGCTTCCTTCATTCTGTAAACTTGGAGGAGGGTTTCATGTGTCTTCTTGTCATATAATCTTTGGATGGGGAGAGAAAACAGCAGTCAGTTTCTAAAATGATAAAGACCATGACTAGAGATCATAAGGCAATGAAAAATTATGTGAAGAGGATAGCTTGTTTTAGGGCCATAACAAAGTAAAATATACTGGACCTCACCTCCTGCTATAAACCACAAAACTGATGAAACAACACTTCTCAGGTGCTGCTCAAAAGACTGCAGAAGACTGCTCCTGAGACAAGAGAACCCTACGAGTTAAGTGCCACATTCTTCCCGTGTACATTCCTGGGGCCACTGATAACACAGCCCAGAGACACAGAGCATCAGCAGACCAAGCACCTTGCAGGGTGGAAGGCAGAGGGACGAGAGTTCAGGTAAGCTGGCACAGCTGTGACACGGAGGGGAGAGCAGGAAGCCCAACAGTCTGTGCTGGGTCACCTGGATCTTAGCCTGAAGTAAAAACGAGCATGCCCAGGTCTGGTCTCATTAAGGCTTCCCATAGGAAAGATGGCCACAGGCTCTGAGATGCGTGGCTGTTCTAGGGAACAAATAATGCTGGAAGTCACTGTGGCCTTGTTTGGTCAGAGAAGAGGGATCTCACCAAACATCCTAGACATTTAATGTAAGATCCCAGAAAAGTCTCATTTTAGAAGTGCCTGGCTCTAATGAGCCTAAAAGCAGGCCTTGATATATTAAAGTTTATTATCTAATAAATTATTGCCAGCCAGAACCAATGTGAACCCTCTTTAAGGTAAGACAACAAAATTTTATTTTTTTAGTAACATGATATAGTATCCAGAATAAAATTCAGAAAAGAAATTTAAAAAATTACAATAACCAGGGAGAAAAAAAAGGTCATTAAAAACAAACCCAGAAATGACACAATAGTTGGAATTAGCAGTCAAGAACATTAAAACAACTGTTACAAATATTAACATTTAAGGATATAAGGAAAAGCTGTGCACCATGAGTGAAAAAAAAGGGTAGATTCTAGCAGAGAAATGGAAATTATAAGACACAACTAAAAATTATGAATTTGAAAACAAAAAGCCTGTGATAAAAAATTCATCAGAGAGGAACAACACATGGAAATTAGAGAAGAAATGAATAAAATAATACAAACGATCAACCTTTAAACATATTTAAAAAAGCTGAAAATTAGATCAGTTTCTTCAAGGCTGATATTAACCAGCTGAAAATATGAGTAAGTGGACTAACAAAAGGAGAGACAGAAAGTGGGACACAACATACAGGAATTAATAATACCTCTTTTTCCTAAATATACTTGAAAAACATCAAGCCTTGTTAAAATACCCATACTGCCAGAGCAGTGTACAGACTCAGTGGAATCTGTATCACAATATCAAAATACAAAAAAGTGGTATTTTTCACAAAAAGAGAACAAACACTTCTAAAATTTGTATTGAACCATGAAAGACCCCGAATAAGCTGAAGCAATTTTGAGAAAGAAGAACAAAGCTGGAGGCATCATGCTCTGTTTTCAAACTATATTACATCGTTGTACTATCGTTTGGCCTGGTATTGGTGCAAAGATAGAAACATAGTATGATGGAACCGAACAGAGTGCCAGAAATAAACTTACACATATGTGGTCAATTAATTTATGACAAAGAAGCCAAGAATATTCAATGGGGAAAGACAGTCTTTTCAATAAATGGTGTTGGGAAAATTGTCCATGCAAAAAAAATGAAACTGGATCAGTACAATATGTCGTACATAAAAATTGACTCAAATGGATTAAAGTTGTGAATGCAAGATCTGAAGTCATAAAACTCCTCAAAGTAAACATAGGCAGTCACCTCCCTGACATGGGTCTTTGCAATGATTTCTTGAATCTGACATTAAAAGCAAAAGCAACAAAAGCAAAAATAAACAAATGGGGATAATTAAACTAAAAATTTCTGCAGAATGAAGGAAACTATCCACAAAATGAAAAAGCAACCTACTGAAAGGGAGAAAATAATTGCAAATCATGTATTTGATAAGGGGCTAATATCCAAAATATATAAAGAATTTATAAAACTCAATAATAAAAAAATAACTAATATGATTAAAAAATAGCAGAAGACCCAAATGGACATTTTCCAAAGATAGTTAGATGGCAAAAATGTACATGAAAAGATGCTCAACATCATTAATCATCAGGGAAATGCAAATCGGAACCACAACAAGACATCACCTCACACCACTCAGAATGGCTATGATCAAAAAGACAAGAAATAAGAAGTGTTGGCTAGGATGTTGAGAAATGGGTGCCCTTGCGCACTCTTGGTGGGAATGTAAATTGGTGCAGCCACTATGGAAAACAGCATGGAGCTTTCCCAAGATATCAAAAATAGAGCTACCACGTGATCCAGGAATTCCACTTCTGGGTATTTATCTGAAGAAAATGAAAACACTAACTCAGAAAGATATATGCACCCTTACGTCCGTTGTAACATTAATTGCAATAGTTAAGATATGGGAACAAAATGTCCACTGATGAATGGATGGATGGAGAAACTGTGATACACACACACACACACACACACACACACACACACACACACACACACCCCACACACACAAACACAAGGCAACTATTCAGTCATAAAAAAGAATAAAGTAATGCCTTTTACAACCACATAAATGGACTTTAAGGACATTATACAAAGGGAAGTAAATCAGACAGAGAAAGACAAACACCACATGATCTCTCTTATATGTGAAAGCTAAGAAAAAAAACAGGTTTATTAATACACAAAACAGATCGGTTGTTGCAATAGGTGTGGGATGAGAAGTGGGAGAAATAGGTGAATGGGTACTTTTTAGTTTAAATATATTGAATTTTTTTTTAGCTTCACTCTTTATTTTTATTTTTTATTAAGTTATCATTGATATACACTTTCATGAAGGTTTCACAAGAAAAATAATGTGGTGGCTACAGTCACCCATATTATCAAGTAACACCCCCATACCCCATTGCAGTTTCTGTCCATCAGTGTAGTAAGATGCCACAGAGTCACTACTTGTCTTCTCTGTGCTACACTGTCTTCCCCATGACTCCCTCCCCCACAAGTGCCAGTGTGTTACAGCATTGCTCAGGAAGGCTTGCTCAGGGCTTACTAATTACCTGACACATAGTGTACTCCCTGTGAGGAAGCTGAGATGCTGCAGGAAACAGACCTCTGAATAACAAAGGCATAGAAAGCTATTTCCTCTAGCGAGTGGTAAAAAGAAAAGTTATGCAACATAGAAGACAATAAGATAACATATTTAACTGTTGAAGAAAACTTAAATCCAGGATTCTATAGCCAATTACTGTCTTTCAAAATTAAAGGTGAAATAAAGTAATTGAGGTAAACAAAACTAAGAAAATGTGTTCTACAGACATGCAATAGAAAATCATATAAGAAGTGTCTGCCTTTACTTATAAATGATACAGAGTAGAAATCAGGACCTTCATAGAGGAATGAACACTTACGGGATGGTAAATATAAGTGTAATTATGCATGTACTTTTTCCCCAGGTTTATTGAGATATAATTAACATACATCATTGTATAAATTTAAGGTGTACAGAATAACAGTTGGACTTACATATACTGTGAAATGATTATCACAATAAGTCTAGTTGTCCCATATCTCATATAGATACAATAAAAATTTTAAAAACTTTGTGATGAAGACTCAGGATTTACTCTCTTAACAACTTCCATCTATATGATACACAGTGTCAGCTACAGTCATCATGCTGTGCATTACCTCCTTTGTACTTATTTATCCTACAACTGAAAATTTGTAGTTCTGACCTCTAAATTATACTCAATATAAAAGAATGTAGGTAAGGAGGAAGCTGGGATCAAATAACAGATGGGTAATTGAAAATAGTGAACTTACAATCAATCATAACTATAGTTAAATAAAAATGAACTGAACAATTAATAGATGGACATTATCACTCTGAAGAAATAAATAAGCTCTAATAATAATGTGTTACTTATTCATTTTAAATATAAAGATACTGATCAAAAGTAAATGCATGAAAAAGACTATGCAAACAGTTTCACAAGAAAGTTTATGTGGCTATATTAAAAGCAGATTCATTCCAGCCTAAGATTGGAGGATAAGAGGCTCCTGAACTCACCTCTTCCCATGGACACACCGAATCTACAGCTACACACAGAAAACATTCTGAAGGAAATCCAGAAAATCGCTGAACAACACCTAAACATCAGGCGAACAATAAAAAATCCTAAATCAAAACAGAAAACACTGAGAAACACTCCTGCCCACCCCTGGCAGAATGAGAAACACCCAGGAGGTAAATCAGAATTCCTAGCTTCTCTCTGCGTAGGAACAGTTTGGATCCAACTGTAAGGACAAACTTAACACTTCTGCCTAAGGGACAGTCTCCCAAAACAAGAGGTCCGAAAGTCAATGAGGCTTGCATCCATGATCCCATAAGACAATAGTGAAAAAAAAAAAAACGGTTCTTAAAGGACTCATGAGGAATCAGCATGGCCATGCCCCACGTCTCAGCACAGAGACAGCCGACAGAAAGCCCCTTCCCCAAGTTCTTCCCTAAGACACGCCGATATGCATGAAAAGGCTGATGCCTGAGGCTCCAGCTTAACTTGGTCAGTGTATATTTAAGTGCTGACTGAGATCCTCCCGTGAGGCACAGGTCCTGGCACACCCTCCGCTATTGGGAGCCACTAAGAACACAGAAGGCAGTGGGATAATTACAAAGTTTTGAGACACAGCCAAAATTCAGCCATAAAAATGAAGGAAATCCTGCCATTAGCAGCAACATGGTGGACCTTGAGGGCACTGTATAGTGTTAAGTAAGTCACGCAGAGAAAGACATATATATATATATATATATATATATATATATATATATATATAATTTATATGTAGAATCCAAGTAAACCAACCTCAAAGAAACAGGGAAGAGGTCAGTGGTTGCCAGAGGTGGGGTGCAGGGGTAGGGAGGTGGAGGAAATAGGTGGCATCAAAATGTACAACCTTCAAGTCAAAGGAAAACAAATTCTGGGAATGTGATGTATAGCATGGCGATTTTATTTACCACTCTACTGCATATTTGAAAAGTTGGTAAGGAAGTAAATCTTAAAAATTCTAATTAAAAGGAAAATAGCGTGAGGTGATTGATGTTAATTAAACTGATTGTGGTAATAATTTTACAATATATACATATATCAAATCATTATTTTGTACATTTAATCTATGTTGTATCTCAATAAACCAGAAAAAATAAAACAGAGACATTAAAAAATAAAATCTAACAAACAATACCAGAGAAATAGGAAAATTTCCTTTTGAATCTGTTACAGCTTCTCTTTGTTATAAGATCTACACTCAGTAAGAACATTTATATGCTCCTAACTGCCTCATTGCATCTGAATTCAGACCCAAAAGTCTTCACTGCCTTGGAATTTCTCTGATGCCTTCAATTTTAAATCTTGTTTTACAAAGTTGTTCTGCATTTCATATTTTTCTTGGTAAGATGATTGGTTTGAAACAGCACAATCTGTTATTGCTAACCATGTAATATTTTTATACTATACTTAAATCTATAATCCTACGCTTCTACCAAGTCACCTTCCAGTCCATTTTGAAGCAACTAGTGCAATGAAGAACTGCCTGTGTTAGCTATCCTGTCCTTCCAACCTGTCTACTTTTCAGTTATTCATATCTTTGCGTCCCAGCAGTCAACACACTGAGGTTTTGCAGTAGGTGCTCAATATCTTTCTTGAATAAAGTGATGTACAAATAAATAGCCATATTTTAATTTTACATCTCTTCAGTTAATCTAGGAAAGGCTTACCTTTTCTCTGCAAATGTTTCAATTATTATTTGAAGACAGGTGTTCTTTTTTGTAATTATTTATTCTCTGCAGGTTAAATGCCCCTTGTGCCTCCCATTGCGCCCCACAAGCTAATTCTTGCACTTTCTACTGAATAAGTCCTAATTTTTCATTTTCTTCTTAATACATCTCCATGTCAGTTGCCAATCCAAACCTGTCATATTCCACTTGCACACCACCACCTTAGGTTTATTCTGTTGGTTCCCAGTGATAACCTGGCTGCGAAATTCCCTCTGGACCGGGGGAACGGGAGAACCAAGCCCTCAAAGGCACTCCCACTTTCTAACCTCAGGACGATGGCATGCGACACATTGAAGCATAATGAATCACTTCATGGAAAGTCACCTGCAGCAAAGTTCTGATTATAACAGTCTTTCTTTAGATCACTTCCCAGGCACATTTTGCAATACACGAATGTAAAAAAAGGTAAGAGTTTTTTTCCCCCATTCTGCTGGATTCAGTCATGCAGTTGATAGAAGTTTATTTTTATCTTAACATTAGAGGTTACCCGTAGGGCTGCTGAATAATTAAGGACCGCGCTTCCTGCAGTTCCTCAGTAAGAAAATACCCAGGCCTTTTTCTGTCATTAGTTAATAACAGAGCACAGGTGTAAGGGTGCTGCTGCTTTGGGAAGTAGTAACTTTTTATTGAGTGAAATTGTCAGTTCTATTTGCACCCTTTTCCCCCTAAATTTGAAAGGCTTTTGATACCCCAGCATCAAGGTGAAAATTCACAGGCTTCTCGTGGCATAGCTGATGTTCATTTTATAGCTCAAGGGAACCTCTGAGTGGAAATCACACTTAGTTGCTTGTCTCCCTTTGGTAGATAATTTGCCGTTAATCTAAGTAAGGACACTGTGCAGGGGTCTTAGTTAAAAAGTTTACACACTGTACCATCAGTTTTATTGCTCCTGTTGTACCCACTTTTAATTCCTTGTGGCCAACCTGAGCTTTGTAGTCTGTGACAATTCTTGGTTTGGAGGGTCGGGTGTCACTCATGCATGACTGAAAGCAACCAATTATCTGGGCTCTTCTGGACGAAACTCCTTGGTATTCATATAATGCAGCTGCACAAACACGGTCAGATTATTGTACCATTATCTCTAGGTTATAGACAAAGGACACAAGCATTCAGGGTCCTGTGGGTTAACTAAATGTCATCGGAGGGACACACTTGTCAATCACACATACAATCACTTATCTCTACTCCCTTACTACCACCTGTATTTTCTTCATATTTTCTCACTCTACAGTTCACACCAGAAACCATTTTAGCTAGCTTGCCCCAGTGTAAGGCTAATTCAGTGCTCATGCCGAGTACTGCCCACACGTCCTGTTACTCTATTTGGAGTGTATCCACTTCCTTCACAGCAAATATGAGGTTTTAGGATCATAAGTATTTTTGATCAGTCACCTTACTTTCGTCTGCCATTAAGCTCTGAAGTTCCAAGGAGTGCCCTACCTACTGTTTTCCTTTGTTTTATCTCTGACATGCAGCCCAGGCTCTACAAATGGTGCATCCCAGATATTTGACGGGTAGTCTTAAATCCTGAAGAGAGAACCTGTTTCATCTGGAAACAGGGGATGCCGCAATGGCCTGAGCAGGAGGGGCCAAGATAAGGCCCGGGTGGGCAACCGATGACGGTAAACCCGGAGGCTGAACTGCAGGGGAGAGAGAGCCGGGGACCAACGAACAGGGTGGCTCTCCAGCAGGGTCACCGGGATCACTGCCGAGAAGGTGTGGCCCCTAAAGCCTGCTGCCAAAGTCACACTTGCCGTGTTTCCTACCCAGAGCAGAGACTGGGTGCGGCTTCCTTCCATGTGCAAGGGCTCAGACTCGGTCTCACCATCAGCTGGGGGAGAGGATCTGCGTCTGCGCCCTTCATTCCCAGAGGAGCAGTATTGTGAGGCCCACGACAAAATTTTAGGGATCAGGATGGGTTTTCCCCAATGTCTCAGAATTCTTCCCAAATCTGAATAACAAAATATCTTCTCCGCTCTATACCTCAACTACTATCTGATCTCTTAGGGTCACGGAAATCCATTTTAAGCCATGCACGTATTTGCTAAATATTGCTAATGTGAGTGAAAAAACATGTCTTCATAACATCACAAACCTGCACATGATGTAATGAATCCCTACTGACGTAACTTGCTGAAACATTTGATAATAACTGGTTTTGTCTCCTTTAATCACCACAATCTTTGCTAAAATATAAACTACAAGTATATCTAAAATAACACTCGGAGTTTTTCCAACTTCAGAATTGACAAACACTAGAAATAGTTTAAGTGAATCATAGTATATTTTTATATACTCTTAGCATAAAATTACATAAATCTATACACCTCAGTCTATAATAGATGCTATTTATAATTTACATCAGTCTTTTAATCTACTGAGCATCCTCTATTTTCTGGGCCAGTCCATGTCATTATTTTCTTGTTTATGATTTGTGTACTGTGCCCTTCCATTTCCTGGGACATTCCACTAGGACTGCTTCTTTTTCTTATGACTCTCACTATTATCTGCTGATTTTTAAAAAATTCATATCTTCGAATTATTAAAGTCCCATGCGAGCACTAAGTCTTTACCACAACCTCAAGAGAAATTTGTTTCTGCCCCAATACCTGCCATGTTCTAACTACCTGCCTTTTTTTAAAACAATTTTTCTGAAGAGACCTTTGTGTGTGGTTTTGTCTCAGACCTTCACAGAGCTGTGTGTCTGCCACATTCTCTCTGAGGTTCGAGGGAACAAGGAACAGCCTGGAGAGGAAATTTCGAATGTCTTGCACAATTCGTGAGTGAAGTCCACGTGGAAAAGCAACCAAGCATGCCTCTTTCCTCGTTGTCCCCCCACCGACTAATCCCAGCAGAATGTGCACTGATAACACAATGGTACGCAGTATCACTGTTAATTATTTGTAGTTTTTGGATGCAAAACAGGATACAAGCCCATAAACCAAGTGTTTCCTGGGCTTCAAATTCCAGAAACTGAAATGGTATCCTTTATAGACTTAATATTTAAAGTTTATGAAATACAAAACTTATTTTATAAAAGCATAACTTTATTTTAATTATGCAGCCACCTGCTCAGGCTCAGATGCTAATGTCCACATGATGATCAGAGAGGACACGGCAGCAGCTGAAATCGCGGCCCCCGTAAAGGGGCTACGCTCCCCTCGCGACAGTACCTCCGCAGAGGCACCCGGGACACTTACCTGCTCTTACCCTCCGCTTTCCCGGCTGCGCTCTGTGTCAGCTGCTCACCCGCCCTCCAGGCGCCGGCTGGGGTTCACCCAGGGGCAGTACCTTGAGACAATGAAGCGTGGTAGGAAGGGACGGGTACGTGTTTCCCTGGCTGCTTCTCTGTGGCTTGGCCGCACGCAGGTGCTTCTCTGGCCACAGGTCAGGATGCCATTAACACCATTCCCTCAGCCCTGAGGTTCTCACATATGGCTCTGTCCCCTCTTCCAGACTTCACGCTGGTCCCTGAACCAAACTGTCACCATCCCTGAGGGATTATCCTCCTTTGATTTTCCCATAGCTTGTCTACTCCTTTGACGACTCTTTATTAGGTCTTCCAGTGTTTCTGTGTGATGCACTGCAGTTCCTCGGCCGGCACCCTGGCTGCTGTGGAGGCTGCAGGACACGCACCACCCCTGGTCCTTCCGTGGGGAAGCATACTTTCCTCACGGTCAGGGAGACTGCACAAGACGCTTCAAGTTCAAACTGACCTTACTCATACACTACAAGAATTCAAAATTTAAATATTAACATAAAAATTGTTCTAGGCCAGGTAAAAACAAAATTTAAAAATGCTACAAAAGATATGTCCATGACTCCAGGACATGATTTTCCCAGATGTGTTGGGGTTTAATCTTCACTGAAGATAAGTGAACACTCAAAAATGGCAAAACATTTGAAGAAATGGTTCATCATGAATGAAGGAAGAGCCATGTCATGGAGAATGTTTAGTATGTCAAAAACAGAAGACAAAACGGCAACTTGAACTAATCACTTAATCTTATGTGTTTACCATAAGTATACAAAAAATACTGTGGAAAAATAGGTATATTTGGAAAAAAATAATTTAGTAGGCAGTGTAGAATAAATAAATAAACAACTTAAAAAGGTATTAGTAAACTTTAAGGTAAATATGAGGAAATGAGCTCAAAATGCAACTTTAAGAATTAAAGAGATGTAAACTGTAAGAAAGCAGTTCAGAGATAGGGAAGAGAGTGTGAAATTTTCACCTTTCATCTGAAATAAATTGTAGAAAAAAAAGGTAACATATCCTATTACTGACTATTAAAAGCAATATATGATAATGACCAAAAAAGTTTTAGGGTTAAAGACCTAAATCTGAAACTGAATACATTATTACAAAAATAATATCAGAGAGTAAAAAGAAATATCTTTAACAAAGAAGGAAAGATATATTTCTCTAAACAGCAAATAAATTGGTCATTCAACAGCTTCCATGTACTCCCTAGAAAATGGAAAAAAATGTTAAACTGCTGAGGAAAATGCGTTCAACCAGCATATCATTCAAGAGTGAGAGCGACTCCCTGGGAAAAGAAAGCACGAGAGCTTGTCACTCACACCGATATGCTGAAGATTTCCTTAGAAGACCCATATGAGGTGGAAAAAAACTAACTCCAAAGCACATGATGACAGATGCAAGAAATGTCTGAGTGAAGATTCTGTTCAATAAGTAAGTTGCTTTAAAGCAACATATTTTTTTTTACTTCCTTTGATGTTAGGCTTTTTCATCTACTCTGAAATACCTAGTTCATAGACGTTAAATTTAGTGATTTTATGCGACAGCATTTGCTGCTCTTCTACAATAACAAAATGAATTTCTTTGGTTTTGAGTGTAAGGATAGATCCCCAATGGGAAGAAAACTAAATGTCATGCGTGTTGTCCTATATAACATATACATCATGTCACAGTGCAGGAGTGTTAATCATTTAACCATTTTGCAATACCCACTGAATCTTAATGCTAAAAAGAAAAAGTGGAGAGAGGAGAGGGCACATGCTGCCTGAGTGTCGGCGTGTGTGCAAATGCTCGTGTCAAAATGCAGACTTGATCGTGTATTTCCAGGTGGGGCTGAAGCCTGCATCTCCTCCAAGCCCCAGAAATGTCCCTTGTGCTGGGATTGCTCAGAGTGGAACTGTAGCCACACCCTCTGCTGCGAGTAATAGTCACCTATTAGTATCGTAACTGCAGATGGATTCGTCACCAGACTGGGAACAGCTTCCTATTCCTTCCTTCCCCAATCTTACTTTGTAGTTGCCTTTTATACTTCCCTTCAAAGATTAGAGTGTCAGGCGCCTCACCTGAACATTCAGAGAAGTCGTACACCATTAATTCATGCCTTACAATCTAGGTGTGGTTTTTTTATACAGTGTTTAAACTAGAGTCACACTTTTGGTTCTCTCTGACGGAGTGAAACTGTGTGCTTGACATTCAATGGTCTGGCAGAATTGTGGGGCCATTTCACTGAACTTGCCATCATCTTCCACTTTCCTCTCTGCCTTGCTGTTCTCCATTCTCTAATTAAGTAATTAAGCACATGTTTGGGAATCATAATACATAGAGTGATTTATCATTACAAGTAAAACAAAAGAATGAGGTTAAGTGGGTTTTTCTGAAGCAGAGAAAACAGCCACATGGGGCTGAGCTATTTGCTCCTAAGTCTGAGGCAGTTCATGGTGAAAGATTGGTCATGAATGCCCACACCATCCCACTGACGTCCTTGCTGTGTTATCTAATATTTCGGTGATTGCTTTATTGTTACCTCAGGATGGAGATAGTAAGGTCTTCAAGGAGAAGTGTTCTGGAGGCTCTGACTTGGGGCCACATTGAAATGGCTAATACAACTCCACTATGATCATTTTAACTTATGTTTCTGTGCCACTGAGAGTTGGGTGGGATGAGAAGACAAACTCTGTTTAAGAGAAGAGCTAGGCTTGGATTTCGTTCGCATGGAAATAAGTGGAAACATGCCCCCTGACAGGAATTTCAGGTCAGCCTGCCGTCCTTGCCTGCCCTCACCTCCTGCGCAGTCCCCTCTCCTTTAAGTTCTGGGACGCTTTCTGGGGTGGGGTTACAGCTGTTCCTTACATGATGTGGGAAACATACGCCCCAGGGAAGAGGCTCAGTGATTCCTCAAGGTGAATAAATGAGTGACATTTCTTTCAAGATTATTTTTCATGGAGAGAAAATGTGCTGAGTGTATTTAAACAGACGGAAGATTGCAGAAGGGAAAACTGGTTTTAGTCAACAGAGTCAAATCCACAGTTTGACCAGAAAAGATGAACACCCTAAACTTTTAATTTACTTTGTTAATTAGTAAAAGCAAATCCAAGTTTTTAATGGCTCTTTTTGTATTTCTTTCATTTTCTAAGTCCAAGAGTTTGTCAATTCTAATCAATCAGTTTCCTCAGGTGTAATAATTGAAAACACCTCCTGGTAATTTTTATTTGTTCACTCCTAGACAGAACACAAGTTCTTTAATGTCAATGGCTGTTTATTTTAGCTTCTATTCATCCTGTCTGGAATGAGGCTTTGCACATAGGAGGCATTCCAGATGCCACTAAATATAAAGGTAGAAGAAAATGAATCTTTTCCTGTCACTTTAAGATCCATATTGATGACTATATGTTACAGCAGGATGAAAAACAAAGAGTCAAAATCTGGGACCCAAACAAATCAAGGCTCTGCCAAAGTCTGGATATTGTGGTTTTGGGATAATTAAACCCTTTGAGCCTCTGCTTTTTCATCTGCAAAATGGGGATAGCCCCCATCATGCATCCTTTTCAATACTACGAGCTGTGTTGAGGAACTAGGCCGGGCATGACTTAGATTCACTCAGTAACTACCAACCAGACGGGGAAGAACTGAGCTCAGCTCTGATTCGCAGAGGTGACTGGGCACTTTACGGAGAGAGTGAAGGAGCGGGGCTGGGTGGGGGGGATAGCAGGTCAGGGAAGGGGGAAATTACAAAGGGTGGTCAGCATAAATGCGCTTGGTGTGTGCTAGCTGGCAGTTGTGCAGTTAGGATTTTATCTCCCCACAGATGCAGGAAGACAGAGGCTCTATCTCCCCTGATGATTATTTTTCAAAGGACTGGCCATTAGGTCCTTGAGAAAGACACTCCTAAATTCTCGTAGGTATATATTCACAATGGGAAGCCCCTTTTAGTAATTGCTCCAAAAAGGAAAGGGCAGAGACCTGTCACCCAGGGCGCTCGCCTCTTAGCGTGGAGGTTTGGGTGGAGTCGATGTGTGCCAAGGTTTCTGCAGTTCTCAGAATCACAAGGAATGTGAAATTCTCAACATGACACCTGATCTAGTGCAGGCAGTTAACTCCATCTTTTGAAATTCATTACAAAGAAGGACCTTGAACATCCAGAGAACACGTGACCCCTGAGACCCTTTGCTTTGGGGTTATGCCTCCCCACTTTCAGCTTCTAAGACAACATGACATTGTAAAACAAAGAAGAATGCTCTGGGATCTTATCTTTTGCATTTTTATTATTACTATTATTTTGTTTTTCACAATTTAAATGGCATCTTGTTTTGCATTTCAAAGAGGAACAAAATGCCTCACTTAATTTAAACTCTGGACCCACCAATAATGTTCCTAGATGGGGAATTTTGTGAATTTTGAGGTTAACAGAGCATGTTGCCATCTGTGCTCAGTCCAGTGAAATTAATGCCAACACCTTTGAAAAAGAGTGTATATCATCTTTAAGTATACTTACTCAGTTCTTTGATTTCCATAATGTGAATGCCCACATGGTAAAAATCTCTTTTTTGAGCTAAGAGAAATATACAAAGAAAAATGTGAAATCAACTCAGTTCAGCAGGTTGGGAACTGATTTTTCAATGAAATATGTACGACCAAAAGGAATACACATTCCATTTACATTTGTTTCTACTCCAAAGGCACCTTTCAGCGCCTGCTCACAAGGAGCTGTCAGCATCCATCTTCAGAGATGAAATAAAGTAAAAAGACAGTGGAACCTATCTATTGCTTCTCTGGAGAAGCACAGTTTTAATTTCCCTTAAATTCCTCTACTTAATTTGACAGTTAGAAACTTTTGTCTCATTGGGCTCCCAGAACGCAGTGAAATGCACTGCTCAGAGAGCTTGATTTTATTGCAGATATTATCCAGATGTGTTTTAAGCCTCTAAGACCATGACGAGCCCCAGAGAAGCGACGTTACTTAACAGAAACACTTAAGGATGAATTAAACGGAGATGGTGTTGGTTGATAAAGTTGCCTGAGTTTCCTGTTCTGTCTCCTTTTGCGTGTTATTTTTGAGATGAGACTGCCGTGGCTGGGATCTTGAGATTCAAGCCTTCTTTGATTATGCAGTAAAATTGCATCAGTTGTAACTTATTATCACAATATGTGTGATAATTCCCATAAGGTCTGAGAATGAGTTCAATTTGGTGTTAACATAGCACGGAAGGAAATGGTGATAAACAGTGCTGGGATGGAAATTTCAATTAAAAAGAATCTCTTATTAAGATGTAGAAAGCTGGCTTCTTTTGGAAAGGAGAAGTCATATGGAAAGAAATTTGATCAAATCATCAGTCCTTTCAAATATTCATGCAGAAATCTCAACAAATCTACCAGTTTCTTAGTTGCCAATGGAAGATATTCATGTGTGGAAAATATATCTACATTCCAATTGTCTACACTCTACACACCACCAATTAAAGTGTGAGTAGAACAGATATGTAAATATGTCAGCAAATAGTTTGAAAGTGAAAAAATGCAATACTTATGGTCATAACTAAGTCCCCAAGTAAGGAAAGCGTACGTTGTCTGGATACTATCATTTGTTTGGCTATTATATATAATTTAACATCTCAGTGGACATAGAACTTGAACTAAGTACCAACATTTTTTGTTGTTGTTAAAGTCATTTTATTAAAATCATCCCATATGACACAAATGTGTGTATCCATGCTTTCCCCTCTCTGTCCAAGGGAAATCTCATCTTGTGGCCACACGATTTTGTCTTTTTCCGTAAGCTTTAAATACAGGAACTTGGGACAAGAGAAAAAGGAGTGGGGAAGTGGGGCTTATGAGTAAACACCTATGTGAATGCAGGACTTGGAAAACCTGCCTTTCTGCAACCTCCATTCAGTCCATAATGAACACACAGTGTTCGGGTTCACATTGGCCCTCTTGTCAGTCAATATTGACCTTGAGATGACTGAGGAGCAGATCAGCAGACAAGGCAAGCAGGAGGCAGGAGGCCTCATTCCTTGGACATCCATACAAATAAGGAGTTTTTCCAAAATAACAACAAAGCAAATAATTCTCTTATTTTTGTCAAGGATAGGTTACCAAAATTATGCCAAACATTCTCTTATTTGAATCATTAGGCTGTTTTCATGGTCTCAAATGCAAATCTCAGTAAGTACTTGTCACTTTATATGAGGACTTTCTATGTACGTCACTGCTTCCTCCCCTAGGATGTCAGCCACAGGGACGTAGGAAGTGGAATTAGAATTCATGTAATTTCAAGTCAGAAAAGCTGGCAGTGAGTCTTGGTTGTTTTATATTTTGTTGTTACTGTTGTTTTTATAAATTTATTTTCCTTCTAACTATAAACGAGCATATAGTCAGGATCAGGCAGTTTGGGGCAAACTGCTCAATAAAAAATCAGATAATCCCACCAACCAGAAGTGGTATTGTTGGGTATTTTTTCCATGTATGTGCCTCTCCCTTACCATGTGTGACTTCATTGGTATAATTTCACAAATAACTTTATCAGCACCTGAACTGAGAGTAAGAAGCTCCTGGGAGCTGTGGTCCTGGCGGCATCAAAACTTCCATGGATTTTATTTCCAGAAATCCCACTAGGTTATGACACTCTGGAAAAGGCAAAAGTGTAGAGGTGGTAAAAATATCAGTGGCATCTAAGGTTCAGGGTGGAAGATGGAGGACCAAACAGATGAAATACAGGGGACTTTATAGGGTGGTAGAAGTATTCGGTGTAATGTTATCATATATCCATGACACCATGCATTTTTCAAAACTCATAGAACTTTACAGCACAAACAGTGAATCTTAATGTAGGAAAATTCTAAAAAATACATCTTTAGGAGGCCAGAGGATTCCAGCATGGCACAAGGAATGCAGTAGAACAGCCCAACAGCGTTGCAGATGTGTAAGCAGTGCTGCCTACCCTGGAAACGCTGGAGTCTGTGAGTCTAATACAAGTGAAAGCATGCGTGGCCACCTGGGCAGAGGTGATAAGGGTGTCATGACAGTACCGGCTGGCGATGCTGGTGCCGCTCTGCCCGGATCTGGAATCCAGGGATCTGGCAGGTGGATGTGGGGTGCGAGGGGATCTCCTCACTGTGGGCCCTTAACAGGCAGGCGGAGAGGCTTGGGCTAGACACCTCACCATGACCTCATGGCCCCAGTGTAAAGGTGCAGAAATAACAGGCATCTGCGGTTGTGGTGATACACATGTGTGAGGATCCACATGTGGGTATTTGTTCTGCCCGCGGTGAGGGCACAGAAGCAATCCCACCTCACACCCCTAGTGACCTGGGGTCCCCTAGTGCGCGACCTGGGGTCCACTGGTTCTCCAAGGGAAATGCTCTGGGGGAAATGGCTGGTTCTGGGACCGCAGGAAAAAGGTAAGATAACATGGCCTGCCAGCAGGAGACGTCGTGCTGAAAAAAGAAGAAAGCCTATGTTGATGGGGTGAGTCAAAGGACAGACGGGCCAGCGGAGGCGGGCCCTGGGACAGCCTGAGCAGCACATCGGATGGCATCTTATGGGTTTACAATCCAGAGCATAAAGCCAGTGCCCACGCATTCTCCCTGGTGCAGGTGATTGGATGCCCACGGGGCAGAGAGACACGAGGCTCGCCTGGCAGCACGGGCCGCACACAGCCACTTCCTTCCCCACCGTGCTGCCCCGGCCTCGGCCGTCGCGGTTCTGGGCGCCTCTGGTGTGACTGATGCGGAGGGCTCTTGCTCCCTGTGATCTTCCTCCCAAACCTCTGACCCCTTCTAATCACGAGGGCAAAACCTGCAAACCCCGGTCAGACACGCCCCCGGAATGCCCAAGAGCTCTTAAACGGGCAGGGCCCCGTGGCCAGGGGACTCCGAGAGACTCTCCAGCCCAGCGGAGCTGAGAGGTGGCCCCTGAGAGGAAGCTGTGCCCAGGACGAGATCTGCAACAGAAGACAAGGTGGGCAAAAACCAGCGAAATATGAATAAACTCTGCATTTAAGGTAATAACAGGTTATCAGTACTGGTTCATTAATTGAAGTATCTACTCTTACGGATTACTGAAGGAACGGTGTAGGGTATATTTGAACTCTATACTATCTTTGTAATTTTTCCATAAATATTAAACTGATCAAAATAATAAGTTCATTTTAAAAAGTCTCTGAATTTTGTGCAAAGATTGTTTTCTTTTCCAAACCTAGAACTGACTTCTGCTACAGCCACTTCCCCAGGCCTCACTGAGTCTGTTAGCTTAATAGACCATATAGCACATAACACCTGTGGCCTTTTTTAAATTAGTGATACATTGAAAACATTTCAACATGTTAATAAATATTTATTTTTACCACATTTAACAGCATGATATGTATATACTAAAATTTATTTAACTAATACTCTGCCATTGGAAATTTAGGGATTTTTTCAAATTGTAATCTTAAGAAAGTATATTGATAATCTTAAGTAAGTCTCCATGCTATATATGATTACGTCCTTATAATAAATATCAAAAACATGATTACTAATTCATAGAGTATGCAAAGCTCATTTTCTAACTGCCACCAGTCATGTATGAAATTTAGTTTCCAGAGCTCTCAGTGAAATTCTGATATCATATTTGCATTACGAGAATACCTCACGTTATTTTTATTTATGTAAGTATCAATAAAATTGAAAACAATTCAAATATATTTATTGGATCTTTGTCTGACTCTTTCATGAACAAACAGCTTATGTCCCCTGCCCAGTGTTTAGAGGCCTTCCTTTCCTATTACTTTTTAAGAGCTTTTCCTTCTATGTTATATGACTCTTCTTTTTGTTAAGAAAATACTTTTTTAAAAAGACTGGCCTGTGACACTGATGTTCCCTACAGGGTGGCTTGATTGAGAAAAACAGGCTTTTCCCATGATTGGGGTGAACATAAGGGACTGGTTTTGTATGTGGTTGGTGGTCAGGGTAACTTGGGCTCAGGGCTCTGCTAGTTTTGTTGCTCTCATGAGTCGCTTAGCTTTTCAGCTGCTGCACACTTAGCCCTCAGCCATGACAACCAGATCCTCTACTCAGAAAATGTCACGTAGGCTGGGCTGTCAGGATAAATTAAGAAATGCTGAGCAAGTACTATCGTAAGGGCTGCTATATGTGAAAACATGGCAAGTATATTTTTGTTATCAGAAGAATTTTTGTGATAAAAGAGTAAACATTATGATAACTTTCTTGGAATTATTTTCTTCATTTGTATTTATTATTTTTAAAGATATGTAAAAATGTAGGAAATTAAAAGATTAAGCAAACACACCTACCAATAAATCTTAAGGCAGGTCACACTAATGGACATTTCCCCAAAGTACATGTTTTTGTGGGGGTGTTAGGGAATTACAAAGTTATTAGCAAAGAAAATTCAAATATGTTGCCAAACTGTGAGTGTGGTTTTACAAAGGTTTCCTTGTTTTCCCCAGAGCATTTTTATCATTTTGGAAATATGCTATTGTTACTTAAAGTATATTTATTATTCCTCTAACAAATGAGAAGCTTAAATTTTTATAAGCTAAATAAGAGTGGAGTGGTTACTGGTCAGTAAGGAAACTATGAATGTTTCATTTTTGTTTAATATTTATTAAATCAATCAATTAAGAAAACATGACATGAGAATTTCACAGGCATTTACATATCTTTGATTAATAAAAGGGAATAATGTAGATACTTTCAGTTTACTATTCTTTCCTTGATGAAAACTTCATTATTTCCCAGGATGCTTGTAAATATGTTTTACTTAGGGGGCGTTAATACAGATATTAGAGGAAAGTACATTTTCTTCTACTTTGTTTTTAATTTAAATTTTCAATGCATTTTTATTTGAAAAGCTGAACCCCCCGATATCACATTGTGGTATAATAGACAGTAACTTATTATTATATAGTATTTGAATCTAATTTTTCAAAATACAGAAGATTCAAAAGAGACAATTTTTCAAGACGATAGTGTAATATTTAGGAATAATAGTAGAGTGTCTTCTAAAGTCCTATTTTAAAGTAGCTGAGTAAGAAAGAAGATAAAATTCAGAATGAGAAAACAGTTGTACTGAATCTTGCTATTGGCAACAGACAAAATAGAAGACACTGGGCCAACATTTTTCATGAGTAAGAAGAGCATAATAACTTGCATTCCCCAAATAATTAGCTCAGAATTGCTTTGTAAGAAATCATAGAGGTAAAAGCACTCTGAAAAGCAAAAAGAAATATATTAATTTGGGGAATATAACTAATAGAGGAAAAGGTCTTGTTTTTGTAAAATTTCTGTAGCATTTTGTGCATTTTCAAAGTTGCTTTAAATACCAAATTGGGATAAAAATAGACACTTGATCTGCTGTCTTGGGAATCCAAACAGGAATTGATTGCATTTAACATTTTTGAGAACCTGTTGTCTGCCAACACTGGGACTCTGCACTCAGTGGGGTTGCAGGGCAGCCGTTCCAGAGGAGATCGTAACCATCACATTGTTTAACACAATAACGTTCAAGATACTATTTCAAATTATCAGTAAAGATTATACAAAAAATACTCCCTGGGTGACACACTGCTGTTCAGAGTCTCCCAGCATGAAAAGCTGGCCCTCCTTGGCTCCAAGTGGCCTGGGGTCTGCAGCCAGCCTACCACTTGCAGAGGGTCTGAGCACGCCAGAGAGGGATGGTGGGGTTGAGCGCAACTATTTGCAATGTCGTCACGTCGCCCCTGAAGCCAGAGAGACGCCATCGCCTACAAGTCCCTAGCTCTTCTCACCCTGTTTTTTTCCAGCCTATATGGCTTTTTCTGACACAGTTTTGTTTTCTTTTGCTACAGCTGATGTAATAATCTTCCAAGTAAGAATTTCTTCAAGTTCTTTGCAAAAAAGGGAAAAGAGAATTGTTTGAAATCTCTTTGGAATACTTTGGACTTTGGAGCTGAACCAGGTGAGGCAGAATCAAGTTCATTAGCCCTTGTCTTCCTGGTTGTCTCGTGGGTCATATATAACCCCTACTTCCCAGAGTCTGATAACATAAAGGGGAGGGGGGAAATGATACGTACTAGCAAGTGTCTGCCAGTGCAGGTATTAACAGCTATGCTAGTAAAGATGTGAAGAGAAATGACAGAACGGGTAAGGCAAAGACCATTTAAAACTAAGACGAAAGTCTTATGGAAGATTTCTGACTTGAACTGGAATTTGAATTCCAGTTCAAACAAGGTTTAGCTCAGCAGAAATATTAGGATAAAATATCTACTTTCAGTTTTAGAAATGAGACTCTTTGAAAGCATAATATGAACCTATGGATTAATAAAAATTTCCTCCACATTAGCTAATTAAATGTCACACACAAGTGGCACTGATTTCTAGGTCAGCATTCGAAGCTGTTTTATATCTTAGGCTGGCGAAGCACTCGTGGCATGAGACACCAGTAACAGCAGGGCTCAGGAAAGTGACTCTTGTGACTTCATATAATGTGGCCAGAAACTCTAAAACACTGGAGGCAGAGACATGTGCTAAACTAGAAGGCAGTCGAAGCAGAACTAAGCCACCCTCAGTGCCTCTTAAAGCTCCGAAAGAGGGAGTGGAGACCACGTGTTCCTGCTTAGCGCTAAGACAGTGAACGACAGGGTAGATGAGTGAACACCCACCTGTGGATCAGCGTGAATCTTGGATAAAATACTTGAATAAAATCAATAATCAATCACACACACATGCACACACACACACACAGTTGTAATGAACGATTCTATGGTTCTAACATTCCATGAGTGATTTTCAGATCTTCACAAAGTTTCTACCCTATAACTACAGACGTGAGCATACAAGTAAACATTGCCACTTGCTGCCATGAGTTTTATCCTTTGGGTGGCTTGAATACATGCTTTTTGAGCTCTGGATTTTTGTAAAATTAAATATGATATCCAACATTAATTGATTCTAGATGGTCCTTTTTAGCATAATTGTGTTTATGAAAGGCCTGTCAATACAATTTTCTCCCAATTGTCACAGTAATGTCAAATAAAATAGGTTCAGGTGCAAATATGATAATTAATCTCTTCAATTATTTTAATACCATCAACCAAAGAAACACAGCCAAAAAAAAAAAAGGATACAAAAAATTAGGAAATTCAAGTTGCAAAAACTGAGTTTATGATGCATCATGTGGCTTTATGTTTTAATAACCTCTATGCTTACAAGTTCATCTACATCAGTAACTTCATCTTTACAGGTAATTTCCCTTTTCAGTAAAGGGTATTGTGTTTCCCATTTGACACATGAACTTTTACAAAAGAGTTTTAGAGCTGAAGTAGTTGTTGAGTAACCTTGCCGCTTACACATCTCTCTCTTCTCTCTGCTGAGGGCTCGTGGAGGTGTAATTTCATGGCGCCAGTCACATGAGAGCTCAGCTTGCAGGTTCATACGGCTGGAGAACCAGCGAAGTGAAAGGACATGGCTTGCTCTAAGCTCCTGCCATAGTAAATATAGGTTCCATGTGGTGAAGGTGTATTAATTGCAGCTCAACTTGGGATAAATTTCCATTACGTTGCCTTTATGTGGGTTTGAGATTATGAAATATGATAAATCTTTAATTATTAACTGGGTGTGTAACATGTTTGTCAGAACTCTTGTGTCAATAGTTATGTCACCTCCTCGGGCCCTCAGGGCATTTTCAATTTCTTGCCCTTTTGTTTTATTTTTTATATTTTTTGTTAATGAAACGTTTTGAGGTTAACTGTGGATTCACATGCAATTGTAAGACATAATGCCGAGGGATCCTGTGTATCTTATCCAGTTCACCCCAATGAGAACATCTTACAAAACTGTAGGGTGCTGACTTTGATACATCCAAGACATGGAACAGTCACGTCACCCACAAAAGTCTGTAATATTGCCTTTGGTAGGTTCATCCACTTCCCCTCACACCCTTACTCTTCCTTCTTAATCCTTGAAACCACCTATCAGTTCTCCATCTCTACAATTTTTGTCATTTAAGAATGTTCTATAAATGGAATCATACAGTATGGCACATTTTGGTACTTGCTTTACTCAAAGTAACTCCCAGCTTTGTCAGATTGTTGTGTGTCAATAGTTTATCCCTTTTTATTGCTAAGTAGTATTTCATGGAATGGCTGCATCAGAGTTTGTTTAACCATTTATCCTTTAAAGAACTGGGTGGTTTCCCATTTGGGGCTTTTGTGACTAAAACTGCATAAACATTCACGTTCAAGTTTTAGTGCAAACATGTCTTCCATTATTTTTTGTGAATTTGACACTAAAGAGCAAAGGGAACAGTAGCTTCAGTAAACACATGGATTACATCAAACTAAAGCTTCTGCACTGCAAAGAAAGACTACCAGCAAAATGGAGGGCAGCCTACATTTGTACATCATGCATCTAGTTTGGGGTTAATACTCCACATATATAAAGAACTCATACAACTTAATAGCACAAAAACAAATAATGAGATTTAAAAATAAGCAGAGGATCTGAATAGATATTTTTTCAAAGGACACATATAGATGCCAACAGGCCCCTGAGAAGATGCTCCACATCACTAATCATCAGGGAAATGCAAATCATGCCACAATGAGGTACCACCTCACATCAGCCAGGCTGACCACTATCCAAAAGACAAGAAATAGCAAGTGCTGGTAAGGATGTGGGGAAATGGGACCCCTTGTGCACTGTTGGTGGGAAATAGGTGCATCAAACAAAAAATGGATAAAGAATATGTGAGATATATACATAAGGGAATATTATTAATCTGTGAGAGAGAAGGAAATCCTCCCATTTGTAAAACATGAATGGACCTTGAGGGCTGTATGCTGAGTGAGAGAAATCAGACAGAGAAGAAACACCCATGGTATCACTTATATGTGAAGCCTAAATAAAAAGTCAGTCACAGAAACAGAGAGCAGAGTAGTGTGTATCAAGAATTGGAGAGTGGGAAATGGAGAAAGGTTGGTAAAAGATACAAACGTTACTGTGTAAACTGAATATGTTCTGAGGATCTAATGTATAACATGGCAACTATAGTTAACAGCACTGTGTTGTATAATTAAAATTTGCTAACAGTGTACAACTTAAATGTTCTCTCACACACACACCAAAGACAAATATGTGAGGCATGAATGTGATGAATCACTGCACGGAATGAACCCTTTCGTGGTATATTCGTATATCAAGTCATCACTATGATGTGTGTTTTCAATACCCTACAATTTTGTCTGTCAATTATACCTCATATAGGATTATAATTTCTCTTTAATTTAAAAAATAAAATGTAAATATACTAATAAAGAGTTCTGGTGGCAACCCCCCAAAAAAACAAGGCGAGAAAAGTGCAGCTGGCCACGTGCGTCTCATTTCCTGCTAAGTGCTGAGCGCTGAGCGCTGGGGTTTGAGATGTGCCTCCTGACGTATTTTCAGAGCACACAGTCACTTCTGCACAGTTTTTTGAGTGTTTATATATATAAAACCTAAAATTTGCCATTGTAACCGTGTTTAAACATATGATGCGGCAGCATGAACATCACAATGCTGCCCGCTCCCCACCCATCTCTGTTTCCAAACCTTTTCCTCCCTCTGCATGGAGGCTCGCTTCCCCGCCAGCCTCTTCCATGGATCTGGGAGGCAGGTATGAAGGGCGCTTTAACCTTGGCCTGTGATGCAGGGGTCTCACCCTCTGCCCTTGCAGCACAGGTCACAGATGTGACAAAGTCCTAAACACACAGTATTTCCCACAGCACCATTCAGGTTACTGACATTCATATTTCTTCTGGGAATCAGCTTGTTTAATGACACCATTTTCCTAAAATTGGGGCACCTGTGTTTTTTTTATTGATTAAACAGAAATAATAGTCTAGTAAATTTTTCTTGTATTTTTTGCTCATATTTGTAAAATTTGGTGTATTTTATTAAATTCTGGTGTGAAGTTTTGCTGAATCAAGTATTAAAAGTGAGACAATTATATATACATCATATTATTCACTTTGTTAAGACATTTTAGACTGACAAAACTTACATAAGAGAATATCATGTAATCTTTTAAAAATATTATAGAGTATTTTAGTACATAATTGCACATATTATTCAGTTAAAGACACTAAAGCTGAATGTTTAATAAGTATTTGGTCATTTTGTGATGAATGCAGTGCATTCTCTCTTTGCAATGTTCTAAATACCTGTTAGACATTATGTACATTAGATGTTAATTTTCAGAAAAAAACAACTAAGACCATATTATTATTTATGTTTTATACTTTGAAACTCAGTGAGATTAAGGAATTTACCTGAACTGCCTAGCTAGTAAATGGCAGATGCAGAATTTGAGCATAAGTCTTTTGGCATCAGAAAAGCGTTTGGTCTAAACAGATGTCTTATATTCCCCTGATTAATGGAAAAAAGAAGCTTCAGAGTTTGAAAATGCTTTTAATGTGAAATGGGGCTTGTCTCAATTTACTAGAAGCAAAATGTATTTGCTTTTCTTTTATTTCTATCTTCCGTAAACCCATCCTTTGCATTTTCTAAATGGACCTCTTGTTACCTGTGAACTGTTCTTCCAAAGCCAAAAATAAATTGAAACTCCCTTCAAATCTTAATTGCCTCAGATGTTTAATCTGCGCAATAAGGCCACTAACCCTGATGCACTTCACAGGGCTGCTGAAAGAGATAGCAAATAAAAACACGTACTAACACAGTTGTAAAGCTCTTGCAAATAAAGTACAGCTATATAAATGCAAACTAACGATAATAATTATAATTGCTCCTGAACACTGGGGTTGCAGAAAGCAGGTGTTGGCAGGAGCCTCTCCTCTTTGTGAATTCACATTCACACCAGAATAGATGAGCGTGTTTTCTCTGGTTGGGTGTCAAAAGTGGGGAATTCGCTGCTTATTACACTCTGCATTGTGGAAGAAAACCAACAGAAATGAGTCTCTAAACTTCAGACCTTTCTCAGATTACTTCATACACCTCCTAATACCTCTATGCTGTCTATGCTTCTCTCTAACTTCAAGATAACATCCAAAACCATTCTTTAACTAAACAAAGTTGGCCGAGACCCAGAGTCACTTGCCTTCCCTCCTCAACCCCATGCATTGGGTCAGGCCCAGACCAGGGGTTCCTCAGTCTCCTTGGGCCACTTGTCCCCTCCCACCCTGAGCTTTTGCTCACCTCCTTCCTCCTAGACTGCCTTTCCCATCATTTCCTCTCTCATGATGTTTCTTAGATACTGCCATGAAGTCTTAGCTGACATACTTCTCTACTAGGAAAGCATTCTCTCTGCCTACATAAAGCACTTTATCCATATTAGAATCCTCACCAAAGTGTATTTCTCCTATAGTTGATCACCAGAACCATTCTTTCCACCTATCAACTTGAGAGAGCAGAGCTGACCTATGGACCTGTCTCCCATAATATTGCCCACTGCAGTGATGTGAGCACAGAGATGCCCAGTGTGTTTAATAACAGAGCAATTCAAGACTCTACCTTGGGAAAATGAGAAGGGTATTTGACTTTTCTTTAAATGTAAGTGACTTGAGATGGAATTTTCTGCAGGCATTTAGGAAGAACCCCAAAGAAAAATCAGGATTTTTATTCTCGATTTTCAAAGAAAAATCTGAGGCACATGTGCATGCACACACTCACACACACATACACACACACACACACAGAGTAAGGTCAGCCTCACAAGTACTTAGTATATAGGTAAATAACTAATGATACTTTACTGAATTTAAATAGAATATTCTCCAGTGTTACCCTTTTCTAAAATCTTGGCTCTTCAGGAGTTTTTCATGATGATTCCATTTTCATAGGATCCAAGTTTTTTAAAGTGGTGTTTTTTGTTTCAGGGGTCATTGCCATAATTGACCTTCACTGATTTTACCTTAATCACTTCTCATAAGAGCGCTCAGAGTTGCTGAGATAAACTCCCTGTTACATGCACATATTCCTTCTTTGCACCAATACACAGTGCCCATCAGTTTCATGACAGTCATGATTAATAATTCCAGCCATTTCAGATGCCCCTTCCCTGCCTCTGAATCCAGTGGCATGAAGACCCCACATGGTTAGACTTCATTCTCAAAATTCAATTTATTGAATCCATGACTGTTTAATTACGTCAGAATTCCCTCCTTATTGACCAGGAACTTTGAACCCATCAAGCCTATGGTTGAGGGGACAGAAAGCAAAATGTTTGCAGTAAGTTGCATCAGGTGTAATACAGAGGGGCAGAGCTCCCCACAGGCCCTGGCATTCAGCTACGAGGAAACAGCCCAGACCCTGGACGCTGAGGTAAGATCTACACTGTAGCATGGAGGAAGTTTCCTCACCATCTCAGGCTGTCATCTCTCAGTTTGATTCCTGGTCACCTATCTGTTCATGGCAACAAAATACCAGAGAATTCCATAGATTTGAGCCCATTGCTAAATGTCCTTTCTTTTAAAAAGAATGCCTTAGTAAAGGGGGATGATATGTGGGGTTCCCTGACAGTTCCTGAGACAGAATTGTGGTGCTAGGAGAAATCGTGTACTGTAGAAACAGAAGTCACTCACAAAACAAGTTCATATTTTCCTAAAGACAAATTAATGTCTTCTCCACAAATAAAGGGACAATAGTCAACATTTATGTCTCCTTAGTATGACAGGACCAATCGGGGCTCAGTGCTGGCCTTGTTGTTGGGAACATAGATGCTCAGTGGGGATCTCTTCCAAATCAACTCCAGGCAGGGAAGTCCTAGCTGTGAGTGCATGCGAGACCCTGTTTCAGATGCCCTGGACATTTTTGTCATGGAGCCTGTGAGCAAGCACCAGGGTGTTGAATTTTAGTTAATAATATTGCATTACTGCTTGAAAGTTGCTAAAAGTAGATATTAAGTGTTCTCATTACAAAAGAAATGGTTCTTACCTGATGCAGTGGACTGTTAGCTTGTGCTATGCGGGTGTATTGAATCAACACATTATACACCTTAAACCTCACAATGTTATATGTCAATTGTATCTCAGTAAGGCTGGAAAAATTTAATATAAATAAGCAAACAAACAAAAATAAATGCCAATGAACTGACACAGTGGGTCATCTTCTCCAAGTGACAGTTGGGATCTGTTACAGTGGCCGCCTTCTGCTGATGGCACATACATGTCCCTGGAAGCTGTGTCCATTCCATGTATCATGTCTGCATTCTAGTCCCTCAGGTTCCTTGGTCAGCTGTTTCCCAATTCTGTTTTCTCTGAGTCCCCGAACAACCATGAGTCAGGCAAATCCATTAACTGGGACCACATTTCCTTCTATGAAACTTGACAGAAGGACGTGTTGCCTGTGGTTCTGTCCCGCCAGTGGTTGTCCTATCCTTCACTGCTGCGCTGGGAGTCACACCTGAGGGGGCGCTGCAGACGTTAAGATGGTTCGCCCTCTGTGCCATCACTGTCCCGTGGGGAAAAACATCTGCAGATCAAGCTCATAGGTGTTTTTATTCTCTGTTAACAAGTGCATTAATCATGTTTGTATGTAGTCAAACTGCACAGCAAATAAACCAAGAATCCCCTAGACTTGCCTCAAAAAACATATTTGTCTCTCAGGAAATGAGTGATTGGATTGGGAGGGGTGTTTCTCTGGTTACACAGGGTGTCCATTTAGTGAAAATTCATTGATACTTATAATAATGATGTATAAATCTCTGAATGAAAGTTACCCCACGTGAGCCTGAGAAGAAATAGGAAACAGGCAGACAATGAGCTGGCTCCAAAGAGAAGCTTTCGGAAGTATATGTTCATTGTATTATACTCATGAGAAGAGATGGAAATGGCACTAATTGGAAATGGATTTCCCACCAATCGGACAATTATTGTATTGTATTATTCTCTAGCTGAATTCATGCACACACTTCAAAGGAAAGAGGAATGCAGTGACTTCTCAGTGGAGCAGAACAAGCCATCAGGGGTCCCTCCAGGCGCTGCCTAGAATGCTCTGCGCCCTGTGCCCTGCGCAGCGGTGCAGGCCAGCACACATGGGCCCTGAAGGCAGGGCAGGCTTTGTCTGTCCGTCACAAGCCCTGGCATGTGGCAGATTCTGATTCGTATCCTAGAAGACCCTGTGAGCTTTACTCAGGATTCTGTGAATCCAGCAGAAGTCTTTATAAAAGGTGTTGTTCCTTTTTCGTCAGGGAGAAGTGAAACTTGAAGGGCAGCACTGCCAAGTGGGAGGGCTTCCACTGCTCCAGCACTGCGGCCTGGGGATGCCGTCCTCGTGTTTTCTGAAGCAGCCCTCAGGCCCTAGGGAAGCAGCACCACCAGGGAGCAAAGGGTGCTTAACAGTTATCAGTCAGCTGGCCAACTGTAGAAGATGCAAGATGTGTATCTGTGTGGGACGATTAATCCTGAAAAGGCTAAATTTCAAAGTAAGAGACCTTTTCTGTGATTTTATGGAAACACTACACATTTGTGCAGGATTTTTTTTATAAGTAACATATGTATTCCCACGAAATGAAGCTGAAGTGGACATGAAAACTGCTAGGACACGCAGCTGAGCACAGGGATGGAGTTCTCTTTATTCCGACTGGCCAATTCATTGGAAGAGTAAGCATTTTGTGTTTGCGGCCCGTTCTTATGTGCTGAAATTCCTTGCTTTTTCATCTCTCCATGGGAAGTCTGATCAGGCTCTTTGAAAAGGAAATGGATTTCGATTTTTATGTGGGAAAATAGAAGGGAGGCCATGTGGTAGACCAAAGGCTGCAGAGATAAACTGGGGCAGAAGAAGCAGCGAATCAGGGCACCGCTCTGAAGATACCATGTGTGGTGGCCAAGGGGCCGCTGAGAAAGGGAAGCTCAGTCAAAGAGCCGAGAGTATGATTAAGTTAAGAATCATATTAAAGCATATTGGCACAGAGAAAACAATTTACGGATCAGTGGTATGGTCATGTGGTGACTTAATCTGCCTTAAAAGAGCCAAAATCAAGTAAGTGAATTCAGATTTAATTTGTCATTAAATCTTTGTTAGCAACCTCTCTCTCAAGTCTTGTTTTCTTGGACCCTGGCTATCAGGTGAGATGCATCACAGCTTAACCTTCTTAACTCTGACTCAGGGCAATTTTACTAACTGGTTATACCTTAGGAAGATCTAGACTCTTAAGAGGTAATTGGAAAATGCAAACCAGGATATTTCCTAAACCTAGCCAAAGCATGTAAGCACAGAAATACCAAATTTAAAACATTGTATCCATGAAGGTGATGACTGCTGAAAAGTCCACTTCAGGATGTGCCTCATCTCGGATTTTTGCAGACAAAGATCTTTAGGTTAAGACACAGTTTCTGGAAATGAGAGAGAACTCACACTTCTGAAACCAGTCCCAGTAAACTGACTTGGGACACACTGGTGTTTCACTAAAGGAGATGCAGGGACTTGGAAAGTGGGAGGCTCCTTTCCATAAGTAGACCAAGACCTTCCTTTACTGAGTCGTTGAGCAGAGATGCATTAGGTCATCCAGTCCCTTTTTGCATATTATAGGGCCAAAGGATTTGCTCAGAGGGGCATTCTCCAATGGGCTGTATTCCACATAGATTCCCAAACCTTCGTGTGATCCTCCGCTGACAAATGTTCCTTAAAAGCTCACATTGTATCCATCCTTGATCCTGGATTTTAGAAATTACAGCTGTTCTAAGCTTGATGGTGGTGTTTCCAGAAAGATTTCTGTTCTCGGCAAGTCAAATCTGCACTGAACATAAAGACGTTCATTCCTGCCTTATGAATTATTTCCTGGTTCAGTGTCTCAGGCAGAAGTATATTTTTCAGAGAACCAACATCTTGGGAGACCTCTGTCAAGGAGAAAACAGACTGCAATAAGGTCTGCGCTAACTGTGAGGAACGATAACACGGATTGATTAGGGTTAAATAGCAGGGAGCGCTAACATACGCTAACAAAAGGAAGCTAATGTACAGCCATATTCTCAGGGCCAGGAACTGTCTTTCCACACCCATTGTCTCACTGAATCATGTCAACGCATCCAGTTCTCATCCCAATAACATCCCTGTGTGTATTGGAAGCATCGTTCACATTTCACAGATCTGAAACTTGAGCCTGGATAGTTTCAGTTTAGGGTTCCCACGAAAGCATGTAGCACATGGGACAGCACAAGGGTGTCAAATAAAAATAAAGCCTGTCTCTTCCAAAATCTCATTCAACCTTTTTTGAATCTCATATGGACTTTCCTGATTGGAATGTCCTCAGTCGCATGTGCTCAGAGTCTCACACAGGCACGCCTGGTGTCAGGCCACCATCCTTATTTCTCTCGTGTCGGTTAAGTCGAGCTGTTGATTCTCACACCCACTGGCTGACAGTAAAAGAGGAAGCCTGGGAACGTGGTGGGTGGTAAGCGAAAACTATTTTAACTTTAAAATTCTCCAGCCGTGGCAATGACTGTCTGTATGATGGACTCTGCTTTTCCTCTGTTCTGCCCCTATTCCTGACTGTAATCTTTCCCATCCTGGGTCAAACATTACTTATTTGAACCTTGCCTGCACCTTGGTTAGCCCTTGTACATATTGGTCACCAGTTAATCACAGGCATGCCTACTGGCCCTTGACCACTCATCCTATATTTGTGCAAGGGCAGAGCAAAAAAAAAAAAAAAGAAAAGAAAAAGGAAATTCAATGCATCTTTCTAGTTCTTTTATTAATATTAACCCTGGGAGGTAATAGAACTAGTCAAATTCATGTACCTGCTAATTGGCCTAGGCAGAAAGTCCACATTTCTTACTTGAGGATGCTTGGTTATGCAAGAAAAGTTCATATTTCAGCCATACTATAATCAATATATCACCTATATTAGCCTCATGTCAACACACAAGGGCTCATTATTAAGCAGATTCTGAATGGCTCACTGAATATTGCACTTTGAGATGTGTGCCTGGTGCCTGGGAGCAATTTCCAACCTGTCTTCTGGGAAGTAGGACACACTTAAAAGGATTTAGGAATAGAAATCTTTCACTTAAGAAAATCCATTTCAGCAATTCACGCATTAAGGAAACAAGAAATGTTTCTTTACCAATTTCACTGGCATTTGATGGGGGAACCCTCTGGTAAAACACAGGCAATTTTACTCTTGCTATTATAGCAACAGATGTGGAGGTGGGTGCTCCCCACCCTTTTGCGATCACAGAGCATCCTGACCATAGCAGCGCCTGATCACCCCGACGAGATCCACAAACAGGCTCCTTTCTCTGGGGTCACAGCAGCCAGTACCCACTGAGCTGCCCACGAGCATCAGACTGCTGCCAAGAACTTTAAAATGCTTCATGTTGATTTAGTTCTCATAACAGAGGAGGACACAATTGCTGTCACTGTGCGTAATACAGTCTTCGGGACTTGGGGACATGAAGGGGTCTGTCCTAAGTCACATTATCAGTAGGACACAAGCTGGATTACAGTCCAGGATGCACACCCTAAAATACACATCCTTAGTCTCTAAATTATGTTACCAAGAGGGTAACATTAATAATTAATATTTTTCGTACCAAACATTGTTAAAAGTGTTTTACATATATTAAGTCATAATTTAATTATTCAAATCATGAGTGAGGGGACCGGTAAAAATGATAAAGTTAGTTCTGAGAGCATTTGAGGAGACACTGGGGATTTTCAGCATTAAACAAAATGTTAGGCTAAAACTAGATAATTCCATAGAAGGCAATAAAATATATTTTGAGGCTTATATTTACTACTGGAAAGAAATGTGTAAGTTAACATATAACTTCACAATGCTGCACTCTAACCAAATAAATTACAAAGTCAGACCCAAGTGTGTTTTCCTTGAGAACTAGGTAATCTTTTTTTCAGTTCTGCTAGGCAACACTACTATCTGATTTTTAAAGGGTATGCCCATATCCATCTACCTGATTTCCAAATTTGAGAATTTTCAAAAGTAATGGTGGTCAGACGCATTTCTGTCAAAATCCTCCCAAAGGCATATTCTTCTGTCAAATTGAAAGACTGCAGAACTTAGATGTAACCTGAGTTAAACTGTTAAGTCAATCAAGTTAGTATCTGGCCAGGGTATTTATTTTTCTCATATCAATTCACTAATATGACACCTACAATTCCACCAGAGGAGATTTATTTATTTTAATTTTAGTATTTAAGTTTGTAGGAAATGTCTTTACTATGCAAGTATTCATTAGAGCAGTAGAAAAATCACTCATTCTACTAAAGTGTGAGTAATGGTGTTTTAGATGTTGGAAGTTCCAAATGCATTAATTGCACTAATTATAATGTCTTAGATGAAATTTGAAAACCAGTAAAGTGATACTTCATTTATGTGTTACTTTTCAACATACTTGTCCCTCAGATCAATCATGTGAAATAATGAACACAGAAATAATTGCTCCTGAAATATGAGAGAAAATATCTGTATCATCTGTGGGGTAAGCCTGCCACCAAGAAAATTCATTGCAAAATTTATGTGGTTCATTTTCCAAGAATGGTCTAGTTCTCACTAACACAAGGATTTGGCCAGGCTAACCTGGCCAGATGAGGTCCTTTCACAGCAGTGGACTCAGAGAGGGACACTCGTAACTAGGCCCACGAGGGGGGGCGGTTTCAGCCTTGGCTGCCACTCCTGTCACTCCTTGCTAGAAATGCAGCTATTTGGGGATTTAAACGTCTATCCTTAGGCTTCTACATTCTCTCTCCATGTGGACAGAAAGAGCTGAGAAATTACATTCCACATCAAAGGTACCAGGTAACAGGGGCTTTGGAACGAAAGCTGGTGGATGTAAGTAAGTTCGAAGCGTTTTCCTGCTTTAGGTTGTGAAGGCTCACGTCTCTCGCGGCCCTGGGTGCCTCGACACTCCTGGACAAGAGGCATTACCAGCTTGTGATTGAAAATTGACTTCTCTTGTGTTTGCCCATTTCTTTTACTTCAAAGTGTTTTTGCTTTTAGCTACACAGCTACCATTTCCTTAAGCTACTCTTGCTTCCTTGCAACCTTACTCTGAGCAGGCACTTTCCAGGCACCCTCTCCTCTGCACATGTGGAGCTGTCACGGCTGCCCTGTCAGGGCTCGTGGCGGGGCTGCAAATGGCACTCTCCCTGCATGGCTCCTAACTCCCATGTCACTGGTGAAGAAACCATCTCCAAGAAGAGAAGGAATCAGTCATCCAAAGTGATTAAGTGGGTAACAGCATCCAGTTTTCACAAAACAATGCCTTTCTAATTTTTAAAAAGTTTTTATATTGAGGTATGTAAAGTAAAACATGCACATCTGAGTGGACTTACTGAGTGATGTATTTAACCTCTGTTCCCACGCTGTCCCACAGCACCCCCTTGGTAGCACATAATACCAATTTTCAGCTACTAAGGGCATAACATGAATACATTTGTTAGCTCAATTTTTATTGCCCAGTAGCTTGCAGCAATAATGAAGAATCATTACTGATGAAAACTGATAGAAAGGTAAGATCCAAGATAAGTGTGCTGGCAGTAGCCCTTACCCGAAGTTGGTGAGGGAGAACGGTGGGAGTGGCCGGTAATTGTAATGGGAGCAGTTACTTGGGTGTCGTTGTGTTTCCTGGCGGGGCCTGCAGTGTGCTAGGTAGCTTTTTCATTTATGAAGTACAAATTGGCATGCGTTATTTAGAAGACCCTCAATATTCTGCCCTCTCTGAGTGTCTCCAGCCGCCCTTTCCCTGATACTCCATCTCACACCCAGAACCACATGCATTTTCCCAAATTCACAATGCTCTGCATGGTCCCACACCCGTCCACACTGCCCAGACCAATTGGCAGGCCTTTCTCATCTTGTGACCCTGGAAAATGTTTTCTGATATTTCAAGATTTGGAGCTGAACTGTTGCCTCTCCTAGGTACCCTTTCCTATGACCTGCTCAGAAAGATTTCCCTGTACTCAGCTGGCAGTCACACCACAACCTGTCGGACTCCTACATGCCTCACCGAATTTGCACGCCCAGTCTCTCTCTTTAATATAAGTAAGATTAGAAATGACACATATTAAGGACACAGATTATATTCCTTTCCCAAACAGTGTGAAATAGGTCTACAACAAATTGTTGAGAACACAACAGAAATCTATATGTCGCCTCAGTTTTCTCCATGTTAAGCCCTGAGTCACCTTCCAGGGAGTTATGTTGGGTTATTGTTTCTTTATCATTGTCTCTTGTCAGATTTCTGTACATAAGAGCTCACTGCTGTCACAGGGCACACAGTCACATCCTATGAGTGATGTATCCAAGCCCGAGGCATTTCTCTGTGTGTCCCAAGGATGCGCGTTGCAGAGAATCCTGTGGATAACAGCCTCTGAGGGAAGTAGAGCCTGACCATCACTGGTTTCCATCACGCCATCCTGGGCACTGGCATCTCTGATCAGGACGACTCTGTCCATGCATTTTATCCATAGAATGGCCAGTGTCGAAAAATAACATATTTTGAGTGTTAAGAGATATAAAAGATTCATCACTTGGAATTGGACTAAAGGTGACCAACATGGGGTGCAGGTGCACATGAGAATCATCATTTACTGGAAGGCACTTGGTTCAAATCACTGTTTATTTTTTATGAGCGGTCCCAGACTTAGTGATATCACATGTCAGTTTGTCGACTTTTTTTCTGGTAGAACTGCCAATGGCAAGCACAGAAGGTAATCCTGAGGGATGTGGTTTATTTTACCCAAATAATCTTACCTCCTGCTAATGTTCTTTATTAAATTGCCTAGGATACCTAGCTCCTCTAACCACTTTTCCCTTTTTACTATTTACATCTTAACTTACTTAGTTGAATAACATCTTTGACAAGTGTTTGTTTTGTATTTTTGGAGAGTCCTTTTTTTAATCTTTTGAAGTTATACTTTAAAAATTCTCCTTTTGTCTGGGGTTTATTGGTCAGAAGGTCAAAAGGCAAAGGATTTGAGGCAAATGGTGTTCTCATTCATCTATTTTTAGTATATTGCAATATATTGCAGCTTTTATGTGCCTGGTTAAATGAATGTGTAAATTGTAGCATCTAATTTCAACTAAAATAACTCTTCACAAAATAGTCATGTAACTTCTAGAGTTATCTGCAAGGAAACTACACATTAAAGGTCATATTAATAACACAAGTTAAACCAACAGTAAATGTTGGCAGAGCCGAAACTGCTAATTCTTCACCTGAAACACAGAGGTTAAAAAACTGAGAATCTAATCAGATTTAACAAAATTCAGCAAAAGCATTTAAAATCATAAAACCTACTTGAAACAGTGATACAAATCAATAACTTCCATCACTAGCAAGAACTTTGTCTAAGTGGATATTGTGTAATTTTTTCCTTGATGAGGAGTGCTTTTCATATAAAACAGTCATTAAAAACAAAATTAACTGAACTTAGAGTCAGCTTCTTGAAATGCTGTATCAAAGATGTTAAACCAATATTTTCAAAAATAACTAAGCATAAACAATCATATATGTGTATGTATGTGTGTTACATATACTTGAAGTATCATACATGCACATATATGTATATAACATCAATGTATACACATACACACGTTCAAGCTAAAAGGATTTTTTAACTAAAGCACATGAATCATTTCAAAACATTTCAGCTTTATCATTTTAAAATTCATGTACATATTTTGTGAGGTTTACTGTCAATAAGGATGAGACACCCATATAATGTACAAATCAATATGTCTATTGGAATAGTCAAAGGTTGTGTTTGCTGGTTTGCTGACAGGCTATCCAAAAGTTTGGAAATCATTTCTCTCAGGCATTAGTGGCTTTCGCAAAAAGGGGGAAAGTCCTGAGACTGAACCTCAGAGCAGGCAGGGCATTAGGTGGAAGGGGTGTAAACGGTTCGGGGGACAGCACCGCGGTCCTGTAGGGTGGCAGAGGGACAGAAACAAGCAGCACTGGAGGCCAAGCTCCTTTCCACAGGCTCTAGGCTGTCATAATCGTCCTATTTCTGTTGCTCACACACCTTCCCTGTGGTCCACCGAACTGCCAGAGCAGGCTGTAAGTGTCTTTTTCTTCCTATAACTTTGCATTCACACAGTGTGTCTCCTGCAGGGTGAAAAGGAAGAAAATCCAAATGCTTTAGGGCACCATACACACCCTTCATCTTGTTTTAATTTTGGTTCTCCTTGTCTTTATGGCTTTTTTCTTGCCATGACCCTGCTGTTTTCTTGACACTAACTAGCAAACGGTGGTCCTCTGCCTTGCCAATGGGTTTCAGCCCCGGGAAAATTCGCTATGGATTCAATGTGACCAAAGAAATTGACAGCAAAACATTCTTGGGGTGAAAGGGTTATACCCAACTTTATTTCCAGGTGGCAGGTCAGTCACTAAAATCCTGTTCACTCAGGGTGAGTCTGCATTCAGCAAGCCAGTCTCTGCGTCTGGGGCCCTCTGTCTGCACAGCTGTCCTCCGGGCCCCTCTGTCCTCACAGCCATAACACACAGCCGTCCTCTGAGCCTCTCTGCCCAGTCGTCCCACACAGCCATCCTCTGGGCCTCTCTGCCCAGTCGTCCCGCACAGACATCCTCTGGGCCTCTGTCCTCAGAGCTGCCACCACTCCAGCCTCTGCTCTGCTCTCCTGCAGCCTTGCAGCCGTGCCACTATGTCATGCCCAGAGCACTGAGCGGAGCTCTTCATATAGAGTCAACAGCCATGTATTGCCCACAGGTGTGCAGTGAGCTAATCAACCAGGGCCAGGTGAGAATCCTGGCCACAGGAACTCTCATTTTATCCACATCCTCCAACCCGAATGCCGTCTCATGCTTCCAGCCTCACTCCATTTTCACGCACTCTGTGTCTGCCAAGTGCATTTCTCCACCCCCATTTCATTTCCCTGCTTGTTTACCTCTCAAAACTTGGTTTCAACCTTCCCCTATCGAGTGCACGTGCACACCCTTGTGTGTGTGTTTGTGTGTCTGTATATCTATGTATATATATATTTCAAGACATTTTCCAGGTAAGTCTGGAGATGAGGGGAGAGGCTTATGTTGTTGACAAACTGTTGGGAATTCTGGAGATCATAGCTGAAGCTGATAATGTATAGACTGAGAAGGGATAGCACCAAAGCATTTTATTAACATACAGGAAGAAACAGAAAGAAAAAACATCAAGAGAAAGGGAGAGGGACTTCTCAGATAGGAGAAAACCAGGAGAGGGTCTTGGCTCCGAAGCTGAAAGAAGGGCTTTTCTTAAGGAAGAGGGATAATCCATCACTAGGAAAGCACAGAGAGGCTCAGAGCACAGTAAGCTTCCAGATACCTTGAAAATGAAATTTATTGGTGACCTTAGGGAAAACTACACCCGAACTACAGTGGGCAAGTAAACAAAAGAAGCCCTCTAGAGTAAGGAGGGGATCAGATGGGACAAGGGGTTGGTTCAAGGCAGGAAGTGAGGAAATGTTCTACTCTTGTAATTTTAAAGGTGTGAGAGAACGGATAATCTTCTGGATTAAAAAATAAGAAACCATGCCAAAAAAGCAAAAGTAAGCCCCAAATAAAGTCCTTTGCCCCTCACACCAGCAAACCAAGACTTAATTAGGGTTTTAACCTAGTCCAGGAATGTGACCGTTTAACAGCCAGTCAGGGATTTTTCTGGCTAGCCAATGAGGTCATCTGTCACCTGGGCCCTTTCCATCCCCCAGAAGATGAGGAGATCCGCATGATGGGACCCCTGCTCTAAAGCCAGGTGGCCTGGCCTGAAACAGCCTCTTTTCTTTCACTAACAGCTTCTTGCCCCACCCTCCTGCCTATAATCTTTCCGTTTTGCACAACTCCTCAGAGCTCCCCTCGTCCTGCTAGATAGCATGCTACCTGGTTCCAACTGATTAATAAAGCCATTTAGGCCTTCAGATTTCCTCAGTGGAATTTGCTCTTAAACAACAGTGTGCATGAGAAAGAAGGCATTTACAGACGGGGTGCAGCACAGAGAAGGAAGAGGCCCTAGTGACTGTGGGAGGACATACAAGCAGCTTTATTCTACCAGGACAGAAGGAATGTTGGAAGACGCAGAGACCAGGAGGGGCTCTGGAATCGGCATCCTCCACGAGCTGTCTCAGCCCCACACCTGTCCATAAGCTGTCTGGTGAAGTCGCTCACGTCCTCTTTCTGATGACTCTCCATGCAGGTATTTTTTCCCTCGTGCACCCTAAGTGCTATTTCCTGATGAATGCCCTTCACACACTGCCCCACGCTCATTAGCCATGAACACCTGAGGTGCCCAGCTGTCTCACATTTGTCTCTACATGTTAAGCAATGTGTACAGTCCCTGCTACGTTTAAGGCACCTAATTTGGGCTTCCTTTCAGGAATGATAAATTGAAGAGTATATAATACATATTTCAATGCAGGGGATATCAGTGCTACTGAAATTCTGAAAAATCAGATACTTTCTGCTGGGCCTCCCATCAACTGAGAAAGTGGTTTAATTTTATCTCTCTTCTGGCTATGTACCTATGTATCTATGTCAACTATGTACTGATCTATGTATGTGTTATTATGTATCTATCTGTACATATCTGTCTGTCATCTATCTCTCTATCATCTATTCCTTTATAGATGAAGGAATCCAGACATCTAGGTCCCTGGGCTTGTGAGAGGCATTTACAGGACATCTTGTCTGATTTATGGGTAAAGTCCATTTTTCTTTCAGGTATGGAACTTCAAAACCTAACTTCATCAGTACACATTCCAATCAACTCATCTAAGCTAACAGTCGTTGTATAATCAAGAGTCAATGTCCTTTGACTTAAAAACAATACAAAATAGAAGCTTTGCTAAATTAAATGATAATGCAATGAGAAAGGGTGAATGAATAAAATATTTAGTTGAAATTGGAGCTTTCTGGTCTGTGAGAATGAATATCATTATCTGGAAGTCGAAATCATTAAAATATAGTTAAGGACATTGGTGGGAAAATAAAAAGAATAATTAAAAATTAGCTTCCCAAGTAAAACCATTATCCCTCGAAGCATAGCTATTTAAGGGAAACTGTGTGCACAAAAGAACAAGAACCCAAAATCATGTACGTAAAAAACAATGTTTTCATAAACGGTCATAAAGGATTTCATGTTTTTCTTTCTGTACAATAAGAAAGCAGCCCACAATGAACATTAATTATGCTTAAGTAAATCTTATTTTAATCCTTATTATTCTTGGAGTGCAATCGTGGATTAGAAACCCATTCCAGATGGAGGAGACCTATATTAACCGAAATAACTCAATAGTATTTTTGTAATAACGACAATAGTGAATGCATATTTTTGTTTAATAGGGAACCATTGGAGTGAATTTAAAAAGAGCTCATTATTATAAATCTGCATAAAAATTGGTTTCAAATTTATTGATGACTGTTGTAATTTACCAAAGCTGGAAACTGGTTCTAGAAGGCACTGCAGAACTAGTCATGGGAAACGTGCCAGACCCCTCAGGACTGCCCACTCACAGCTTTTAAAAAGCTCTACTTAGGATGAAATTGTGTAATTTTTCTCTCAGATATAGAACTGTGAAATCAGAGCCTCAGGTTGAATTGTTTTATTAGGTATCCAAATAATGCGATAACACACAAAAATCCTAAAGTATAGCTTTGTGAATCTTTACAAAATACATGCAGTATACAGATTGATTGAGGAACACAACTCAGGCATCAGGTTCCTCATAACCCTACTGGTTAAATACAAATTTAATCACATCTATGACCCCTTTTGCATTCAACCTGTTTGCATAGTGATATTTGTGACATCCACCTTTATCTTTCCACTCTACTGTCAATGGGCATTTGGATGGTTTTCAGTCTTCATAGTGGTGAGTATTGCTTCTATATGCATTTTTGTACATGTTTTTGAGAGTATATATACTCATTTTATAGATATGTACCCACATATTTGAAGAAGAAAGGTTTTGTCATAAAATGACTTATGTTCAACTTTACTAGGTAATATATACAATGCCCACCAGGACTCTGATTTACACAATCCCTTAGTCTATAGAATTAATAGATTGTGATTACAACATATGTAATTTATTTTTCTTTTATTATTTCATGCATTTCAATTACATATATTACGTATGTATGCATATATTTATAAAACATAAAATATGTGCGTTCACAGTGTATCTAGGTATTCAACATTTATCTACTGTTAAAACTTTTAAGTGGAAGGGATTTTCTCAATTTATCATCAGAAAACACCAGAGAACCAGATCATATTTTGTCAGGGCATTTCATCAGTGACCCCCATAAAATAGAGTCGAAATAATTTCATTTGAAGTCATCGTTTTTGACCTTTTCAAAGGATGATTTGGCTTTTAATCAGAAATCTATGTTTCATTTTGAACAAGGAACACGTGATCCCAATTCAGCTATTTCCATACAAATGAACTACTTTCCATATCATAAGATTAATAATGAACAGACTTGCATTCCTTCAAATGTATGGAGGAGCCCACACAGAGGACCACTCAGAGCCAGCTGAGTATGAAATGTGCCCAGTGTGGCTGAAAGTTCTAATTTCTCTCTCTCCTCCTGAGGGATGAAGGAGCAAACACTTGCTGGCTGTGATTGACCTCCGTAGAGTCAACCACTCTTGAATTTAGCAAAAGATGGGTGGAAATAAACTCCTTTGGCCAATCTCTACCCTATAGTAAGTGGAAAACAATAGCTGTAAATTTGGGACAAATCCAGTGTAAATGGAGAGGGGGAATAAAAGAAAGATGGTGTCTTCACTGAGTTTGTATATATATGAAATTGGGGATTAGAACTGGTTCTCCCTTGATTAACTACGTGCATTTAGATAAGGAAGAATTTTATCTATGCCTGTGTTCTTATGTGAAAACCATGTCCAGATATTTTCTTTCCAGGAATGTAAGTCACGAATGTTATGAACTAAGCAAGGATTCCATAATTTGAATATACTTTTGTCATAATCATGTTATTTTTATGATGATGATTTATTTTTGTTCTTCAAAACATTTCCCCATTATTTTATTCTAACATCGATGATACTTCTAGATGACCATAGCATTGTTATCCTACATGCAGAGGAAGCCCTGTCCTGACACGTTACGACTGCGTGGGAGGAACAGGCAGGGGCAATCCGTCTTCCCTTCTAGTTCACTTTTTCATGCCATCATTCTTTCTTCTAACTAACTGGTTCATAAGTGAACCCTATTTCCATCTGTTGAGTGTGTTTTTGTGTGTTCTTCAAAGGTTCCCATATCCCTATGTCAGTGAACGTACATCCCATAGAACAGGAGGTCTCCTCAACCAGACTCCCATTCCACTGCTGCTCAGCCGCCAGCTACTGTTTTTCCTGCCTCACATATTATATCAGCTTTCTTTCTCACCTGTCTGATTAGAAAATGTGGTTGGATTGGATGAGCTGATGGAGAATATACACATTCCTTGCTCTGTTGCTACCCCTTGATGAGAAGGAAGGGAGGGAAGCAGGGAAAATGCAGGCAAGAAAAAACCTGGCTAGTTTTCCCATCGGCTCTATTTATCAGAGACCCACATTCAGCACAGCTTTCCTTGGCGTGCCGGCCTGTGGCCCCAGTGCAGTGGACTCACGACCCACGTGCATGGCCCCGCGCTTGAGTCCTGCCCACTCAGCCGGCTGCCGTGGCTTCCAGGGTCTCAGGATCACAGCCACGTGAAACTAAATCCAGGGGCAGGGGAGGAAAAGACAGGCCCTCCCTGCTTGCTTTTCAGGGGGATGAAGAGACCCGCGGGCACTGCACTTCCAGCTTTATCAGCCAGGCCCACCCCGCCCAGCCCACAGCCCTTCCCTGCCCTGGAAGGCAGCAGGACTGTGGCTGTTTTACACGAATCTGAACTTGCCTCCTGGAGCCGCCGGGCACGGATACACCCTCAGCAAAGGATACACTTCTCTCCTCGGGGCTTACAAGCAATTAGGCTTCAAAGGAAGAAGGGAAGTCATGTTGCCAGGTGGTGAGCCAGCTCTGCCACGGTCCTCTCAAGTCTGGGGGGTTTATTCCACAGAAGCCATCATTTGACCCCAAATTTCCCACTGCTGTCACTTCTCTTTTTGTTCTCTCTTCACTGTGGGTTACAGAGAGTGTGCTCACCACCGGGGGCCTCGCCTCGGCACATTGCTGGGAAGGGCATGCAGACGTGAGTCCATGTCTGTAGAGCAGGGGGGTCCTGGACACTGCATGTGCTAAGACCCCCACCCAGCCCAGAGCAGACACCAGGCGGGCTCCTGTTATTTGCAGCACGACTTCCCTTCGCTCGCCCGTCCCCACCTCTGCCTGTTCCTCAGTGTCACACTTTTTCCATGGTGGCAAGTGCCTTCTGGGGCACTGGCTCCAATTAGCAGCCTTCACAAGCTATTACTGCTTTAGGCACTTATTTTCCCCTGGTCTTATTATTAAGTTATAAGTCTATTGCTATTGATGTTTTTGAAATTCATCTGCCAGATAATCTATCACAATACTCGGCAAGTTCATGCTGCACCCCAGCAGAGATGCTAAAGAGAAATGAGTTTGATTGTCACAGAAATTCAGTTCTAGCTTCAGAGGAAACTGACTGGAAAGGTTATCAGCCTCTGAATTTGCTGCTGAGAAAGCTTTGAAGTCATCTTCCCTAAAACCTTTCATAAAAGGCTAAGTGTGCCTGTGACACTTAGAAATTTCTGTCTGGAAGTGAGAACGTAGAAAACTCTTAAGCCGTGTCACAGATTACATCCAGCGAATCTACTGTGAGGCACTACAATTGGCCAGCTTGTGTGTGTGGCCCAGAACTTGGAGACTAGAGGGACCCTGGGGGGTAACATCATGATATCCCCCAAACGCTGGGCAATGCTGAGCATGGAGGCTGCAGAACACCGCCTGTGGAAAGGGACTTGTCCTGGAGACCTGCTTCCCACAGTGCAAAGCAGGTGCTTTGAAATTCCTTCCATGAAGATTTGCAAGTAACAGTGTACTCTGGGAGGAAAATATGAGTCAAATAAACCTTTGAAGCTGAAATCAGTCAAAGGGAGAAAGTAGGAGAAACCATTTATTGTTTACAAGAAGTCGTCCACTCCTGCTTGCCCGTGTCTGTCATGACCCAGCTGCCAGGGCCCCACCCAACCTCTCTGGTCCCCGTGTGCACTTGCTCCCTACCCCCTTGTAAACACCTATCAACATGGAGATACACTAAGCCCAGGCCAGAGATTCTGGATTCCAAGTATTGCAGGAAATCCTCTTAAGCCCCCCAAAACTGTGTTTCTTGCCTTTTGGCAATAGGGTCCTAGGGAATCAGTGCAGCAGGAAATTCTGCACATGCGTGAGGCGCCCCCCATGCTGTTAATTCTCCATTCAAGTTGCTGTATGAGAAAAAGGTTCAATATGAGAAAAAATATGATTTTTTGCTCAAATACCTAAAAATCTAGTTTTATGAAAATAAAAAGATAAAAAAATTAAAAGCATAATATTATGGATGTTTACTAACGCAGATAACAAGTGCTCTGAACACAGTGATGTCCAGCAACAGAAGAAGGGGGGACGTTGCCTGCTGGGGGCAAGAGCTAAGATTTAATAAAACAATGAGGGATGGAAAGGAGAAAGTGAGGCTCAGGGGATCACGGTGCATTTCTGGTTTTTCATAAACAAATAATGGCTGATGATATGAACTCTTGTGTTTAAACTATGAGAAACAATTTGGGAAAACAGAACAGGGCTAGATGTTTGAATGTTTTGAACAGCGGATTCAGGCAGGGGGTCACCTTTTTATTGACTGTAAAGCACTGGGTGGTAATTCAATAGTTAGCATTAAATAGCTAACATTTCTTGAGCACGTATTTTATGCTGTTACTGTTTTTAATGTCTCGTATGTTTTAGCTTATTGAATTATTTCAACAAACCCTACTCCCAAACAAGAGGCCATAGTTTAAAAGTTCTCAATATTTTCAGATAAGCCCATCCATGGTGATAAATGAGGGACAGAAAGTACATTTTGCCAAAGACACATGGGCAGAGCAAGAAAATCGAGGACAGCAGAAGCCGACATCCATTCTGACTGGACTCACTACAAAACATCCAGGAAAATAAGATCCCCTTCCATGGTTCCTAACCGTGACCCTCTCTGCAGTGGGGAAGCAGGCCTCTGATTTCCTGGGCTGCTCATTCTGGCTTCCTGGCTTTGATCTGATATGCAAATTGATGCTCTCATCCTGGAAGATGTTCCCCATTAGGTCTCAACTCTGGGATGTCGTGTGTAGATGAAAACCTTTGACATTGGTGTTTATTAGTGAAATGCATTTCTAACCAGGGGAGGGGTTAATATGATGGCTCCAGCTGTTCGTTTTACTATTACAACACACAGAAAACCATTCAAAATGGAGATAAGTTTTCTTTAAATTCAGAATTAGTTTCCCTCCCACCCAGAAATTTGTTTAATTATGTGAAAAAAAATGACAAAATTATCAAATTGTCTAACGTTGTATCTGCTTCTGATTCATACCCAGTTGTTGAGGTTGGTGTCTGGAACATCAAATGCCCAGAAGAACATTATTTACGAAGAGCTGCACATGGTGAGAAGCCTAGAATTCTGTGTTGTCGACCACATGTGCTGCTGGGACGAGGAGGGGCCACACCACCTCTGAGGTCCCCTCCCCTTAGTGCAGATGAAGCTTCCCATGGGTCCTTGCCCACTACAAATATGTGCTGTCAGAATAAGGGAAGAGACAAAACTCCTGTTAATAGGAATCAAGCAAATCATAATGGATTTGCTGGTTTATTGTTCTAGACTAAATCTTTAAGTGTCCAATATTTATCAATAATCAGCATAGGTTCACTAGCATAAGTTCTTAAATTAAAGCTAACAGATGTTTCCCTCAGTGATTATTTTAGGCTCTGTTCAATAACTTGATTCATTTCTAAAACTTTTCACCTGAAACTTTTTGTGATCCACGCTATCAGGATAGGCAATGGAAGGCTGTAGATCCATGCTCTATTGGAATCTGACCTACACACCCAAAAAGCAGAATTGGAATTCGATCAACTCTAAATTTGTAAATTATCTAATTCTCTAAATATTGACTAAAGCTTAGAAATAATTTGTAATTCCTTTAACACTCATGTAAATAGATTTTAAAAGAGGAATATGTTTAGATATTAAATATAGAAAAATATATGATCACATGGGAAGAATCCAGAAACAGCAGCATGATACGTACCCTATAACTCGTCTACAAACCAGTTTTATTCTGTAATTTGTTTATTCACCTTAAACAATCCTGTGTAAAACCAACACCCTCACTTCTATTGAGATGAAGTTCACATGGTAAAATAAGTCATTGTGAAGTGAAAAATTCATCCGTATTTACTGCATTCATATCATTGTATAAACACCACCTCTGTCATTCAAAATATTTGCATCACCGGAAACAAAACTTTGTTCCCATTAATCAGCTACTCATGGCTCCCTCCTCCCAGCCACCAAACTGGTTTTTTGTTCCTATATATTTACTATTGTGCATATTTCATATAAATGGAATCATGAAGTATATGATCTTTGGTATGTAGTTTCATTCACTTAGCATGTTTTTGAGACATCCTCACTGTAGCATTTATCGGTAATTCCTTCTTTTTTATGGCTCAACAATTCACCACTGCATGTGTGTTAGCATCTGTAGGTTGCCAAAACAAGAGCACAGACTGGTTGGTTCACAGCAGACATCTATTCACTCACAGTTCTGGAAGCCAGGAGCCCCAAACCGAGTATCATCTTGTCAAGTCCTCCTGAAGGCTCTGGTGAAGAATGCTCCTCCCCTCCGGTTTCCAGTGGTCACAGGCAGTCTGTGGCATCCCTCACCTAAGGCTGCATACGTGTGACTTCTGCCTCTGCTGTCACATGTCCCATGCCGCATGTCTTCTCTGTGTCTGTGTCTTCACATGGCCCTCCCATGAGGACACATGCCTTTGGATTTAGAGCCCACCCTGAAATAGTAGGATCTCATCTTCATTTGACTAATTCCATTTTCAAAGACCCTATTTCCAAATAAGGTCACCCTCATAGACACCTGAGGGTAGGAATTCTTTCCTTAGGTTTCTGAGTGTTAGATTTTGTCAAATTCCTTTCCTGTGTCAATTGCACAACTGCATGTGTGGTTTCTCACTGTCCATTCTATCCATGTGCTGTATTTCACTGGTTTTTCTGACCTGGATCTGCCCACGTGCCACTCTCTGGGGTCCAGTTTTCTCCCCTAATCCTCTCTTCATGTTCTACCCCATATTCAGTGGCTTTCCATGTCCCCATAATGCACTGTTTCTGTATCACTTCATTTTCTACATCAATTTATAATTAACTCTTGGCTCTGTGGCTTCTGCCTCTACTCTATGACCCAAAAGTTTACAGAGACCACGTTTGATACACCCTGCATTGCCCGTGTTCATAAATAAAGATGGAGTGTCTGAGTGAGGGATGCTGAACACAGATTGTGTAAGAGACAGCCAAGTTTTAAGCCCCAAATCTAGAAGCTTCCCCTATGTCAGACATCTCCTTATGGCAATCACCCCTCTCATCTTAATACCCGTAAAACACTTAGAGTCTAAAATATTTCATCATTACTACAGGTATAAATGTAGGCTATGTTCTTCTCACTCATCTTCCCCACCCATTGGTTTTAACAATAAACTTGTACTTGAAACTTCAAATGTTAACAAATACACTGAAAGAAAGACCAAGGATGTGACTGCTGAGATTTCTTAGGGAGACTGAGAGGTTTCTTCTCTTTGATTGATTAAATGTATAAATATTCTTCATATAAAATAGGTCAACAGTAGGGGGTTATCCAACCATACATACTGTTAGGAAGAGTCACATATGTGAACACTGACTACACCTATATGCTGAGTTCTAGAATAACAGTCCATGGAAAGGTAAGCCTTGTTAGGTGACTGGTTTTATCAGATTATTTGATATCACTTAACATTCTTTTATTATAATTTATTTTATTCTGATCCCATGGTCAACATTAATATTAGCGTTCAGCCAGCTTTCATTTTTCCAAAGACAGCAGGAAGTCCTGCCCTGCGTCTCGCATCATTTGATTGACAGGATGACTGACAGCTCTAGGCCGTATAACCTTTTTCTCAGTGAGCAGGCAGCTTACCTGTAAGGACGTGCTGATCAGAGTTAGATGCTATTGGAATGCGGTGGGGTTACTTGCGGACAAGGTCTTGGGGCCCTGCACAGGTGCTGTGATCAGGAAGGGTGGTCCTGGGCCTCCTGAGAAGCCAGGCGGCCCTGCCTGTGGGCCTGGGAGCTGAGGGCTTGGGGTGGCCGGGGAGGAGTTCTCCTGGGGACGGGCTGGCCCTTTCTCCTGCTCATGTCTAATTAATTACCTGCTCTAACAACAGTGGTGCAAGAAGCTACTGAGCCATGGGACTCCAGGGCTGGCCCTGGTGATTTTTCTCACCTTCTGGAAGAAGCTGGGCTTTAAGTTATTTTCAATGAAAAAGAAGAAAGTCAGAGAGAAAAGTGCACAATTCAAAAAAACAATTCTTGGAAGCTTTGCTCCCAGCTCTAGTTTTTCCAAAGCACAGCTGCATTCTCACCTTCCACAGTCTGGGCTGCGCAGGGCTTACATGACGATAACATCAGTCAAGATCCAACCGGTACGACGTGCTCCTGGCAAGGCGGGTGATTGAGAAGATTTTGACCAGAGACTGTGGTTGAGGATGAGAGCAGGGGAAGCACAATGGGACAGATATTGCCTCCCCTAAGCCTGAAGAGCAAGGGGAAGGAAAGTTGCCCAGAAGGCAGAGAGAAAATCCTAGAGAAACCTGTGACATCAGCCACAATCTCTGTAGAGGATCGCAGCCCAAACCAAGCAAGGCAGGAAGGAGCATCTCCTGCTGGCACCAAACAGGAGGCCGGAGAACCAGGGATCCCACGGATACGCTTCACGTGGGCCAGCATCTGGAGGGCAGGGCAGGGAGAAGAAGGCAGGAGCAGATCAGGCAAGTCACCAGTGAGATGCCGGCACCAAGCCAAGGAGCCAGGCTCTTTCCCTGTGGCTCATGCCGGTTCCCATTGGGTTTCTTTCATCTGCGAACCAGGAGAGTCCTGACTGGCGCACTTGGAATTCTGCCTTCTAGCTTCCTCACGCGCCTGCCTTGCCCCCTTCAATCATCTTTAACGCAGGACTTATGCAAAAGAGATGAAGATGAAGGAGGAGGGATTATCTAGGATGTTTTAACCAGTCAATTAGCCCAGGAGACCCACTTGACTTCTCCAGAGTACAGGCAGTAACGACAGGGTGACTTAAAGCATTTTCTAAGCCAGCGAGACACCTGCTCATTTCTGTTCTTTCACTCAATCCTGACAGCAATTAAATCTCTCCAAACTAGTTTTCTCCCTCGCTAAGTCTGCTCCCTAAATCACAAATGTTTTATTTGACTCCATCCCAGCAAATCAACCCACCGCTGCACTGTATCAGCTTCAGAGGGAGTTAGTCATGCAGCTCCCCCACTGTGAGCCGGGATGCGCCTTTCATGTGCTTGCCGGGGAGTTCTGAGCTCTGCCTATCCCACTCCTCAACCATCTTTTACTAAGAGATGAAATTATCCAATATGTATATATATTTTTTAATGGGATCTGTGAAAACTCTGGCCCAAGAAATGTCTAATTCTTGAATTCTGAAACTCAACCAAGGCAAACACACTGTGGAAACGGGTTCTGTTGCCAGAGGGGCCCTGGCCACCGGGTCTGCTGCCACCCCACCTCACCCACTTTCTGCGACTGTCGAGGATGACAGAGGATGAGCAGGAAGGTGGAGGGAACCACGTCTCCTAAACACAGCTGGGCGCTGAGGGTGGTCAGAGCTACAGAGCCATGCCGGTGAGCACAGCTCTGTCCCATACTCTGCTCATTTCCCAAATAAACGGGGTGGACATCAGTATCTGGTATAGGACAGAGTCAAAAATAAGTGACAGAAAACTGACATTCAGCAGTGAGACCATACTCGTCTCATGGAAAGATACAGAAAGAGGGAATTGGTTTTCTGTACTTTCTTTCTTTCTCTTTATGTGTGAAGTACTGTGTTCTGTACTTCAAATAACCTGCCCTCAGCAGAACTTGAGATCACACATGTAAAGCATATCTTTTTTTACTTTTGGTGACTGTCACCTGCACCCGGCCCAGACCCAATCAGAACAGGGCTGAACACGTCCACGGGGCCTGCAGGTTTCCAATATTTTTCCATGGGTCATGGCAACATTCGCAGAAAGACCACAGAAGGTGGTGTGGCTAGAAACTAGTGAGCATTCACTGTGTGTGAGATTCCCTCCTAAGCCCTCTGATTGTACTTCTCACAACACACCAGGATTTAGCCTCTCACTGTTGTTACCTCAGTTTACTGAGAGGGAAATGGAGCAACAGGAAGAATAAATGAGTTGCTCACCACCACACAGCTAACAGTAAACAAAGGCATGGTTCAAATTTGACCAGACTGGGTCCAGAATATATACAACTTTTTTTTTTTTAGAAATTTTAGTCACTGACCTTTTTCATGAAAGATAAGTTGACTCATGTACTAGGATACTTTAATTATCATGCTTTATTAAATATGTTTTCTAATGGTCAGGGAAGCCAGCATTTATGGTCATCAGACATTTCTCTTTTATATAAGAAACTGATAATGTAGTATTTCATAAAAACAAATCTGTAGGACATTTAGTTCCTAGATAGCTATTCCATGAGTTTCTCAATTGTATAGTTTAAGTATAATACTAATATGGTTTTCCAATTATGGATTTTAGCATTTCAAGGAATCTGACATTGATTTCTATAAATTATTCACAGTCTTAAGAATAAAGTGACATTTATTCTTTAATACACAATTAAAGAGATTAATACACAATTCATATTGTCTGGGGAGTCTTAGATTTGTAACCCAAAGCTGAGAACTCCCTTCAGTTTACTTCAGTTGACAAGAGATTGCTTTCACTTTTATACATAAAAAAGCCAGAAACTCACTGGTTGAATTGCATGTCTAAAATTGCAACACCAAGATCAGAATCATAATTCACACCCAAGTCTTTTTGACTTTAAATTCTAAATTCTAAAGACTATCAGGAAATGTGTTTGGAAAACTTGGTGTCCAGTCCAGAAATCTCCTTGCACTCCCATTGACTTCCAATTACTCTTTTCAAAAACAGGCAATGTTTGGAAAAGTCTATTGAGCAAAACCCAGCCTAGTTTGGGTCATGAATGGGACACTAAGTGTTCACTGACCTCAGGAGCATGAAGGTTTCTTCAGCCTAGTACCAGTGGATGACACGGGATGGAACCAAACCTCTGCCCCTGTGCCCCTGACTTATGTAGAAACACAACTCTCCCACTGCTGCAAAGGCCTGAGGACGGATTACACATCAAGGTGTGGAGATGGGCTTCATCAGACCGCAAGCCTTGTGAGGACGTTCTGCTGGAAAGAGGTCAGCATGAAGTTCTGTGATGGAAAAGCTCCACACTTAGTGCAGCTCTGCAGCAGAGACCGTTCATGGTGTTGATCTCAAGGGGCACTGCTCTGTCACTGACTGGCCACAGCACGTGGAAGAGGCGTCTGTCCCAGCACTACTGCCCAGTAACCGTTTCTGGTGGTACAGAGCATACACATTCCCTATTTAAATTGTCCTTTAATCTGGAGGAAGATATACATAAATATGGAATATAAATATAAATATATATATATATATAAAGGAAATATAAATAAATATATATATTAAAAGGATATACAACAAAAATAGAGTATATATAATGTGTATTATGTTATACATTATACTGTGTGTATTCTGTGCTTCTGCCATGCCTCTTTGTTTAAAAAAGAAAAGAAGAAATGCTGTAGATACTGGGGGCGCACATACTTAGCAAGCAGAAAGTCGAGCTCAAGGATAAGCCCCTGGTGTGGGTGCAGTACAGGTAGGGACGCCTGTCACACCAGGGAGGGGTCAGGTAAAATAGCCAGGAAGTCCCTCCCTTCACTTGCTGACGCCAGGAGCATTTACGGGGAGCTGAAGCACGTCAGGATAAACTCATTTTGATGTCCCAGATGCGGAGAGGTGCGGTCAGTGCAGCCTGCCGTGTGGACCGTCCTCCCTACCCGCAGGCTTTCCTAAGGCACAGGGCAGCTCCAGAGGCCTACCAGCCGGTCTGCATCGGCCAATGCGCCCCTGAATTCCCAACGTCCCCTAAGGAGGCTATTCTGCCTCTGGCTGGGAATCACATTAACAAAAATAAAACCTAGACCAGCTAAATGTAAGGAGTATAGCAGCGAGTGCCCGAGAGAAGCAGAGGATGGAGACATGTCAGCCAAGGCATGCGCTGCATCCCAGCAGGCGCCCCACAACAAGGGCCTCCCACCCAGGCCGCTCACCTGTAGCCGGCTCGCACGCGGTGTATGCGTCCGACGGGCACGGCTGCGGCATGTACCCCTCACCTGCCTAGAGGACATCACGTGTGGGGCGCAGGCAGAGCAGGTGCACGTGCCCCATCCCCTACAAATGCGGGGCACACGGCCTGCGCTGCGAGCGCCCCATTTCCCGGAGTCGCAGGGCAGGGCTCGCAGTGGGTGTGACAGTGACAGCGCGCCCAGTGTGGTGGGTGTCTGCTGAGAGGACCTCACGGCGCCCCCGGTGGGCTCTGCGTGCAGGTCAGGCCCCGCTGGAGCTGCACCCACGACGGCGCACCGTGTCCCCTTAACCGTGATTCAGGCTTCATTCAGCTCATGTGCTAAATAAACACTCTTTATTTACAGGCAAAACAGGCTAAGCATCAAATTTAAGGGCTGTTGAAAAGATCGTATCCACACACCTTAACTTCTTACACAATTTTTAGCTATCGAAATAGAGAAATAAATTTTTCTTTGATGATAAATTTCCAAATTAGATCTATCAGTTAAGTATGAAAAATGCTCGTGTCTGGAGGCCAAGTCTGTGTCTCATGGGAAGGCGAGCCCAGCCGCCCGCTCAGATGGGATACTCAACGGGGATTCAGCAGAACTAGTTCTGTAAAATTTAATTTCCATTTTTTGTGTGTGTGTGAATGCTCAAATTAGCAGATGGAGGAAAGTGTCATTTATTTACATTCATTCAGGGTGTTATTTGTAGAAAATGGATGTGTATTCAGAGGAAAGCAACAGAACATTACTACACTTTCACATTTCACAGATGTAATTTAATGTGTTGTTATATACATAGCAGTGTGTGAATTTCTAGGAAGCATTTTTAATTAAATAATTATTTCTGAGCATTCTTACTTATAAATGAATAAATTTGAAATATATTATCATATCTTAATTTATGGAAATATCCTCTGATTTTCCTTCATTTCTTAATCACTGTCTGCATACTAACCTGAAAGTTCTAGCACAACTCGAATCATGTGTCTTCCCTGGGGTCTATATTTATCCTCTGGTTAGAAATGAACACTCATTTCTTCTTTTCCAAGTCAGTTTTTCTTTGCTTCTTCATTTGGCAATATTTTCCCAGCCTGTGAAATGTGTGTCCTGACCCTACATCAAAAATCTTGACAGTAAAGGTTGTCATACATATTAACATTAAAAAATATGAAGGATTTAAGAACAACATGTCTATTAATTAAGTTGGAATTTAAAAGCATATCCTTATTAATTATAATGTTTTATGATTCTCTAATAACTTACTAAAATAATCCAGGCCTTCTATATTTGAATTAATTTGTCTTCAGTAAAAAAAAATATTGGTTTAATAATGATAAGCCTAAGGAAAATATCACATTTGCTTCAGGTTTTAGGTCTTACATATTTAACCTTAAGGATTTCAATGAATATGATAAATTAAAGAGGCCTAAAAATGTATAAATGTATAAATGCTTGTAAAAAACTGAACATTTAATTGAGCTGTTTGGTGATTTTCTCTTATTAGTACAGTATTCCCTTAAAGTCACTTTTTAAATCTGGCATGTGATATTTATCCTTTAGAGCAGTACGAAAAAGGGTTAGAAATGCTACTCGGTTGCCCTGTTTTTTTAGGGGTTTTGCTGTCTAGACCTATAACAGAGATATAAGTTGTAATTGGCATGTGTAAACAATGGAGCTGTGTAATCATAACACCAGTTAACTGATTTGTCACAGTACCCTTTTTTCCAAATAGATCTTGGATGATAAAATTAGATGAAAGTTTTACTGGGGACAGATGACTTGGAGGCCCTTGATTGCTACAAACTGGTGTGGATCATCTTTGAAATGCAGTGAACAGTCATTTTAAATCTCCCAATATTATGATTTTCAAAGTACAAAAGATCCACTTGTTGGGTGGAGCCCAGGTAGGTCTGGTTGGATCTCTTCACCACAGAGCAGCTGGCGGTGATCAAAATAAGATATCTTTCTGCCTAAACCTGTACTTCCATTCTGTAAAAGAAAACTGACACCAACACAACTCCTCTGCTGAGCCTGCACACAGGGTCCCCCCACCGCCACACTCATCCGGGAAACCCAGGGGCGATGTGGGTTTGGTCAAGTTGCTCTAAGGAAACTTAAGCGGACATGATGGAAGAATGATGCAGAATTAATAAACAGTTTCATGATACTATTTGTCTTCTTATAAATCTACATCCTAAGACTTTTTATTTTTACTTTTTAAGTCTTTGCATGTCTTTCTATGGATAATTTTTAGATTTACCAGCCAAAAGAAAAGACACAAAATGTTTAATGTGTGGCATTCATCCTGGATGCCACCGACTTCAGATTCTGTAGCTTCCTTAGCTGCCTGATTCACCCGGGGAATGATCTCTCTGGCTCGCCAGTCGTCTGAGTATTCCTTGGATGGCTGTCATGTGAGCTCCTAAGAAATCAGACAGAGGGGTCTGTCTGGAAAACAAAGCAGTGAGATAAATTCATCACTGTGCTTTGGAGATCTAGAAATTTTTAGAGCAGAAGACCAGCCAAAACGCTGATGTAGGCGACGGCCAGAACTGCTTCTCTGTGTCCATGGAGTGGGCGACCATGTGTTAGAAACTGGAGGAAACTCATACGGCAATTTTCTGTACATAGTTAACTTGTCACATGCTTACCACTTCTTTAATTGCACTTAAGAGGTCTTTTAATTGCCAGAGATTTTACCTGGGTTAAGATTTAAAAAAAAATTAATCAGGGAAAGTGCATGGTAGAAATTTTAATCTAAAGCATTTTATTTCTACACATTATTATAAAATATCATGCTGAGGCATGAAGATTCATGACAGCTGTAATTGGGAGGTGCAGGTAAAAATAGGGGGACTAGAATGTTCTTGGTTTTAACCTAAGATAACTATCTTTTTATGGAAAAATACAATATATTTAGAAGAAAACAGTACAATGGCTAGATGTCTTTCTGATAGATTATGACAATGGAATTCTCTGTTACTTGTCAATTATACCTTGAGAAAGTCAGAAATAAAAAAACACCAACACAGTAAGACTGGGTCTGGGAAGACAGTGGCTTTAGCTCATTACCCTTTTCTGTGTCTTCCACTTGTCGGCTCCATAACTCTTAAATGTCAGGGAACGCCTCTGAGCCTCATTTTTTTAATGAAGGAGTCAAACTTAATGATATTTAGTGGCCTTTCAAACATTGCAGTTTAAGGATTTTATGAATTCTACTTAAAAAAACTGATAATGACAATGTGTGTGGGGAGGGTGGTGAAAACCACAGTAGGCCTTTAATACTTATTGGAGTGTTTATTTGCATTTGTTTTATGATAAATTCTGATGATCTAAAATGAACGATTCTATGAAACTGAGTAAGAGGCAAGGACATCCTGTAGGAACGGAAGCTCAACATGCCCTGCAACGTGGGCGCTACCTGTGGGGGCTCCTGGGGGTGGTCTGGCCCCGTGCTGCCAGGGCTGGTAGTTTTACAAGGTGCTGAGAAGCAAGAAGACTAAGGAGGATTTCCCCATTTTTCCCATAATTTCAGGGGAAGGCCTAAGAAGACACCTGCGTTATCATATATCTGAGGTGTTAAGATATTTAAGAAAGCCACAAAATCATAGGTCTCAAAAAACATTTAGAAACTCAGCCTCATGACTGGGAAGTAGATGGGAACACTAGGCATAAACTCTTACTTCAGAATTCATGAATTTCCTTCAACTAGATTCAAGGCTTCTCACTTCTTATTTGCTAACATTCTTCAAAATATTTAAAATAAAAATGAAGAATTTTTGGCAGAAAGTTGGGTTCCACGCATCTGGAAGAACATGTTGCATGCTGGTCATTCCCAATGTGTTTCCTGCAGAGAGAACCCATCACCCACTTCAGTTAGCTACACGATTGTCATATGTGCCCTGTATTTGTCCGAGTTCTCCAGAGAAGCAGAAATCCAAGATCCAGAGGCCAAATCCGCCAAGCAGGCTGGCAGGTGGCAGGCCCAGGGAAGGGCCCACACAGCCCCGTCAGGCCTCCGGCCGGCAGAATACCTTCTTGTTCTGGGACACCAGCCTTTGCTCGCCCAGGCCTCTCGCTGATCGGACAGGGTCCACTTACATGTGGAGGGAGGTCTGCTTTACTCCAAGTCCCTGATTTAAATCTTAATCTCATCCTAAAATACCCTCACAGAAACATCCAGAACAATGTCTGACCATCTCTGGACACTGAGGCCCAGTCACGCGGGTCATGGGATTTCCCGTTTCCAATCTTGTCTGCCTGTCCCAGGGTGGCAGCAGTGCCTGCAGCACCCAGAGAGCCCCAGGTCCTGGAGCCTGCTTGGAGAGGCAGAGGGTCTGGAGGGGGAAGTGGTCTCAGGTAGAGATCTAGAAGCAGACCTCAGAAGGGTCCTTACTTTTGAAGGGGAAACACTTTAGGGGGCGGAGAGTGGGGCAGGGAAGGGACAGAAGTCAGCCAGGGCCAGCTGGTGTGTCCGGGAGAGCTCCAGCCTGTTGGCATGCTGACTGCTGAGAGGTCACTGGCTGTGGGGCAGCTCCCAGGGACATAGCTCTCAGCTTCTTCCAGGTGCCTGCACACATTACCAGGGAGGCCGCCCAAGTCCCAGTCGTCCTCTGAGGAGGAGCTGGGTGCACGGACTTTGGAAGCACTGAGATGAGTGACGAGGCCCATGGTCTGCTCCTGCTGGGGCCACATCGGCAAACTGAAACTTAGGTAAGTTTCCTGTTTCATAAATGCGCTGCTTGACCAGAAAGGCAGAAATCAAGGCACCAGTCCCCAGACGCAAAGCTGCCCTGGGATCTATGCTTACTAATTTCCTACTTTTCCCTCCTTTGTGCCTTGTTCCTCCATAAAATCTTGCCTCTTTCTTCCTGCCTCTCTGTCCTCCCAGTGAACAGTCTGCTTCCTGAAGTGTTAAATAAAGTTTGTGTTGCCTGAATTGTCCTTGGTATCATTTTAACATAAACAAATGCACCCTTAAGCTATAGTGGATGCAGATATGGTTCCGGGAGCTTCCAGGGTCCTGACTTCATCAGTGACAACCTTCTCTCCCCCAGGAATGCCTCCCCCCACATTGTCCATCTTTCAGGTCCATCTTTTATTGACATAGATTATATTTTCTAAATCTCATGCAAAATGCTAAGTAAAAGCTGCTCAGCTCCTCCTGTGAAGCTGTACCTCACAGCTACTTTCCTCCCCCCAGACCTTCACCCACACAGAAGTTCTGCATCCATGCTGCCCACAGCCATGGTCAGCCTCCCAAGTGCTTTCACCAGACCTACTGCAGTTGTACTTTTTCTGAACCATTTAAGGCTGAGACTGACTTCCTAGGAAGATTCTTACAGCTTTTGGATCAAGACTTCTGGTGTCCGAGACCTTGGTGACCATGGAGTGAGAGGCATGCGGTCCTCTACTGGGAACGATCATCTCTCACATTCCTCTCTTCCTGTGGTGTTTCCTCAACTTTCATTCAGGTCCTCTCCAATTCGACCTTTTCCATTTGATTTGTCAAACTTTTTTTTACCATTTTAGTTAGGAAACACCAACTCTTTCCAGAGAGCCACACAGAGGAGAGCAAAGCAAGCAAGCGAGAGCGAGAACCCCGTGCGCGCTCCTGGGTGTGCTGTGTGTTGGCGTTAGCGTGTGAGCCCCTGTGCAGGAGACGGACGGTGTTCAGTAAAATGAGGCAACGAAAACTGATGCCTGCCACTGCTACTGAACTGCTGGAGAACTGAACACGTCCAACACGCTAACTGGCAAAATAATTATGGTGATGGAGCCCTAAGATGCCTTGTCCTGTCAAAGTGTTTTCCTTGAGTGTGAACTGGGCTCTCACCCCATGCCGTGGGGTGGCCAAAGAAGCCTTAATTCTCATGGTGACACAGAAGACGACTGAGTAGACAGGTCAAGTAAGTGGCCGGGGGACCCTGAGTGTGGAGTCCATAGCAGAGCCATATGAATCTCGTCCCCAAGCAGCTGCCTGTGAATGCCCCCTGCACTTTTTCTTTTTTTACTTTCCCCACGTTTTTGTCCCCATTTTTGTTTTTCTTCCTATACCTTAAAAAGATGCTTTACGGTGCCTCATTCAGAGTCTGAGGATAAATGTTGGTAACGTGTGCTTACAATGGCCAAATTGGCTTAAAATAAATTAGGTTAAACACAAATATCTGGCCCATAAGTACATGACAGTTTCAGACCAGAGCTGATTTTGAAGTAACACCCAGGAAATGGGGATTTATGAGGGTACCTACGGCAGCATCTTCACTAGGGAAGTGCTGGAGGGGATCGCAAAGCTCATTTACAACCCTCCACGTGTAGTCCGCCTCCAAGATGTCCTCCTGGCTGCAGCATGGTTAATCTGCTGTGCTAGATAATAATTAAAGGGTTTTCAATGTGGGATGCTCGGCCCATATGCAAGCACATCTGTGAAGAAGCCTCTTTATGGCTGCCTTCTGCTTATTTTTGTCAAGTCGTTTCTTGTGCCAAAGAAAACAAGTCATTGGGTTACCCATCTGACCCAAGCGGGTACCCTGTCTGCTATTATCCGTATGCCTAGTTGCCGGGGCCCACAGCTACTCTGTCACTCTCAGCCAGCAGGATGGAAACTGCAGGTGTGGGACGGCAGTACCCAGGAAAGAACACACATTTGAGTGGTTTTTTTTTCCTGTATTTTATCTCCCTGTTCGGGATTAAATCAAATGCAACTGGGATTTATCACAAGAGGAGATGCCAGTGTTGGTATTTACAAAACTTCTCAAAGAGAATTTCCTGGGTAGTCTCTGCTTTGCACAGAAATTTAATATAAACTTGGTAGTATCTGGTGATAAAGGAAACTAACAACCAGTTTGTCAAGTTTTATATTCACACCTCCAGAGACCAACATAACTAGAAATATGAATTTTGGAGTTGCTATTTTTTAAATAAAATACTGGTTTTATTACTCTGAAAGGCCAAAAAGAATGGTTCTGGCCTTCATGTTGAGAAAACAAACTTGAGACATTGAAATTTTGATTCACAGAGTTTCTAATTAGGCACATCATTCCTTGCACCCCACTCTGTCTCCTGGGTTCAGTTTACTTCCGACTGAAATATATCCTGTAGTAATTCTTTTATGGAGGGTCTCTGTGTGGTAAGCCTGCAATCTTTTTCAGAACACATCTTTATTTAGAGTTTATCTTGAATTATACTTAAATAAATTATATTGTTTTATAACTTCATTCATCTATTCACCTATTCAAAATCATTTTGGTTACTTCCAACTTCTGGCAATCACTGATAAAGTTTCAGGAAAGGATTTGGGCTGATGCTTTTCCTGAGCATTTTCAAGGTATTATTTCATGCCAGAAGGGCAGAGATGCCTCATTCTGCCCTGATGTGGCCTGCACTAACACTATGGGAAACACAGAATTGTTCTCACTAACATTAGCAAAGGTTTGGACTCTCCACTAGGTCTCCTCTCATACCTCTCCAACCACATAGGGGAGAGGGCTTCGGTTAACCTATGGGTGGGAATGAAGTGTGGGGTCCCCACATGGCATCCACTTAATGGGGATGGAGGGATGGGCCTCATGGAGAACAGCGCTGGACCCCTCTGTTCCCTCTCTGACATCATTGGCCTGGGGTGCCTTGCTACACTCTGGCATGGGTGAAACTGGGCTTTCCACTCAGTTGTTGCCGATTGAAATGAGAATAAGACCTCAGTTTTATCTGTGGCATTGGCTGGAGTCGGGTGGTTATTTCCAAACATTTCTGTCCTGAAAGCCTGCCCCTGTCCTGCTCCTTTGTCTGAGAAAGGAAGGCTTTTCTTGCTGTTTATTTTTTATTTAATTTTTAACAATCTGTGCCCATTGATACATCTAGGTTGCCAGATCCTCCAGTATTTAGTGTGGGATTTATGACAAAAAGAAAATGTGGGACATTTCTACAATACCATTCCCCGGAGACAAGTGTCCCTAACCAGGCTGTCTTCATCATTTAGAGTCTCTGTTAAGTTTGTTTCATATATAATATCTAGAGTTTTCAGTTGCACTCACCAGGAGGAATAAGGAAAATCGAGTCTAATGCATCTCACCAGAGGCAGAAGTGTCTGTAATTTATTTTAAATCAATTTATATAGAAATCCCAGAAAAATATTTTCCTGGTGCCTTGAGCAAAGAGAGGGGTGGCACTGACCGGAACTGTGTAATGCTCATACCTGGGCTCCAGATGGACTGGAAGAAAGTGCTTTTAGCAGAACACGAGGCCGCCCCAGCTACAGCTGGGACTCTCCTAGTAAGTGCGAGGAGATGGGTATTTAATAGGCAGCCTGCTGTGTCTGCCACACATTCCTATTGTTTAACAACTTATTTTAAAATAGTTAAGTGCTATGGGAGGCCCCAGTGAGCTTTTGGTTGGCATTTTTGAAAGATATGCATTGGTGAGAAAATACATGGATACTGCAGGTTGACGCCATGTAGCAGTGTGGAAGAAACTAAACTAAAATGTTGGAAAGGTGCTGGAGACCAAGTATACATTTCTTACAGCAGCAGCATGACAGGATGGGCTCTGTCAGGATGGGCTGTATGGAGAGATGCACGTGTTCTGTGCGAGGTCAGCCCATCTGGACACGTTGGCCCTCGGAGCCCTGAAAATCCCCATTCCCACAGGTGTGGTTCACTCAGGCAGCAGAGGAGGTCGTTCTGAGCTGAGCCCCTGTGTGAAAGATGGAAAGACTGTTAGAAATCTTGGGGAACTGGACCACACTTGATACACTTCCCTTAGATGTAGGTTCATGAATGTTTCTGAAACCCTAAGGAAGTTCTGGAAATTCACCAAGAATTTTGAAGCTGATGGTGATAAACAAATTGATCTTTAGAAGGTGCTCCTTAAGTAAATGATACTAACAATTAATTAGGTTGCTTTGAAGAAAGAAATCAGCCTCATTGAATGGCTACTCTGTATCATATTTTGCATCAAAATACTCCATTAGCAACATTTTCCCTTGTTATATTTTCATTCCGTAAATATGTTATTAAATTCACACAAACAATACATACAAACAGGAAAATATTTTAAAAGATATACACTGAGAAACGAATCTCCCCTTTATTCCTGTCCTCTGGTAACTGTTTCTTTCCTCGAAGGGTAAACGTTAGTTCTATTTTTCACATAACTTTCCAGAAATAATCACATAGGTGTGCAGGAGTGTGTATTTCATTTTATTCAAGTGAAGCATAATCCGCTTATAATCATTTGTACTTGTGTAACTTCATAAACTATGTATCTTGGAGGTTGTTTCTTACTGCAAAAACAATGGGATCTCATTTTTGGGGGGTATTTAAGAAAACCTATTTATGTATACAGCAAAAGATAACATATGTAGGAAAACTTCCCCATTTCTAACCTCAGTTAGTTGTATGTGATATCATATTAATATTTCTACAATTATTGTATTATAATTTCAAAAAACGGTTTGTGATGCGGTTGCATACCATTTCTCTACTAGACCGTTCTCTCCCTCAGGTCCTTGAAATCGGCACTATGCTTTCCCTGTGGTTCATTTCCTTTGCATCTGACATAAACCTGGAATTTAATAATGACATCAGTTACCATATACAGAGCATTGTGCACCAGAGACATGGCCGTGAGCTTTGTAAACCTTATACTATATGACCTGCTGGAAAGTCCAGCAGAGCAAAGTTACTATCCTATTTTTAGACTTATAGAAGTCAAATCTTTCTTTGTATAAATGATAAGCATTTTTGTATGTTATATCTTCCGCCTTTGGAAGTTTAATCCTAAACCCTGATCCCCCTGGAATTACACTGTATGTATTTCCAGCATCACTTAGAAAACAAATTAATTAAATGTTGGAGGTCTGGAATCAGTTCCTAACAAATCATGAAAACTCCATTGAAAACATGTCCTTTCATTTTTCATATGTATTTTTTAGTGCAGATGATTTCTTTAAAACCTAATAAATGTTAAATATTATACTAGTGAAATTTATCCAGAAAGTTCAAGTAGAAACGTTTTCTGTACATTTACACAATATCCACTTTATCTGGTTTCTAATAACATCAATTCACAGAAGGTGCTCATTTGTCCCACCAACATATTTCAATTTAAATCTCATGTTTTAAACTCAGTGTGCACAGAGCTTGTGTATTTGGTTCGCTGCATAAATCTAAGGTCTTGTATGGAGTCAGATATGCTGTGAACCTGATTTCATGTGTTTTAATTTTGATCAGATCTCCTTATCCCCAGAGGAAAACACACAGAATTATGTTCCCTTCAGCCAAATATGCCCTGCTTACAACTACCTGAGGACCCTTAAAAGTAAATTGTAGAAAAGAGTCAAAACTCAGAGAATGAACCTGTATGCTGGTGAAGTTCTCATTTTTTTCTTTCTCCTGTGGTTTTACTTTGAGGAGAGAAACTCGAGTCATGAGGCTCTGTGGCAATGGGGACACTGGCAGCTACATCTCCCCTAAAATCCCATCCTTCCAGCCAAAGGAATCAGGAAAAGGAGATGCATGTTCCAGAGGACAGGGTATCCACATCTTTCCTATTCTGGCAGTTCGTTGGTGAGACTCAACCAGGGGGCTCCACGACTTGGGCGGTAAATATTTACCTTGTAAACCCGCCACGGATAGGCTTTGTCTGTGATCTGCAGCTGCAGGGCCTTCTTACAGAGCCTCCTGCCCATCTGAGCACACGTGCGTTTAGAAGCTCTCCTGCAGGTCATACCAGGGCTGGTGTTACATGGTCAGGGCAGAGGGCCCAGGAAAGGGCTGGTGCTTGCTTCAGTGCAATGTCACCACTGCCTTGACATTCGTTCCAATTTTCAGTCGAGGCCTCGCGTTTCCATGTGGTGCTGGGGGCCTGCGTATTCCCTCCTGGTGTCCTGTCTCTCTGTTTGTCAGTGTTAGCGCTCTGTTCACCCCTTTCTTGCTTCTTCTGGGTGATTACAGAGATAACAGGAAAAGTGGGATTTCACTTGGCCATTTGAAGTGAAATCCAGAAAGTTTACATAGTTTCCCTGTGGTCACAAAATCACAAGTAAGGATGTGTGCCAAAGCACTTTAGTCCAGAGGCCCTGCTCTTCATGCTTTACCCATGACACTGTCGTGGGAATACAGACTTTACAGAATGACAAAGATGAGTCTTCGGAAACAGCCAAATCAAAGCAACGTATAAATAGGAGTCATAGCTTTGGGCCACCTGACAGAGTATACACAGACATCCTTCCCACCCCACAGCACTGAAATGCAAGTAAATTAAAATGACAAGAGTTATGACACTGCAGAGCTTTAAATATAGACAGGAAAATATCTTCCTCTACTAGACAGTCACAAGAAGGAACTAACAGCTGCAGAAACAAGTGCCCTCTGGTGCTGTCCAGGCTCCAGATGCCATCAGAATCCACGGGAGCCCTGGGAAGGAAACCAGGTCCAGGTGCTGGGACAGGGGATGGGCCTCTGACCTGACAGAGATGTCGTTCAGCTGCCTTCTCAATTTTGGAGCCTCAAAGGGATGCCCAGTTCTCAGAATAGAAAATTCTCAAGTCAAAGCTAGAGGGATGGTGAGAATAAAATGTCTCCAATGAGAAACTGAAACCCCAACCATCTTCATTAAGGCTTTAATCCAAACGTAGAGTGATTTTTATAATACATGAATCCCCAGCCTCTAAATTAAGTGAAAACTGATCCTGAATCATTACAGTCTCTGGAGGCTTGAGTTGGAATAAGCAAAAACTGTTTTATAATAAATTGTTTTTTCTCCAGGCCATTCAGCACCCCAAAGAATGATCAAATTTTAGTGAAGTAAGTTCACAGCAAATTAAAATCATAAATAGAAATGTAATTCTATTTAGAAAAGTTAGTGGGCATAGTAAATAATGGAATTAATGCACCAAGAATGAGAAGCAATGAAATTATATAGAAGAGCCCACAAAATCATTGCTTAGATGATATAATAGTTAAAAGGAAAACAAAATTGCATCTGTGAGGAAGAAATAGAATGATCTGAGTAAGAAACGTCAAACTGAGAATGAATCATCTATAACAATTACAAAATGAAACTTTAGTGATTGAATATGTAAAATTTATTTTAATGGGATAACAGCTGATTATATTCAGCTGAAGAAAGAATTCAAGAACCAACTAACTGATTCAAAGCAATAGTTGCAGAGAGTTAAAGAAATGTCAGTTATGAGAAAAGGGGTCCGGAGACGTGAATGCTGGGAATGGGGCTGACACGATCCAAACTGCCAAAGACCGCACAAGGAGAATCAATGAAGCGATTGCAAGATGCAAAGAGGGTAAGACCCATGTGACTCGGAATTAAAGAAGGAGATATTTAGATTAAAAGTATAAACCATAAATAAAATCAAATGCACATCTAAACACATCTCAATGAAATGGCAGAACATCACAAAAATATCATATTCAAATGAGCTACCAGATTCCACTTTCCAGTCTGAACACCAAGAGCTTAAAAGTCATCCCTTCTGTACTTAAGAAAAAAAGTTAAAATCAATAGCTCTTAGATCCATCAAATAATTGACGTTGCCGGAAAACCACCCCAAAGTCTGGACAGACAGAGAGGCAGAACAGAGAACCCCATATCACTGGGAGCAGAATGCCTGCTGATCGTGGTAGGGGACCCAGAGGGCAGTGGGCCAGCAGCCAGGGAGTGAGCACGGGTGGTTTGATGTGCTCTGAGTGCCCAGCCTTCAGAGAACCCCACAAAATCTCATACTAAAGACTGACTTACCTCTTGTTTCTTTTACTTGATATGTCATTGCAAGTCATATAAAATTAAAAAAAAATACCTTGCTTTTTGCAAAAAAAAAATTGTATTAAGAAACAGCAAGCATTAGACTCTGATATGACAGATTTTGGAATTGTCAGGCCAGGAATTCAAAGTAATGCTGATTAACATGCCATGAGTGCTAACAGGAAAAGTGGACAGTGTGAACAAACATATGGGTAATGTAAGCAAATCGGTAATTCTAAGAATCAAAAGGAAACGCTAGAAATTAAAAAAAATAGTAACAGAAATAATGTCTTGGATGAGGTCATCACTGTGTTGGATGAGGACAAAAGAGGAATTAGGGAGCTTGAAGATATGCCAATAGAAATATCTCAACCTGAAAGATGAAAAAGTAGGAAAAGGTTATCCAAGAAGGTCAGACAATTATAAGAGGCATAACAGACCCACAATGGGAATTCAAGAGGAGAGAAAGGATCAGGAGAAATATTTTAAAGGAAAATGTCTAAGAATGTTCTAAATTAATGACAGACACCAAACCATTTTCAAGAAGCTCAGAGACCACCAAGCAGGATAAAGTAAAAAACAAAACAAAACAAAACTATACCTTGGCATATCATTTTCAAACCTCAGAAAACCACAGATAAAGAAAAAAGCCTAGAAAGAAACCAGAGATGTTAAAACACCTTCTCTAGAACACCTTACCTAGGAACAAAGAATTACACTGGACTTTTCTTTAAAAAACATGCAGACACCATCCTAACAGCAAGAGCTGTTTCTTCCTTCTCTTCCTCCTGTTCACAGCTAGTCGGATGTTTATCACTGAAAAAACATTCCTGTGCTCAGCACGTCGGGACGACCTAGAGATCCATCCACCTGTTTGCCCAGAACTGGGTGGAGGGATGGGCAGGAGGCTGCAGAGCTGGGGAGTGGTAGCAGAGGATGCAGACAGGACAAGGTAGACCATATTCTGGCCATTAAAAACAACAAGAAATCCTAACAAATTAAAACAATAGAAATCACAATGCAATTGAACTAAAAATCAGTACAGAAAGATAACTGGAAAATTTGAAAATATTTAGCAATTAAATAGCAATTTTTAATTGACACATTGGGTCAAAGAAGAGATTTCAAAAATTATCTAAAATATTTAGATCTCAAAGAAAATGAAAATAGAAATTATTAAAATCTTTGAGAATGCAGTGAAAGCTGTGGTTATAGGAAAATTTATAGCTTATATTAGAAAAGAAGAAAGATCTAAATTCAATAATCTATACTTCCACCTTAGGAAGGTGGGTAAAGCATAGCAGATCCATCCAAAGTAGGCAGGATGAAAGGATGGAAGATATGCCAGGCAAGACATCAATAAAATGGAAAACAATAAACAACAGAGGAAAACATGAAGAACAAAGCAGTTTCCTTAAAAAATTCAACAAAACTGATAAATCTCTAGTCAGCCTAACCAAATAATAAATAAGAGAAGACCAAAATTACTACTGATCCCATTCACATTACAATGGTAATAAAGATTCAACATTTAAAAATCAATGAATGTAATATATCAGATCAACAGGCTAAAGAAGAAAAATCATATGAACCTATTAATAGATACAAAAAATTGACAAAATCTCATAATTAGTCACGATAAAGACTCTCAGTAAATTGAGAATAGAGGGGAAATTACTAGACATGATAAAGAACATCCACAAAAACCCTACAGTGAGCATTACATTTAATGGTGAGAAAGTAGATGCTTTTCCCCAAAAGATCAGGAAGAAGGCAGGGATGTCCCTCTCACAACTCTTACTCTACATCGTACTGGGAATCTTAGCTAACATAATCAGACAAGGAAAGAAAATATAATTTTTATATATTTGGAAGAAAGAAAGAAAATGGTCTCTGTTCACAGATGCCATGGTCGTCCACATAGAAAATGTAAAAGAATCATCAAAAAAATAGAACGTCCTGGACCCAGTGCTAGTTACAGTAAAGGATAGAGGACAGAAAGTTAATAAGCAGAATATACAGAAGTCAACTGTTCTACTATATACTAGCAATATACAATTAGGAATTGAAAATAAAAACACAATACCATTTCCATTCTACGTGGTATTCATTCTATGTGGTAAGAAACCAGGCATTGTTTATTTGCTTATTTTTTTTCAGCTCTAGTACACCAAAAAAGTGAAATACTTGTGCCTCAATCTAACAAAATGTATACAGGCTCTAAATGAGAAAAACTCTGATGAAAGAAATCAAAGATCAACTAAACAAGTGGAGGAATAGTCCATGTTCAAGGAGAGGGAGACTCAAAGTAGTTTAATCATCTGGTCTTCCCAACTTGAACTACAGATTCATCACAACCCCAGTCAAAATCCCAGACTTATTTGGTGAATACTTGTCAACTGATTCTAAACTCTAGATAGAAATGCATAAACCCTGAAAAGTCAGCACAATATTAAAAGAGAACAATGCTGGAACATGTTATCTAAAGACTCAACAGTAACAAAGATAGGTCCTTACCAGTGCAAGAAGCCACAGATCAATCAACAGAACAGAATGGAGAGCTCAGAAGCAGACCCACAGAATATACTCAGTAGATGTTGGCAAAGGAACAAGGGCCTTTTGATGGAGAAATGACGGACTTCCAACAAACAACAACAGAACAAGTAACACCTGCCCACAAAAACTTAATCTAAGCACCAACCTGGATCTTTCAGAATAATTAATTTCTATCACTATCTATAGTGTGACTCAGACTTTTTCCTATTTGGGCCATCGAGAGTTCCTTCACCTTGGCGCCTGTGTCCTTTTACATGGCCTATGCATTTATTTCATTTCCTTCCTTACTTTCTGGAACAAGATGCATCAGACTCACTTTATCACTAAAATCAGCCATTTCCCCAATTAGTCTGGTTCCTTTTATTGGTGTTTAGACCCAGATGTGTGCCTTCAGCTTTGCTCATCCTTACCATGTATCCCTGTTTCTCGACCATCTGAGCAGAGAGCTGGGAAACAGAGCATGCCATGTAGGCACATCCATACTTCCCTCCCCCTGCATGTATGATAACATCCACTAGCGCTCCTCCTGATGTCCAGGTCCAATGCAGCCCCACAGTGCTTAGTCTAGCCATCCCCATGCCTATTTATAACTTCATTCTATGTGGTAAGAAACCAGGCATTGTTTATTTGCTTATTTTTTTCAGCTCTAGTACACCTGTAAAATATTTTCAAAATTGCTAACCCATATCCCCATAAGAAACAAAGTTATCAATTAACAAAACGTTTATGTACAGTTATTTTTATTGTTAGCCTTACAGAACACAGACAAAACTCACTTCCTCAAAGCTCTTAGGTCATCTCCATTTCGCTCACTTCCCTTCATGTGGATGTGACATACATTTGCAAAAAAGTACACTTATTTGTCACAGTTCACATCCATCCTGGGATTCCATAACATCCTGCTTGTTTTTCATAAGTCACATGCAGTGAAGATCATCCTTTGTGGCAGAAAGTTCTATTGGTCTGAAAAATGCACAGAGTTATTTATCCACCATTACAGCATCATAAAAAGTGTTCAATCACCCTGAAATCTCCTTATATGGCCTCTTTGTTGCCAATCTCTTCTCAGCATCCTGACCCTTGGTGACAATTGACATGTATTTCTTCTCTGTGGCTATTTCCAGAACACCAGCTCAAAGGAATCACACAATACATAGCCTTTGGGTCTTGCCCTTCCACCCATCAAAATGCGTTTACAGTCCCTCCAGACTGAATAAAATCAGCGTGTTTCTTTTCACTGCCAATCTGTGTGCCGTTGTGTGGGTGTAGCACAGCCCGCTTACACATTCAGCTGTTGGAGGACATCTAAGTTGTTTCCATTTCTGGGTTGCTACGAATAAAGCTACTATATATATTTTCATATGGGCCTTGGTGCGAATACAGCTTTTAGTTCACCTGGGTAGAATTCCAGGTGCGGTATTGCTGGGTCCCATGATAAGTGTACATATAATTTTATAGGAATTTCCAAATTATTTTCTAAAATGACAGTGACATTTTTTGCTGGAACCAGAAATGAGAGTTTACGTTGCCCCACCTCCTCACCAGTGTTTATCGCTGTTGTTTGTTTTTGCCATTTTAATACGGGTCTCCCATATTATTGTGGTTTAAATTTGCATTTCCCGAGTGACGAGTAATGTTGATGACCTTTTAACATCCCCCATAAAAACATGTTAACATATGTATTTTCCACATAAATATAATGGGAAGTGGATTTTTTCCCCCAGCTTTTTTCATATTATAAAGGTGAGAGCAAAGCTTCTGCTTGTGCCTCTCTACATATCTGAGGTGAAACGTCCTCTCAGGTACATTTTTTAAATAGCAGAATGATTTTGTGTCCTCACTGGGATGCATTCCAAGAGCAAACATAGCTACAAAGAAAACTTAAACTTTAATCAGTGGGCTTATTTTTAAAATTAAAAACTTAAATTTTAATCAGGGGAAGTAATACTAGTATTGTGATTGTCAAATTATTTTATGAACATTGTAATACAAAATAAATAAGTAAATATATTAATATTAGTAGGAACTAAGATTTCCTCTGCAAGAGAGAATTGATATAAATGTTTTTTTAAAGTGAAGGAAAAACCTTTCAATGGTATATCTGAATTGGAAATGTCGACATAAGGTCATCTCTCAAAGGAAAATGCTATAATAAGAAAACCATCATTTTGTCACCATTAAAGTAATACTTAAGCCAGAATCATCATGCATGTAAAATCACTTGGGGAAAACTGTAAATGAATAAGACACATTGTCTCAAAATATCACCCCACAAATTGCTTACAAATTGTATTTATAAGGGGAGAGCATACTTTTAAAATAGAGATGTGCAGTTTACCAAATTCAGTAACACCAAATTTAAGACAATCTGAAACTATGTCTCATGACACAATGAAAAAATACTCTATATTATCTATATAGTTTTATTGCCAAAAAAAGTTTAATGTGAAACTGATCATGAGTAAATCATCTGGCAAATTCACAGTATAATTATATAAAATAATGGGCTTCAGTACCTTAAAAGAGTCAGTATTATGGGAGGAAGCATAGGGAATGTTCTAGATTTAAAGAGATAATAAAGACCACAATAAAAGACAATATATAAGCTTTGTCAGCTCATGACTTTAAGAAGAAAAGGTAATTTAAGCCACTTTCAGAGTAATTGAGAATATTTGAATGTGGATTTTATATTTGGTGAATTTCATTAAAATGCCTGAGGTACCATGATATTATTGTGGTTATGTAGGATGTTACTCTCAAAGGCTCATATGGAAGAAAGAAGGTGAAAGGTAATTATCTGCAACTTACAGAGAGCAATACACATACACACATATATGTGCACACTCACACTGTAGGTGTGGGGGATGAAATATGGTAGAAGTTTACAGCTGGTGAATCTTGGTTAAGGATGAATGGGACTTGTTTTCCTATCCTTCAGAATTTCTAAATGAATAAAAAGTTCCCAAAGAGTTCGGGAGATAAAATCTTAAAAATGTATGTCAATGCAAAAAAATGACAAGATAATTGAGATTACATGGTAAATGGGTGGTAAAGAATATACCAATTTTTCCACAAAGGAAGTGATCATGGAACCCCCCAAAGTAGATGAAATTGGCAGAAGGATTTGTACCCGTCCAATGTGTTTGGCTGCATCAATTTTTCTATTTTTATAATCAAAAAAGACAGGCATATGCTTACAAAATAGACATTTAGAGTGTCTTCTGAAGAGTGGTCCCATTCTCTATCCCCAATGCTCCCTTTCATAGTCTCACTCTCCCAAAGCAATTTCTCTTACCTAATTCCGCTTTAATTTTTTCTCCTTCTATTTTACAGTAATGTTTTAGCATGTGAAGTTTTCTGTTTAATGCTGTAGCTAAATGTGAAATTCAGAAACTGTTAAACAATACCGTTACTTCCTATACATTACCACTACTGCATTATCAGCTAGAGCTTGAAGCTATGATTATTTTATTTCCAGGGGTAAATAACCAGAAGATGTAGGGGAGCTAACACGCCAGAAAAACAACAGAGAAGCTGTCTGGCTATCACAAAATTAGCTCACCGTGTGCAGGGGGCACCACCAGCAGAGTCCGAAAGCAGGTTCACTGACAAAAAGTGCGGCACAAATATAAGGTGTTTGTATAATTAATAATTACACTCATACTAAAATATTTTTTCAAAGTCCCCTTCAATCTGACCCATGTCCATCCCACCCCAATCTATTCTTTAGTAAGTCACTCACATGACTCTTACGTACAATAAATTTTAGCAGCACACTGTTAGGGTAAAGGGATTATAGACATTTACACATATATATAATGCACATTTATATATATATATGTATATAGTAACACACATTCACAAGAATAAAGTAACTTTTGTTCTTTGCGTCTCATACTAAAGGTAGGGAAACAAATGCAAGATAAAAATAAAACATTTCCAGAGTCAAGGTCATGAGAGTGTAGTGGAATATATACATACTGTTATAGCATGCCCTGCTATATATTATAAAATCCATATTTATGTAATTTAAGATATTTACATCTTAACTAAAAATAACATCCTTTAGCATGTCTTTTTAAAGAAAATATTTCTTAAAAAAAAAAAAAAAGAAATGGTCTATTCTACCTAGAAGGGACTATTTCTTAAAGGGAAAGATGATATTTAAGAGCCAAATCATGGCCTGGAATCAGCCACATCGGGAATCAGGCGAGCTTTGCGGGTTTGACCCTCTCCGTTAGCGGAACACTGGCTCAGGCTTCAGGGCTGGCCTTCTTACCGGGCAGCATGGGTAAGCCACAAACCGTTCCGGCCATGTCGGTTTCCTCTGAAACCGAGGCCTCTGTGTGGCCTCAGCAGGTGACGGCGAGGCCCCGTGCGCTGGTTTCTCCTGCAATGGCCGTGGTCCCAACCCAGAAAATGGTGGCCCACGTGAACTGCCCCGGGCTCCCCACTATCTATGTCCCACTGCTGGCCCGTCCAGCAGCTCCAACCCCCTAAACATCCATTTGATGCAGAGCTGCAGGAGGGGTCTCTGCTTGCTCTCGTCCCCCTCATGACACACCAGAGCTCTGACTCTAGTAAATGCTCAGCTGAGTGAGGAATCCAGGATTTGACTTCCCAAAGCACATGCTCTACTTTTAACTGCTGATGACGTTTTAGTCGTCACCTTTCAACACCTGTTCCTTTCTCTGCCGCTCTGGCCTCTGTATGCATAATGGATTGTATCTACGAATGGGTGTGAGTGAACATCCGTGTATATGTAAACACATATACTTCATTTTTAAGTGATTAGCCTCTATAATTGTCAGGGTTCTTCAGAGGAGAACCAATTATGCATGTAATTATACATGTAATCATACATAAACAGACAAATTATACATATAATACAAACTATAAATATAATATAAATTATATATAAAGAGATGTCACACAGGAAATTGACTCACGTGACCAGGGAAGCTGAAAAGTCCATGATCTGCCAGGAGGACGAGGAGAATGGATGGGGGAAAGCTTTTGTCTGAAAGCCAACAGGCTGGAGATGCAACCAGTTCTTGAGTCCAAATCCAAAGGCAGGAAATGACTGATTTCCAGTTCCAGGTGTCCCGCCAGGAGCCCTGTCTGACCCAGCCCTTTTGTTCCCTCCAGGTCTCCAGCTGACTGGACGAGGCCCCCAACACTCTAGGGCAGCATCCTTTTCTCAGGTCATGGACTGGAATATTCCTCTCATCTAGAAACATGCCTCAGAGGCTTCCAGAGGAACGTTAGATGGATTGTCTGGTGGTCCTGAGGCCCCATGAAGCTGCCATAAAATTAACCATCACAACACATGATCAAATACAATTCATCTTTGTGTTTTAAAATTCCCCAGTGTCATTACCTTTACTTAAAGAAAATCTTTCTAAGCAGTTATTACCATTTGAACTATAAACCTGTACCCATTGTAGAGAAGAAAATCCTCCACCTCCTGTTTGTGCACCAGGCTGTCTCAGATCCTTATTTTACAGTATTGCAACTTGAAAAAATATTCTGGAAGTGGGTCACTGGAAAATCAGAAAGCCTCTTAAAGATAAACTCATTAAGAAAGTGAGCTAATCATTGTCATGTGGGTCCCCCACCCACCCCAAGTCATCATGAGATTTACAGGTGTGAGTTTGTGCATTTCCCTTAACTTCATTTTTTTTATTAAGAAGAAAAGTATTCTATTTTCAAGTGTTTCTGTGAATGTCAGGGTTTTTTTCCCATAGTCTGTTTTAATGACCCACTACATACACAAGGGATATTTTTATATTAAAATAAAAACAAAATAAAGTCCCTTTAGATCAACACATAGACCAACTCCACAAATGATTCATTCATTCTGGGAATACTTTGTCCCACATGGATCTGCCACATGAGAGTTCTTTTTTCCCTACAACTATCAGCTTCATTACTGAGCCACTGAGAAGGCAGCTTTTCTCTGAGCCCAAGGTGCTTATATCTTTTTTTCTTTCTTTCTTATGGAACTGTCACTGGCCTCAAAGAAGAGAGGCAAGGCAAGGAAGGTTTTCTTCAGTTCTTGGGAACTGAGTCAGAAATGCTTTTTCAGCGTTTATCAACACAAAGGAGAAAAAAGACATCACAGCTAATGTTAAGTGGCACTGATTACGCGGATTGGGGAGTGGGTAACCGCAGCATCGACCAGCAGCTGGATGCTTCCAGAAATGCCCCAAACTCCAACTCCTCCCTTCTCTCTGGTACAAGGAGGGAAAAGGGGTTGGGTTGTAGCCCTTTTATTCCCTGCCATTATTTAATAGAGACATTCATCTGAAACGAGTGAGTAAAAGGACAGACAAATGGGAGTTACCCACTATGTCCTCATGGAAAACCTCTTTTTATGGTTCCTCTGAATTGATACAACAATCACTTTTTCTGAGTGCTCTTTAAATACGTGAGCCACACGTTTTCTTCTGGCCTGATCTGAGGAGAGCTAAGAACTCATGAGCAGGGTATGCAGAGGAAGGGATTCTCTCTCCCCTCACACCTGGGATGTTCAGGTAGCTGTTATTGCTGTCACTAACATCAGTCACCGCTCTCTCTCATGCCCCTTTGAGCCCTGTGGTCACACCAAGCCACCTCTGAACATACCCACAAACTCCTGGCAAAGCAGTGTTGGAAACCCACTGTCCATGTTTGCACCCAGAGATCTCTGACCTGGAAGATTCCACAACTGTACCTACAGATAAATAGATGCTGTTTGAAGCGCCCCTGCCCGTAAGAACACAAGGCTAATAAAACTGTTTTGCTTCACATGGCCAAGAGATGTCTGTAGGATGCAATGGAAAACGGAGACTTTGGGGTTTGAACCTCAGCTCCCTGCTGTGCTAGATCTGTGTTCTGAGCTTCACACACGTCTGTAAAATGGAGCCAATGAGAACCTATATCATAAAATGTTACATTTCAAGGGCTTAAAGGTCATATTGTATCTCATATTCTCTTATCAAGACGTATTCCAGGAACTTAAAATATGGAATTATGGGTTTGAGCCAGGGCTGTGCTAAAAATTTATATTTTCCTTAAAATTAAAAGTCAGGGGACTAGAAAATCCTTTCCCATGGTCCCTGTGGCACTGTGGGCTCATGTTATTCAGAGATTCCTGAAGTTTCCGGTTGTAGGATAGTCTTTACTGAGCCCTTGGGAATTCCTGCTACCTTCACACCAATCTTTTTTCTCTTTTAGTTTCCCCAGTGATGTGGTCTGGGTTTTGTTTAATATCTTTGTAGGCTGCCAGAGCTCTCCAGGTCTAACCCTGGGCCTTATGGATTCAAGTTCCCTCCCCACATTGACTAAAGAGCCAAGGTGAGGGTTCTGATGGACGCGGACTCTACTCCCAGTATACGCATAGGATCTGGGGCTTGAGCACAGAATGGGACCATGGGACCCATTCTGGGGTCACCTCTGCTCACAGTTCCAGTGACACTGCCCTTCACGAGTTGATGTCAAAGTAACTCAAGTGGCAATTACTCTGTCACCACCTTATGACTGTTAATTTGTAAGCACCTTGAAAGCTCAGCTTGTCTTTAAGATTTGTCCTTCCAACCAAGTTGTAGCAAATACAGTTCATTGTAATGTTGCTGCTATGTTCCTGGAAATAAAATGTCTGCCACAAATCGACAGCCAATAAGATACTCAGTGCCTCCAAATGTGTATGGACGGTTTGTCCCAGCACCAAATAGTCCCGTTCAATGGTGCTTTCATAATTTAAAAATTTCGGGCATTGTTTACTCTTTAATGTATCTCCCTCAATCCCTCTCCACCCAGCTTCCACATTTCTAAAGTGTTCCCTATTATAAGAGATCAGCTCAAATGTCTGTAAATTAGTTTTATCACAACATGAATCTGATAAATTCTGAGGACCCAAAGAGTCTGCCAATCAAATAAGTTTGTATCTTTTGTGAAAATAAATTTCTTCATTAGCACATGGGCTTTATATTACTGATTTCTTTTCTGAGTGAGATTTACATCATTGTCTTTTAAAATCTAATACTCTCATGTATTATATTGAATCATTTGGAATGATTATTAAAAATGCAGATTCTTGGCCAAACTTAAAATTCATGGTTAATGGGATTATGTAGTAGTGATATAGTTGTAACTGCCAATTTAGAAACCACAGACAACTCATGTTCTGAAAAATTTATGGACTTGGTGTTGACGGTACCCACCTCCATTCCCCTCTCCACCATCATCTATTTCATGCCGCTTCTTTATTCCAATTTTTAGTGAGAAGTTCTTTACATGATTGATAACATAGATGTGGAGTTTTCACCAGTGAACTTACAGGAAAAGTGAAAAAAAGAAGAGAACACACACATTACAACAGATCAGACTCCTGCTATTTCTCTTTCTAGGACACTACTTCATTTATTTATGTCTCTTTTCTTTTTAAAAATGTATTTTACTTATTTCATTTGTAGATTTATGTTTAATGTTTCATTCATTTATATTCCTCTGTCATTCATTTCTTTGTTAGGACCTATGTTGTGCTCTTCTGTATAGGTTTTCCTCACCTCTTCCTGTTCTAAATATGTTATGGATACACATTCATGCATGTGTGTGCACATACACACACACACACATACATATACACAGAGCCCATAGACTTTGCCTTCTTTACAGCATGCAGGTTTTAAGCCAGTGGCTTCATACATCCTTATATTCTATTCAAGTCTCACGGCAATTCTTATTTCAGATGGGAATTCAATATCGAAACTGAGGGAAGTGAAATGAAGTTACCCAATGCCACATACTAGAATTTATTAGACAAAAATATAAACTCAGGATTATCTTTGTGCAAAGCTATGCTGTTCACTTTGAATACTTCAGAGAACTGTAAGAGACATCCAGAACTTCTACTCCATATATTATGAGCAATTCTTAAACAACTAGCATTTATTAACCATGGCATCAGTTACTAAAAAGTAAACTGATGTGTGTTGGCAAAGGGCTATGATGATATCTGGTTCTGACAGCCACATTCCTGCATGTTGGAAGGAATAGACACTAAATTCTTAAAAAATACTAAGCCAGTTGCTAAAATATTCTTATATAAAAATAAGATTCAGCTTAAGAAATGAATGTTTGTATTTAATGTGCACTCCAGTCATTGGTCTTGCACTTTCTTGTCACTTCTCACAAAAAAGACTTTTCATGTACTAATGGTGACAATGATAAATTATCTGACCTCCACTCTGACTTCTGGGTCTAGCTGATTCTTGTCTACACATCTTTTTCTTAGAGAAACAATTCCCTCTGAAACCAGTGTAGAGGTGACACAGGTTAAATAGATTAAGTGAGAAAGAAACTTATTTGGAGGAGTTCAGGGACTCATATGCTTTCACAGTCAAATTGAAGAATAGACATTAAGATAAGTTGTGTTCTAACATGAGTGAATTATGATAAATTCAAACATATACACACACGCACACACACACGGAGAGAGGGACATGTGCAGCTATACAGAAGAAAGCTCAGAGATGCTCTCATGTCTCATTGTCACAGGTGCATCGGCATCTCCACTCCATCATGTTTGCTCCCTTTTTGCCTCTGCATGCAATAAGTATATCCTCAAATCTGCCTGAGGAGCTCCTTCCCATCCTTGAGGGACAGAGGCTTCTCCACCCAAGTTCCTTCCCGAGTCCAGAGTGCTGCATACATTAGCAGTCACCATCACCTGTTTAAGTCAGTGCTGATACAGGCCTCCTCTGTATCCTATTTTGCCTATTTTGCACTGGCCAACATTAAAGTGATTTATTTCTGTTATTATCATTTACTTGACTCTACACACACAAATGGGGACTTTCTTATTTTACTCAGAATAGGGCACTTCGTGGGTATTCCTAAGTCTTTTTTCAAAACAGACTAACCTAAGGAAACTAATATGCTTGCAGACTTGAATTTTAAAACACCTCTTGCACTGTGGTGGTTGAGCGCCATGACACAGAGGACATCCCCTTCCTGTGCAAGCTTATTTCCAAATGAGTTCCAATCGAAATGGAGACCTGACTTAATAAGCACGGAGAGAAATTAGTACCTATTAGTGATACACATGGAATTTTGTTGTTTTTTGGAAATCGAGTCAGTGCAGTTAGCAGCGTGCACAAAGCAGCCAGTAGCAGGGACAGATAAACACCGATTCACAGCTCCTCATCCCCGGGGAAGGGCCAGCTACCTCCACATACTGACAGCTGTGTGTGCTATTTGCTCTCCTTTGGTTAAATGAAACACAGCCACACACTCAAATATTCCCCTTTTTGCTTTGTCTGTTTTGTGGTAATGTGCCCCTCTTTCGAGGCATCATGACCGTCGGCGATGTCTCTGAAGCCCTGGGTGATTGTCCTCCAGCGGTAAGCCCTGTCTGTCCATCTTTGTGAGGGGTGTCTGTCTGTGCATTTGTTATGTTTGTGTTTAGTTCCGCGGATCTCCACTCTAAGGGCCTTTGTCTGCAGACACGGTCCGGATGTGGGGGAGCCCCACGCCCTGCTCACCCCGGCGATTCTCAAGTCCCCCTTCTAGCCACCTGCGGTACGCACACGTTTGTCTACGGGAAATCAAGGGCAGGCAGCTGTTCTGACAAACAGGATGCGTGCCGTCTGAAACCTAACATTCTAGAAGAAAGCAGAGAATGCAGTATCTTTACTTTTTTCCGCACTGTTTTATTTGGAGACGAGAGGCTCAGGAGTCGTGCGGTTCTCTAGCATGGGTGAGTGTTTGAGGTGATCTATACCCGACTTTCCCTAAGGATTTTGTCTCAAATACCTCCACCGCTATAACACATCTTATTTATAAACATCTCATAGATTTAACGATATCACTAATACTGCATGTTACAGAAATGATTCTGTTTTTTGAAAGCTACCAAATACTTTCTTTAACTATAAAATGAGGACAAAAGTGGTACCTATCTTATTTTATTAAATTTTAAAGTATATGGAATGGTGCCTGTCACATAGTTAAATAAATAACAAATAAGTAAATAGCATTTAAGCTAAACATTTTACTAACAATTTTTATAGAAAGATCACTTAAATAAGTCTTGTGAATATTCTTAACATGAAGGAAAAATACATAATCCTCTTTAAAAAAAGAGTGCATCAGTTTAATTGCACACAATACTTTATTTCTTTTTCTAAGAGCATGTATTGTCCAAAAATATTTAAATATGAATTGCTATTTTGCTAGGCAGATCCAAATTTATGTTCAACTATAAATTGAACTTTATTACAAGCAAACACTGCTTTCCGTTTTTTGAGTTCATCTTTTAACCTTATGAGTCCTTTTTATAAATCATAAAATTTTTTCTGATTAATATTTATAAGCAGTTACTTTAAAATAGCATATTATGGGCTTGACAATTGTATTCTCACTAAAAAAAAATAGACATAATCGTGTGTATGTTTACTCTTTCCCTGAGGTTTTTGTAGGGCTAGAATCATCGTGAGGTGTAAACAACTAATCAGATGAATAAGTCCAGTGTATCTTTAGACTGTCTTGAGGCAAGTTTGCACAATTATTATCAGCTTCATGCTCATCTTTAGTTCCTTGCATCTGTATTAGTAATTTTTCTCATCCTTAACCACTAAACTCTAGTGGGTACTGAAGCAAACTATAAACCTGAGGAGAAAAACAATTTATGGAATAATAAACATGACCCCAAGTGATAAGCTGTATTACCAGCTATACATACACTTAACAGGCACATTAAGTGGGGGTGGAATAAAACCGAATTCCAAGGTGCTAAAGAGACATTGGAATGAATGAAAGGCTGGTGTGTCCTAGTTTAATCTGGCCTTGATTTGTGTGTATCTGGACTACAGCTCTTGTTCCTTCATCACAGAGATACTCGTGGGAGCCCCATGCTCATCCACAGCTGTCCGTCCCACCTGCCGTGGGTATGGTAGTGATCTCAGGGTAGGGCCACAGTGTCCGCATCTTCCTCTGTTTACAGAATGTGGTCGATCCTTGTGGCCACACGTGTAATTGCAGCTACACAGTCTGCTTGTGATATTTTGAAATTTTGCCACACAATGATTGGAATATAACCTTGTGACTGAGTTCGGCTATAGATTTTATACAGGTCACCATTCTATGTGTAATTTTTGAGTCCCCCACCTGAGCCCAGCCCTTCACATGCTTATTCAGCTCCAGCAATAGGAGTCAAAGACGGGGGAAAGGGAATTAAGGCCAGTTTGAGGGGTCATTTGATTAGTCAGTGGAAATAGATTTAAATGCTAGAGACTAGAGAAGTGAGGAAGTGAGCTATCCTCCACACACAGCTGGGAACCCCGTGCGGGATGGAAACCTGTGTCCTCCAAATCCATATAGTGAGGTTCTAGCCCCCAGCATGACTGTATTTGAAGACAGGGCCTTTAGAGAGGTAAGTAAGGCTGAGGGAAGTCATAAGGATAGGGGCCTGATTTTATGGGCCTGGCGTCCCTGTAAGAAGAGGGAGAGACACCAGAGATGTCCCTCTCTATGGTCAAGCACAGATGAAAGGCTGTGGAGGGCACAGCCAGAAGTGGCCACCCGCCTGCCAGCAGGAATGTGCCCAAGACTGGCACACCAACCCAGCCACACCTCGACATCAAACTCCCAGCATCCCAAGCTGAGAATGGACTTCTGTTGTCTGAGCCACTGAATGGTATACGATGGCACTACTAGACAGCCTGTTGGCTAATGCCGTTCCCACAGAGAGGTGAGAGCTGTTGCCAGCCCATGTCTTTATCAGGGCTACACAACAGCTTGGGTGGAGAATGATGTGTAGCCCGTCTCCACTTGCAGGAACGGGGGTCAGCTTTGCCTCTGGTGGAAGGTTTGACCTTCTAGACTTTGCTGTGAGTGGTCTGTACGCTGCAAAGCCTTTCCAGGAGAGGAACGGGTCTGTGGCATCACCCAGCGAGTTCAGCTAAAGGACAGGCTTCCAGTTTGTTGGCTGACAAATCCTCAGTGTTGTCAGAAGACTTGTGAAAATTAGGACTGATACTGGGAAGAGGTCCTAACTAGATGACCTACAAATATATATATATTTCCAGTGCACCCATTTCTGGGACTGGAAAACAAGCACACTCGCTGGTAACAAGCATCTTGGCTCTGTCTTGTGTCCATATCATCCTTTTGTTTGGGAAGCCAGTGGAGTTGCTTGTGCTGAGTTTGGCCTTTGGCAGTAAATGCAGATAATGTCAAACTGGAAGGGCTGGGAAGGCTTTGAGCAGGGCGGTTACTCTGCGCCGAGGCATGCATGAAGCCCAGGGCCTGTGGAATCCAGGTGAGGGAAAGGGCAGGAGACAGAACAGACACCAGCAATTAAAGAGGCCTATATGAAAGCCAGTTCACTTAGAGCAACAGCATTTATATAGGAAAAATAACCTATCCAGTCATTGCCCTGACCTCACAGTCTGAGGTAGGACAAAAATTCATCCAGATTCCAGATGCAAAAGTGAATTTTAACATGGCATATCAGAATATATATACTTCAGACCCATTTAGTCTTAAAGCCTTTCTCCTGATCAATTAGGGACTTATGAGGACCTAAAGCCCCATCGGTCACCTGTATCTCACAGTGTGGAAAGAAATATTTCTCTGATTGTCATGAATCTAGAGAAAATTGTTCTCTGAGAGATTATAGCTGCCCATATTCGACCTCACAGCTTCAGTAAATCCAGGCAAGGTATAGCTAGGACATGACAGAGAATTCTTTTGAGAGCAGTCAAAGAAACTCCAAAAAAGGTGCACTTATTTATCCAATTTTCATTGTGTTCAAAGGCAGCTGCAAGAGACAAGGTTTTGTTAGAATCACGGCAGGTGGGGGACAGTGAAGTCCTCAGTAGGAGTCAGTTGGGAAGCAGAGTTTGCGATGAAGAAGCAAGTGTTGATTTTAATCCATCGAAGGGTGTATTTTGGAATCAATAAATCTGAATGCCTAAGGCAGTGGCACTTGAAGAAGTGGCATGGAGGCCCTGAGAATGCACGACTCAGGCACAGAGAAACCAAGTCCAGATCCCTGTGAAAGGTCACCGGTGGTCAGTCCAGTTCTCAACATCAGAAAGAAGGTGGGGCCAATGGCGGGGGTACCAGAGACCTGGAGGGGAAATCAGCTTCTCAGGTTAGATCAGCAATGAGAACTAAGGAAGAGAACTCTTGGGAAGAGAGTGTATGAACTATAAGAAAAGATTATGATGCAAAACAACAAACTGGAATTACAGAGCTACAGTGAAAACACTCGCATATCTGAAATGACAGATGATCACGTCCTAAGAGCGGCCATCACATCAAAGAAAATATCATGCATTCTTCATTACCTTTTATCATGAAGCTTCAGTGAATTAATCTGTGTTCATTTTCATCCAAGCGACCCACTGTCACTTGTGACCTGGACACAGTGGACAAGCCCTCAGGACTGTGGTCCGACGTGGACACCTGTTTTGTTTAAATGAACCATCAGCAGCCACCAACATGAATGAATGTGCACATATTCTCCTGGTTGGAATATGACATGTCCTTTTTGCTCACACCTTAGGCAAATAATTATAACTAATTTCTTCCTGAAATTTCCAGGGGCACTGTATGTATTACTTCTCGATGGATTAGAGGAGTTTCATATAAAGCAAATGAATGTTGTTCAGTAAGACAAATATTTAGGAGCTCAGATATTCAGGGTTTTAATGACCCTTCACATGCAGTGATCTTATAAGAGTGTTTATATTAGTCTCAGTCACAGTTCAAAGCCCTGTTCCAGTCCTGAGACCTTTAGAGAGCATTTTATTTCTATCAAAGCTTGCAAATAGCTGTTTCATTCTCTTCCAAAAGCTTCCTGCCCTTACAATAAATTTTATATAGTCAAAAAGCTGCTTCCTCATTTCGAGAATGGTTCTCCACAGGGAAACAGTCATTTCATTGGTAAAAATAATATGAAAAAACCCACAGCAGCTGGAATTTTTCCTAAGAGCACACAGAAAGTGAAGAAAAGAAGAATCGTGTGTGTGTGTGTGCCACTGGAGCCATGACCTGGTCCTGTGTCCACCGCAGGCCCAAGTCAGTGTGAATGAAAGTCTATTCAGATGTGCACTGCCACAACATCGAGTATCTTCTTGTCCAAGCACCCAGCCTAAAGCTACGGTTTTCCTCTAGGAGGAGCAGGCAGCCAGAATCCTCAACATTCCCAGTTCTCTGTTGTAGAAGTTCTGTTTTGGGAGGCGTGGCCACGAGGATGGGAGTTTCTTTCCCACCAAAGGCCATTCATAGGCAGAAACTCTTTCCTGGGCAGGAGGCTGATAACACCGGGAACCCTCTGCCTCTGCCCAACTGGCCTGTAGATGGGTGGTTTCATGATGAAAGGACCAAACCAAGAAGACCAGGGGCTACCATACCTATGAAGTGCCCTCCCTTAGAGCAGGTGAGCCATCTCGGGAAGTAGGTGTTTGCGCCCAGACCCAGTGCAGCGAAGGTGCTTCCCAGGGTGAGGGGGATTGTGAGGACAGAGATTTCTGCAGCTCTCCCTCAGGACACTGACTTTGTTTGGAACACAGCATGTGCAATTTGTGCCTAAGGAGCATCTTAGTGGTAAGCAAATAAGAGCTGGCCTGTCGTTCTGATAATAGTAACAGAAAGCAAAACAGAACACTGACTCCAAGGTTAGTAAAAACTAAGGAAATGCTAAGACTTCCCCTCTGTGACAGGAGGAAGCCTCGGAGGCAGAGAGCATCCTTTTCAGGCAGAGCTGCCCCTGCGGATTGATTATGGAGCAATTTATGCCCCCAGAGTGTGGTTGAAAATGACAGAATGATCAGCCAGCAGCTAGGGAAGGGGAGCAGCTGGGTAGGACACCAAACCAGCAGCCCAGGGAAAGCTTGCACTTCACGGGGAGCTCAGGAAAGACCATCAGAGCAGCTGAGACCTCCGTCATCGCTGACGGAAGACTGCACAGGCCCGAACAGAGCTGGGGTGGAGGGACATGAAAAGCTGCACACCATGGGGGAAACAGACTCCACAGAACTAGTCCTCCCAAGTTATTAAGTGACTGGCAACAACAGTGACCCTGGGGGTGGCCGATGGGGGGTGGGCTGAATGTGGTAGCCAGTGTGGCTGTAAACTGTTATCTTGAATTAAAGGAGGGCATATCTGAGAAAACAATGAAGGGGATGAAGATGTCTCATAAAAAGGAGAAAAGCAGCATAGATAAAAATTGCAAAATGAACCCCATGAAGAATCTGTAAGAAGTAAAATAACCAAAATGGAAAATCCCTCTAGGGAGATGCAATTCTAGGACTCTACCTGCCTTATCATAAACATTATATGTAGTGATTTTCATCTGCTACAAACAAAATGTAGAAAAAATGCAGAAAACTGAATTATGGTTACAAGGAAGAATATAATTCTTTCCTTATAAAAATGCAGATGACAAAAGTCAACAGAGGCAGAGGCAGAGAATGAGGACTTTATATAAGTCAGTATGTTAACATGTCAGTTCATGAAGGAAGAAATTAAGAGATATTATAAAATTTATGGAATAGGAAATAGATATTTGTGTACAGTCTGTGTGCATGTGTGTGTGCGTGTGTTGACTAAGGAAGGTAACCAAAATAAGAAAAGGTAGAGATCCAGCTGCACATGGGGAAACTGAGGAAAAGATGAGACATTAAAGCAAGTTGTACTATCAACATCCATAAGGAAACCCACAGGCTATTGCTAAAATGCATGAATAAATATGAATAAATATAAAGGTCTAAAAGAAATTATTTGCAGTTAAAGCTGTCTGCCTCCATTGCCCTGAGTCCCTGGAAGAAGGCCAGGCTGTGCTACCCACACTGCTGAGCCCATTTGAAACACCACCCTTGAGTACATCCTCCTTTTGAATGACTGAGGACAGAACGAGGACGCTTACCCCCTTAGGTGGGGCCCCGACCCCCTGGGGTGGCGGGAGAAATGCCTTCTGCCTAGCAGGAAGGAGGAATGAGAGGAGTAGGCCCTGCTGCAATTGTGTCCTGTGACCAACACAAGCCTTCTTGCACGGAGTCATCTTTCTTTACCCAAATAGAAATTTCCACGAGGAAATGGAGCATAAGGGTTAGAATCTTGCATGGCGACTGGATGGTGATTTTACGTTTGCTGAAGGTAATAGTCAGATGGTTGTTAGTGATTCTTACATTTTTAATTTTATCTTTCTTGTACTATAGGATCGGTGAATGGCGGTTGAGGAGAAACGCAAACAGCACTGCTCTGCAGTGTTCAGCCGCCTTTGGGCTTTGGTGCTGGTCACCAGCGCCCACACGGTGACTTCCACACAACCGTGACGCTGGTAATATCTGAGAGCTTGAATAAATGAAGAAATTAATAAATATTTATTGAGTGTTCAAGAATTAAAAACTGGCTACCTCTGGAGAGGCAGAGCAGGCCTGGGAGAGCACGTAGATGAAAAAAAGACTGGTTTTCAGATCAGCCTTTTATATTGCTTGATTTTTACCACTGAAATGTGAGCCCGAATGAGTATTTCAAGTGCAGAGGAGACCTTCTCTGCCTGCAGAGAGGAACAGGAGTCTGAGCTGGGGCTGCAGGAGTGAGAAGCCGTAGGTGAAGGAGGACAGTGTTTTTTCACTGTGTTGTTCCTTTAGCGAGGTTTCAGTGAAGGCATGTGGAGGGATGGTAACTGCAGTGCAACTAGACATGGCCATGACAAATTATCCAGGAAAATGGGCCATCATAATTTTTATTTTAGATGAGTCTTACTCTCTTTCCACACCATGGAAAGTAGCACTCAGTCAAATGCCAGGGTTTTGTGGTATGTGTGTGTGTGTCTTCCATGCTAGGCATAGAATCACATGATAGTATCACTATTATATTATATTATAGTACCACCATGGCATTCCCAGGAGCATTCTGTAATGTCTCTGAGCATCTCACAGGCAGGCTGCAGGCTTTTCCTTTTCTTATGCTGTATGGCAACTAACATTTCAGAAACGGGGACTTTGTTCAAACATCAGTTTTGGACAAATCCAGAAAAGAAGGAACCAGCGGTGTCTCCTGCTGTCTGTGTTGACACAGGCTGCCCCACAGCAGCTGCAATGACTGTATTTCCAAGGAAACAGAAGCATCGCCCCTACTCTGAGCACTATGAAGACAGGCTCTGGAAGAGCCACCTTATCTCATCTTCTCTGGGCAATTGGATGAACAGACGGCACCAGCACCCCTCTGTCGCCTGCTTTTACTCATGCCAGCCCTATGGTTTGGCCGATCTGTGGCAAATGCTTACTATGTGTATGACTCCATGGATCTCAACCAAATGGAGGGAAAAAAGAAAAAGAAACAGACACAAAAACAAAAGCACCTGTTTTTGAACCTATGACTAACAAGATGAAACCATTGAAACAAGCAGTAAACACCATTATGAATGAAAGAAAAAGGCAATTATTTAGAGGAGGGACTACAAACTTTGCAAACAGACCTGAGAAGATGCTGTAGTCTCCCGGCTCATTCCAATTTGCTGTTTTAGCCTTTTCCCCTTTTTATGATGCTCAGGAAAACATTGCTTCCACTTTAAGAATTATTGTATTATACGCATATGCCACATGAAAAATGTTAATTCTTCAGGGAGATTTTCCCTTAGGCCTTCAATTTGATTTTGAAATGGATGAAGTGAACGGCTATATTTCATTACCCAAACCCCCGTAGGAAGGTATTTTGGCTTGCCTAGTAAATTGTGAATGTCATGTTGATTTTCTTTTTATTACTCCACTAAAGATGGTATTGACTCCTTGCGAAAATTGGGACTAGGGAGAAATAAACTACAACATGTCTGTCCTTAATCTTCTCTCTTCTCAGAAGCAGGAAGAGTTCGTGTGGCCACAGCATGGTTGCAGCTTCTTCCCTGGCTCCTCACGTCCACACGCGCCACACACCAGCATGGCTAAACGGGATAAAATTTCAGATATTCCTACTGAATTTTAGAAACCATCTTCACGTCCTTTACTGCATATTGTCCTTCCTATAGTTGGTAAACCATAGTATACATAGTTTTCGCTGGTTGCTGAAAGGCCGTGGAGATGAGGCCCCTCGCCCAGGACCACACCATCTGTACATTGTGGAAGCCCTGATTCTAGAGCCTGCCTGGCCCCACACTCTTGCTTCTTACAGCAGAAACCAGGGTTGCCCTGCACATGCTGCAGAGTCCGTTCTCTGTAGTGTTTTCTCTGGCTGCAGTGAGTTTTCAAGTTGATGTGTTAGTCTTCCTGTCCTTTGCATTTTTTGTTACCAGTCACTCTCCTTCCCGCTCTGAAGTCCCTGGACTTGCTTCAAGCACCCCGTCACTCCCTGAAATCCCTGAGATTTCCCAGCTGGGTTTCAAACCAACGCCTCTCAGCCCACTGCTCACAGATTCGGCTCCAACCAAGTTCCTCACCTGGTATTCGATTGAGGCAGCCTTACCCACCATCTCAGCTCAGCTGTCCAGTGGGGAAGACCCTGCACTTACTTCACATTTTGGGCACCTTGTCTGAGCCAAGACCCCAGGATCTCAGACATGCTCAGGACTGTACATCATTTTCCCCACAGATCATTGTCAGATTGTCCGCAGGTCTCCAAAGGTAATGCCCAGACTGTTAAGCATCAACCTCAGCTGGAAACTTGTTAGAAATACAAATTACTGGTCTGTCCCCAGAGTTCAGCAAGTCCAAAGGTGGGGCAAGGTGATTCCAGGGCCCAGTAAAGTCTGAAAACTCATCTCCTCTTATTCTGTTGCCTCGGTCTGAGGGACTGGGTTTGAACTGTTATCTGTGCTCATGGTTTGCTCTTGACCCAGCTAAGCAGCTGGTAAAGACAGAAACAAAGACCCTGAATTCAGACGAACATGATTTGGAGCCCCTTGAATTCTGCAGTATCACCTCTCGTCTCTCAGGCTGAGTTCCAAAAGGCCAGTTTCAGATATACAGGTACGTATACACATTTATGCACACACGCAAACAAGCATTAGATTTCCAGTCACCTTATTAATGGTGGCCAGTTTATAGTTCTACTCTGAAAGGTAGTGATTAAAAAATAAATAAAAAGGCAAAACATGTCATGAGAACTATTTATATGGGAGGACACATGTCTGTTTCTACGTGATCTGGACTGAATGTGTGTGTGTGTGAGCTCCTAACTTCCATACCTCTTTTTGTTTACAAGTGTTACTAGTGGTAGTTTTACAAGAAATACAAAGTTGTAAAGGTGTTTGTCCGACACTGTACTATGAAAACCTATATGAATGTTTGCCTCCAAGAACATTCGCCAGAAGTAAATTCAATTCTATAATTTTTTTTTTTTTGCTGGTAATGTATTTCATTTCCCTGGCAAAACTGACTTGTAAAAATGACCTTGATCCTGGATTAAAAACATCTGAAATATTTACAATATAAGATGTTCTTGCTGCCTGTTCATTGGAAGGAAAGGCCACATGTGCACATGGAGGTGGATGAGCTGGAAAGGAATCTGACATGCAGGCAAATGACTGACCATAAGGCAGAAGATGGGATCCATTTATTCTCAGAACTAGAGAAAATATAAGTCTGCAGATTGTAGTAAGTATTATTTGGGTTACATTTGGAGAAAAATTGAAATGTTGGGAGATTAGAGAATATGCTAGAGCAAGCTCGAGATCGTCTAGTGACGTCCCTCATCCTACAAGTGAGGAAACTGAGGCCAGGAGAGGGAAGAGCATCATGGCCCGCCGTCCTTCGTCTTGCAGCCACGGCCCTTCCGGGCCATCTGATGTTGGGGGTTATGTCGTGCATTAATACCCCATGGCTGCCATAAGAAATTGCAACAGATGTAGTGGTTTTAAACAGCAGAAATTTATGCTGTCATAGCTCTGCACCCTCAGAAGACTGCAGGGGAGATCTTCCTCTTCCTCTCCCAGTTTCTGGGAGGACCGCTCCTAAGGCTCAGGGCTCCGGTGTTCCTGGGTTTGGGACGACATGGGCCCTGTCTCTGTCTGTCTCCATGTGGCATCCTCCTCATGTCTGTGTCTTCTCCTCTTCGCCCACTTACAAGACTTGTTCCTGGATGTAGGGCCTACCTGGGTGATCCAAGACAATCTCTCATGCCAAGATCCTGACTTAATTAAACCTGTAAAGATCCTTTTCCCAAATAAGGTCACATTCCCCCACTCCAGAACTGAAGACTTGCACATATTCTCCGGGAGTCATCATTCAACTCCCTTCACATCCTTTTCTGGGTAGAGAGAAATATGTGTGTGACACGTCCGGAGGGCAGGGTTGCGGATATATGGCCTCCACCCTTGATTTTCTCACCATGCACTTCCCTCTGTGGGCAAGGAGACCTGCATTCTTCAGGGCAACGTCTGCTGTTAGGTGAAACCTCCTCTGTTCCACTCAGTTCTCAGGACGACACCAGTTTTCCAAGGTCTTTTGGGATACATTTCATTAAATTTTAAGTGCTTGAGCCTGTCGGTTTGGTTTTCCCAGAAGGTACAGAGAAACCACTAGTGACAGGACCAGCAATACAGCAGGCTCACTTGCTTGCACATTCATGCCACGCACATTCGCAAATGCTTGCCTGATAGACATGTGCTGGGCGCTTGGTGTTCAAAGAAAAGACAGCATCTCTAACTCTGTGGAATCCAAATCGGGAGACTATTCTCTGGATAAGAATCATGACAAAATAGGATTCGGTAGCAAGGTAGAACCTGCAGAGCACAGCGGTAAAGCAGTTTAAAGGAGCCCTTAAGTCTGCATGGGAGGTCTAGGAAAAAATCACCTAAAAGGTTAGTATTTAGCTAGTTGCCACTTTATGAAGGTGCAGCTGTTTATCACAAAGCAAGAAAGGATGAGACAAGAGCCGCTCCCAGGACCCCCAGAGAGGTCACAACTTCTCAAGAAGAGGTAAGAGAGGCCTATGGCAACAAATTAGAGGAGTTAATGGAAGCCAGATGAAATTCAAAATTCGTTCTCTTACCATACTTTTGCAAGTACCCATTTCTGAAATGACTAATTGCAGTTTGATCCTAAACTGGTATCTAAAGATACAGTCTTTTCTTATGGCACAGTGAGTTATTTTTTAAATCATTTTTTTTTTGAGAGATGTCCTGACTGCTTAGCCACTGTTCAAGTGTATGATTTCCCTTAACCACCTTGTCCCTAAAGGTATTTGAGTTTGCAAACCTAGAAAGACAAATACATACAGGTAAATTAATGGGCAACACTTAATGTGCCAAGCATTTAACATAGTACTATGTATATAATTTCAAAATCATACCCTTGGGACCTCTGATGGAGTGGCAAAGACTGAACTCACCCTGTCATCATCAGAACTAGAAGACTGGACAATATTCCATGAAGCAATGACTTTCAGACATTGGTTTATAGGCAATGCAGGGCAGTGCAGTTCAGGAAAAGGGAGTCGAATGAGGGAAGCCCTACAATGGCTACAGAGCTTCCCAGCAAGACCACAGAGAGATGGCATGAGGTTTGGGCTCCTGGAGACATTCTAGCTGGAATTTGCAGGACACTGACATGCAGGCAAATGACTGACCATAAGGCATAAGATGGGATCCATTCATTCTCAGAACTAGAGAAAATATAAGTCTGCAGATTGTAGTAAGTATTATTTGGGTTACATTTGGAGAAAAATTGAAATGTTGGGAGATTAGAGAATATGCTAGAGGGCACTGCCCAGAGTGAGAGCTTACAAGTTTGCAGAGGGATCTGCTCTTGTCTGTGCTGGGGTGATGGCCAGTATCTTTTGAGAAGAAACTGCACAGGGCTGGAGAAAAATCTGCTGTAAAGCAACCCCAGAGGTAAGACCGACTGGGAAGATGTGTGTCTCAAAGAAAGAGCCTCAATTCTTTTTTTTTAGAATATTAGCATATTGGCTCCAGCAATATATAAAAGGGATAAGATGTCATGATTAAGTGGGATTCATTTCAATAATTCAAGATTAGTTGAACACTCAAAAGTCAATCATATGATCATCTCAAGAGATCAGAAAGACATTTGATGAAATGCAGAACTAATTTGCCGTTAAAAATATTCCCAAGATAGAAATATGTATAAATATGCTCAATCTGAAAAAAAATCTAACAAAACCATAACCGACATATTTTAAGGTGAAAGACTGAATACTTCCCTTTAAGGAAGTATAAGGAAGGATGTTCCCCCTCACTATTATACAAGAGATTCATCCCAATGCAAAAATAGAGGTAAAAAAGCTGAAAACATACAGATTGGAAAGCAAAAAGAAAAATTACAGTTATTCAGATGATGTGATCCATTAAATAAAATCCTATAGAATCTTCAGAAACATATTACAAGTAGTGAATTTAGCAATGTTGCCTTATATGAGGTCATTATAAAAATCATTACATTTCTAGATTCCAGCAATAAAGAATTGAAAAATAAAATGTAAATTTAAATCAATAGGATTTTAAAAAGCATCAAATTCATAAAGGAAAATTTAGAGATACAATGAACAAAACGTAAAAGATTTTCACATGAAATATTGTAAATCATGTATTGTTAAGAGAACTCAAAGAAGACGCAAATAAATGGAGAGAGGTAGCATGTTCATGGATTAGAACCAGTATTATGTCCACTGTGAAATTCCGATAAAAACCCAACAGGAATATTTGCAGAAAATTACAAAATAATTCTTAAATTCACATGGAAACACAAAATACCTTGTTTTACCAAACTGATCTTGGGGAAACAAGGAGCAAATTTGAAAGAATTATGCAACCTCATATCTATGCTTATAAAGTTACAGTAATCAGCACAGGAGGGTATTGATTTAAAGATTGATAAATAAATAGGGACACAATGGAGGATCTAGAAACAACCCCACACTGATGCGGTTGTTTCCATACAGCTGTGTGATGGTTACATTGTAAAGGGATGGCTTTCAGCTCCTTGAGAAAGATATTGTTGAGCTGTAGGGGACACATATCCATTTCAAAGGGACAGAAGAAGGATTTACAACTGTAATTGTACTAAATGCTCCCAGGAAATGGGGTCAGGGGACCATCACCAGGTGTTGGCTTGAAGGAACAGTAATTCTGGCAGCTGCAGATGTTCCCAGGCAGGTGCTTTAAGCAGATGCTGGGATCTGGGGAAACTGCGTGTGCCACACTGGATTATGGGCTTCTCTTCAGCAGCTGTTTGGATGGGGTCATAATGTGCCAGAGGGCTGCAGTTCTCAGCCCTGGACTAGAAACATGAAGAGGCATCACCAGGGTGAGGATAACATCACATCATCAGCAATAAGAAGAGATCAAATCAAATACACACGACAGCAGGAGAAGCCTTGAAATCACACTGCTGGGCAGGTCAGATGGACACCAGGGTCTATCCTGCATGCCACTCTAGAACAGATGAAACAAATCTGTGATACAAAAGATGTGAAAAGTAGTTCTTCTGTGGAGGAGAAAGGGGTGCTTCCATGTGCTTTTGCACGTACACACTTCCACACTGATAGACGATAATCTAACCTGGCTTTCCCTGCAAGCTCCCCACCTCACCTTCAATCTCCAGGAATTTTCTTAAACCTTCATGCAGTTGCTGACAAACCAGTGTTTATGGGAACAAACTGAAACCCTGGTTGGTGTTTGAGGGCAGCATTTTCAAGGACTAATTTCCAGTGTACATATCTCTCTTCCCTCAAAGAATTGGGAAAAGGACTTGAGAAGTCACTGAACTTCTGGTTCCCCAGTAATGTCCACTATCAGTTTGGAATAATCTCGGAGGGCATGTCCATGTCACAATGCAGATTTTCTAGCAAGCTGTAAAAAGAAAAAACACAACACACCTCTCATTTAATTACTGCAATAAAAGGAAAAATCATAAAATTCAGGGCAGGAGAATTCTGAAACACTTAATGATCCCCTGACAATTCTCTTGCTTCACCACAGAGCCTTGGAAAGATTTCAATTTTTAAAATGAAAAGCATGCTTAGATAAAGATTAGAAAAAATAGGAAGAGATACCAGTCTAAGTTTTAGAAACACCTTAATGTGTATAATAAAGTGGTAGCCATAGAAAAGTTAAATTAAAAATAGAAAAATACCTCTTAAAAATGACTCAGAAAAGTTTCCACAGAACAATTTCTATTTGGTGCTATCACAATAAGGAAATCAAAGAGAAAGAGAGAAAAGAAACTGATTTCCATTTGCAGCTACAATTTATTTAGAGGGAAATGCTGATTTGTCACCCACCTACTTACAAGTGATACAAAGAGATGAAAGCTCATTAGGTAAGTAGATATATTGAGAGGCCACCGATAGCTTTTTAAGACACTTGGGATAGAAAATATGAAAAGATGCTGCACATGTGAATGGAAATATAAAACACACCATCTGTTCCATAATTTTAACTGCCTTGCCAAGGCGAAGGTTTCCAGGCCATTGGTCAGGCAAGTGTCATCATTTTACCCCTTTCCTTCTTTGCACCTGTCTGAAGATTCAGATGAGGAGCACACAGCCATTAAATATCAGGACACAGCTAAAAATGGCATGAAAAGTAGTGTGACTGATGCAGACTGTAAGTGTATACTTGTTTGTGAACAACACATCAAAACCGTTCGTTTTATCATTACGCTTTCGGGTTATTTTCTGTTCCATTTTCCTTTTTTCTTTCTTTCTAGGCGCTATTTCCAAGCCATGTAAATAAGTGAACAAATATCAAAATACATCATATATTGATCTAATCTGTGCCTTTCCTTAGAATCACACAGAATTGACACTTGAGTTCATTCTCTTTCCTGGTTGGTACCATACGAGCGAATGGAATCATTTTCTCTGAACTCTAAATTCAAAACTGTGAAGAACGCAAGCTGTGTTTTCTCTGGCCCAGGTCTCGCTCTCTGGGTGGGGCCATGGCTTCTGATGACTGACAGGGCCCCCCTCCCGCTTGTGGGCTGGCTTTGGGCTGGAGATTCTGGACCTGATGGAGAAGCTCTCACCCCATGCACCTCCTAGCGCTTTGCCTTAGTGGGAGTTCACGAAGCCTGTGGGGCTCCTTAGGTGGGAACATAACGGTCCTGTGGTTCTTCAAAAACATCAATTCAAAGACCTAAATCAACAGCAATAACAATAAAAATGTGTGATTTTCTATCAAAGGGAGAAACCTGATGACAGGCATGTCCCTCCAGATGGCCCACGGACTCCTCACATACCGAGGAGCCTCTTACAAGCAGGAAATTAGAAGGGAGCCCCAGCTGCCTGTAGAATCTAAGAACCAGCCTTTGGGAGGGTTGGCAGAGCCCAGTAAGGAACTAGGCAGTTTCATATTGACGCTTTTGCCCTGACAGAGTGATATGCCAGATACTTAAAGTAATGCACTCTAACTTGAAATGTAATGTTTGTATTTGACAGCATGTTCGTATTATAATCATTAGAACCTGTTATGAGTTTTTATTGGTTAAGCCCATTGGCATCTGTCATTCATAGGGAGTAGGTTGGGTAGCCTTGCATTTAATAGCAGATGGAAAGTCATGAAATAGCATAGATTATATCTATCAAAACATGTGAAATGGATACGCATAGGTCCATGAGAGGTTGTATATGTATGTTTATGAACAGGAGTCGCTGATATATGTTAAAATGTTTATAACAGGGACCAATGTCTAAGCAGAGGGCTGACACTTCCTTATGTGCCCCTGCTCAGCTCTTCTCTGCACTGTTCTTACATCTAATTCCTCTGACGGTTCCTGCACGCTGTCTGTACTGTGTACAGCCCTGATGTGCATGATATCAGTTACCAGCCCCCACCACACAGTTCAAATCCCACTCGCCACAGCATATTAGCTGTGAGACATGGCACAACATACAACCTTTGCTGCTTTTCAGTCCACAAGTCCCTGTGTAAATAGACTCACATCATGACCCAGGACCAACCATGCATCATCTTTCAGCTGCTGCCCATCTTCTACCGAGCCCATGGTAGACAACAGTGCGCCATGGCCCTGCCTCCTGTCTCTCAGGGATGACCTCATTTGATGTCTTATAGAACAGGTCACTGAACGAGGAAACTGGCCAATTAATGAAAATGCAGCCAAATAAAAAACAAAATGTGAGAATAAAAGGAATGAACTTCAAATCAAAATAAATCCATCACGGAAGACCTAGCTCTCCATGAAAATGTTGGCTCTGCTGCCGTTTGAGAGATTCTAAGGACTCCACTAGAGCTGATTAGTGAAGACTTTTATCGGCATAAATGAGGAATGTGGCTGGGATGAAATGGAAGATGTCCCAAGCAAGTGAGGATGCCATAAGACTTCACACTGAAGGAACTCTAAGAGCTGTTTCACAAAATTACAAAATGAAAGGTAAAATCTGGAAGCTGATCCAAACGTAGAAAGTGTATAACAATTCTCAAAGGCATAGAAAGGATGCTCTTTCTGTATCCTGAGTTATGTGACTAGAAGAAGCAAGTACCATTTCTAAAATAAAACACATTAGTTCTCAATGTTCCTGATTTAAATTTATGTACTAAAAATATGTTTCACTATTTTAAATAATTGCCCTACACATTTATAACCAACAGTAAAAGAGTTTATAAAGTTTTGACAGAGCATTTGTAAAGGTCATGGAAAATCATAAATTTCACTATTAAGTAGTAACATTACTTCGGATGGTACCACCTTTCAGGGGGAATTTGTGGAATCCACACGGTCAGGCCTTAAGGGCTCCCAGTACTTAAAGCTCACATCAGTGCATGTGTGTTATCTTTCCTTCATGTGAACATGGCAGCTGGCTTCTTTTCCTTCAAAACCGATCTCCAGAATATCTTGAGGGTTCTTTCTCTATTTTCCAGATAGAGCTAACTTCTCTCTGAATTACGATCCTTTGACATATTTACAGTTCCCTTTTAGACAACCTAATTTTATAGTCGTATAGGTGTTTCTTCTCAAGGCTATGAACTCCGGAAATGTTCATCTGTGTAACATCAATGTAGAGCAACGTATCTGAAAGAATGGGCTCTTATGTCATGTTTATAAAATTGAATGAATTTGCCTTTTTTTATTGTACACCAAAAATCACATACCTGATGTTTGCAATTTTATGTGTCCATAATTAACCCCAACTGACTGCCATGTGTTCATCTTATGAAATAAATAGTAAATTGCACATTATCATTTTTGAAGACTTACATTAACTCTTGGTTTTGTCCTGGTGGTCTTCAGTAACCTTGTGAGGAACAATTTTGGTGGAGTAGTGGGGTGAAGACCTGCTTGGAGTGCATGAGTGAAAAAACAGAAAGAAGTTTATTGTTTAGATATTGTAGAGAGAACACATTTATGTACAATCGTCATCTTCCAAAACATCACCTATGGCAGTAAAGGGATTTTTAAAGAGACATAACCACATGGAGACAAGAAGAACCAAAGGGGAAGCAAAGTTCTAGAATATCAGTTTATCTGAAAAGCAGATGAACTTGTAGTAAAAAAAATTAACAGATACCTAAGAAATGGAGCTTTAAACCCTAAGGGACAGCTGTGAAAGAACCTGAGTGTGCACCATACTCTTCCAAAAAGGCAGCAGTAGTCTGTTCCACTTATTGCTGGAAGTAGGGTAAAGAGTTGGTCAAAAAGAAGAGGAACTAGTTTAAATGCTCCTTAATAACAGTCAGGTCCATCTGGACAGGAGGTCCATTCTCTGGGAGGGTGGCCAGACATATGACTCCATGTACGGCTGAGGGGAGTGGTGCCATGTTGAAAGCAGGATTAAATACACACACATGTAATACCTGCTTAAACTGGCAGTTCTCTCTCTCACTTAGCTTCTAATGTACATGCCTTCATTTCCCAGCAGGAAGCTGCAAATTTCCTCTGATGATCAAAGCAACCAACATCTACGTGTTAGTTCTAATCTTATGCTAGTAAATTATCTATTTTCACATGAATAATTTGATAAATGTAGACTGAAGCTCCTAATGTGAAAAATGAAATAAACAAGAAATAAACACATCATCTGAGTCTCAAAGAAAGACCTTAAAAGACCCCATCATTACTATTGTCAAAAAGATAAGAAAATATATAAAACTATGGAATATGAACTGATCAATAAGTAAATTAAATGTCTAAAGAAGAGGGAGAATGTTTTCAGAAAGTAAAAATATGGTAAAACAAACTAAAACTCATCTGGGAGAATTGTAAGATAATGTTGAAGTCCCCTGAAAATGAGGGCAATTTTTAAAAATAATAAATGGAAAATAAGAGAGAAGAAGAAAAAGGATAAAATACAGACAAGCAAACAAATGAACACACTGTCAAAGAAACTAGCTATCCAGGAAATCACACTTCCACTTAGTAGGAATTCTAGAAAGGAATGTCAGAAAAGAGCTGAGTGTATTATCAGGAAAATAATTCAATATTATTCAAAAATGTACAAAATAGCACTGTTGATTAATAGATGCACTCCACTGAATATCATTCTGAAAGTTCATAATGCTAGATAACAAGGATAAAATCTATTAGTCTTTTTGGAGGAAAACAAAAAAATATATTAAATAACAATTATACCAGGAATCTTAACAGGAATGAGATAGGTCTAAATCATCAAAACATTAGAATACAGAGACTCTACTTTCAAAAATGAAGATTGAAAATCAGGTCAGCAAGATGGTAGACAAGGAAGCTCCAGGCTCTCATTTCCCCATGGAAACAGTAATAAACAACTGAGGACTGATTAAAATAATATTGTAGGAACTCTAAAAACCAGTCAAAGATGTACAGCAACCAAGCAGATACCCAACCAAGAAAAAGACAGACTTGAATGGTAGAAATTTTTGGCATTTTGACTTATCCTTGCCTCACACCCTCCACACTGTGGTGTTGTGCGTTCTCACTTCCCTCCCTCAAGACAGAAGGAGTAAAGTCAACTTTTTTGTAACATTCTGGCCTTTCCTTGTCTCACCCTTGAGTCTTGTTTCTGTCTTGCCTTACTTGGAGCTCAGCTGAGGAATGGAGGCAGAGTTTTGGTCTCAGTCTGGGAGCCTCAGAAAGCAGCTACATGTGCAGGGCCTCCAGAGCCACAGATCTAAGGACCCAGGGCAGTGTGGGTCAGACTCAGTGGAAAATTCAGACATTTAAAAGCAGTGAAAGGAAAATGCACGTGTGCACGCACACACACAGGCCTAGGCAGGACATATGCCCAGAAAGACCTGAGAAGAGCTTAAAACTTTACCCTAGGGTAACCTCAAGGCTCAACAGCTCACTAATTATTGACGGTATCCCCACTAGTCTGCAAATACTAGAGGAGGTGACTGTTTTTACAAATGCCCAATTGTCAACAAAAGAACACAAAGCATGCATAGAAACAGGGAAATGTGGCCTGTGCAAAACACAAAACAAATCTCCAGCTACTATCCCTGAGGAAACACGAGCATTGGATTTATTAGACAAATACTTTGAAACAACCATCTCAAAGAGGTAAAAGAAAACATGGAAAAATAACTAAAGGAAATTAGGAAAACAATATATGAACAAAATGAGAATGTCAACGAAAGGATAGATATTAATTTAAAAGTAGACATTCTGGAGCTGAGATACACAGTAACTGAATTGAAATATATATACTAGAGGAGAGAAAAAATAAGCAAACATTCAGGCCATTGGAAATCATTGGGTCTGAGAGGCAAAAAGAACAGAAATGAAGATTGAACAGAGCCTAGTGGATGTATGGGAGATTGCCAGGTAGAGAAATATATGCATTATGGGAGGAAGGAGAAAAGTGGACAGAGGTTTTTGAAGTATAATCACTTAAAAATCCCCAAATTTGGGGAAAAACATGGATATAAAAATCCAAAAATTCAAAATAATCTAATGGGGATAAACGCAAAGAGACCCACACTAAGACACATTAAAATCAAACTGTTGAAAACCAAACCAGAGACAATCTTGAAAGTAGCAAGAGAAAAATGATTTGTTACATACAAGGGATTCCTAATAAGGCTATTGGGTTTCTAGCAGAAACCATGTAGGTGAGGAAGCATTGCCAAAAGGGGGAAAAAAAGTGCCAACTGAGAATTATATATCAGAAAAAAAAAACTCCTTCACAAATAAGGTAGAAATTAAAATATTGTCAAACAAAAGCTGAGGGAGTTTCTTAATACAAGATTTGCCTTATAAAAATGCTAAAAAGAGCCTTTCACATTTAAAAAAAGATTATGGACAAGTAGCACAAAGCCATAAGAAAATATAAAGCTGTCTGTTGAAGGCAAATACATGAACAAATATAAAAAAATGTGTCATTATAATTGTATGTATAGTGAGGCAGAAAATGTGTTTTATATATATACATATAACTATATGTACAGTGAGGCAGAAGGGAGAATATAGCTTTCCACATCAGGATCAATAAACCTGCAAGTCAACAACTACCTCATGTGTGTTATTCACAGATGCAAAGATAGACACGATGGTGACTGAGAGCTGAAGGGAGACAGCGCTGCTGGTCTGGCACACGCAGGGGGACGATGTAGTGGCGGGAGCTTGTGGAATTTCTCCTGCCTGGCTTCTGTTTTCTCAAGAAACAGCAACTGGTTCTTCAGCTGAGAGGGAGGATTGAGGGGAATGGTGTTGGTGAATCAGGAACAGAGGAGAGAGTATGAAATAGGAAAAGGGGAGATGGCCTTGGGTAACAACGACAAGATGCCTGTATGCTTATTTTCAGTTTTTTAAAATCCTCCTTCTACAACATATTTCGGTGTGTTAGTTAACTGGAATAATGGAAAATGATTTACATTTAACCTTCTCTTGATGCTAATGTCAAATTACCAAACATGTCACTATTCCTTCCTGCTCATACTGTTTGGCTGAAATTCAATTTTACACTTAAATGTTTGACCAAATGAAATGGTGCACAAATGGTTGTCTCAGGGCACTTCACATTTAACTATGTGAATTTGCAATCCATGTTTCCATGAAGTCCAAGAATCCTAACTGCTTCCCAAACACAGGAAACCAGGGGCACCCCTGTCTGCTGTGGGTGGGGCAGTTTCTTGAAGACTGGGTGGCATTTCCAAATGGGTTTCTGAGTTCTTGACTCTTCTACCTCATGTGGATCACTTCCACCTCTAACTTATGCGATTCTATATTCTTTGAAGATATGCATCATCTGTTTTTGTTCCCTTACTTTGCCTTTAGAGTTAATTTGTGAAATTTAGTAAAAACAAAGAGAAGCCCTGTAAGATCTTTCTTTTTTCACCTCCAGTTACTAAGCACATGTTTCTCAATGAACTGTTGACTAATAGACAAGGTCATATTGACCTCTCTTCTCCTTATAAAATTGTTTGTTTATAAACTCTTGTTGCTAAGGGCAGAAAAAAATACCAAACTCAGTTACAGGGGAAAAACTCTCCTTTTAACATCACGCAACACAAAACTTCTAGTTAGCTATTCACAGCAGGAAACTCAGTAAAAATTATTTAAAGCACATTAATTCAAATCAGCACAGCCTACCTCTGTGAGAAAGTTGTTGCATAAAGGGAACAGTTCCTCTAATTAAATCTAAAAACTCTACAGCTGTGAAACTATAAATTTTTATCTATGCTAGCAGTAGCTGTAAAAGTGATTCTAAATTAAAATATTAACTTTTTCCCCCTACACACAATAAAAGGCTTAAAACTCCCATAAAATGAATCAGACTGTTTTGGCCTTTCTAAATGGTTGCCCTGACTTAGGCAGACTTTTTGTATCTCAGAATAAAGTGTTTACTCTTTGCCATAAAGCTTCACACCTACCCTTTTTTTTTGTGTGACTATTTTTGCAGCATGACTCAACTACAAAGAAACTCATCATTTTGTTTTATCTCTCTTTCTGGCTTTTTTTTTTTTAATCGGTGATCCCTGATCTGCCAGTAGTAACAAACAAGAACATCTGGTCTGTTGCTGGGTGAATAGTTAAATCTCCTCTCTCCAGGACAGGAAAATCTGTTTTCAGATCCCAAAGTATGGACTCCACACATGTTCTGATGTGCACGTCCAAAACCTTGGCTGCTGACCCTCTACTAAACAGGAAGAAAAATGCCCTCCAAAAGACTGGTTTCCAGAATGTCATCAATAAGAATAGTAAATTGCTAGTTTCAAGCCTTGAGAAAACTATCAGATAATTAGAAGCTACCATTGGCTCAGTGGATCCTAATTTTCAGTTTGCTCGATGCATTTTGTCATTTTGGTAAAGATTCTTCCTATGCCCACAGCTCAGGATATATCTGCAGAGCACCTGGAGATCCATGCTGCCGCCAGGAGCCCTGTCGCCAGGGTCGCACCCTGGGGACACACAGCACTTTGACCTTAGCTGATCCTGGATTTCCTATCATCTGTACAGCAGACTGGGAAGCCTGCTGGTGGTGTCCTAGACGTGTGTGTGTCGGGGTGCAGTGGAGGGTGGGGGCATGCATCCATGCACCCACTCCATTTCCCCCAGGAAATCATTCCCAACAGTGTTCATCCTCACCTTGAACTGGTCAATATATGAGGTTCAGGAGCATTCCATAGGTTAGTTTTGAATTCACCATAGTTTGTTGACAGAGGCATGGCAATTGAAACATATCTTCCAGAGCTTCTAAGACCTTGTCCTGTCCTTTGACAGAAGGATTTGAAGACAAACCATGTATATGAAAGCGTGTCTGTTTTTCTGATCAATGATAGCAATGCTACCTACTTCATCATTATAACCATTTATCATCATATCACGCTTTGACAAAGTTGTCATCCTACAGTAACGACTCCAGTAGTCATCCCTAATTAAGCTCATCTCAAGGGTGAAGGGTTGGCCTCCCTAAAAGAGCTCATTACTCCTTTGATCGCCTTCTCTCCAGTCATCGAAAACACGTTTTCCCTAACTATTGCATATTTTTTCTACCAATGGTCATATGTCAGCGATGCTTCCATAATGTGAAATTTCCCATTTGGAGATGTAGTTTTCACATTTATATATTTTTAAATTTGTGGTACCTCTTACTGTCAATGGGCACATTTACTGAATCATTTATCTTCCACTAAAATGTTGAATTATTGCTGAGCCTCATAACGGATAACACTTAAGAATCAAGACTGCTTGGTACTTCTGTTTCTGCTCGACATATTCTACTCCATCATACTGATGGTGGAAATAATAGTGAATTAATAAGGGAACAGGTTCGAAATCAGAGATAGCATTAGTTGAATCCCAGCTCTTTGTCCTTGGACACTTTCCTTAAATGCACATGTAAGCTGTGGATACTGGTGAGCTAATTCAGAGCATTGTTTTGGGCTTTGAACAATGTCATGGGCGGATTCCCCTTCCTTCTCCTCAGAGGACAAGTGAATCAGTCCCTTAAAGGCCCAGAACATGTGTAATATTCAGCTTATGTTCTGTATCGTAGATGTCCAACTGTGATAGTAAATACGATATAAACCAAATTATTCAATAGTTGCTTGAACCTCCAGCATGTCTGAAAATACTGCCAAGAACAATGGAGACAAAATGAATGGCCCCTGATAAATTAGATATGATGCAGGCAAGTCCTGGCTAGCAGTAACCCGCAGGAGAGGGTCTCAGACTTGCTCTCGTTTAAGGTGGAACACTAGCCTCGTTGCTGCCTCTGCGTCGGATTTCTGGCCCATGTGTGCTGAGCGTTGGGGTCCTCCACGGGTTGATGAGGCTGAGACAGGAGAGGTGATAGCTGCCGCTCCCAGACGAGGGCAAACATTTTATTCATCACTTTCATCCAGCTGTAGCTCATAGGAGAGACAGCCATCCAGAGCCCTAAGTATCAGGAAAGCAATCTTAAATAGCCGAGTTACCCCTAAGGGTCTGTCCGGGCACGACAGCCCAGGGCATGAGTAGAAAGCACACCAACCTCTGCCTGTCAGGTTGCGTGGGGCTCCATTTACTCATTCGGGAGGCAGGAAGGTGTGAAACGCATCTGGGAAAGGCTTCTGTACAAAGGAGTTGGAATACATTCTGTGCACTTCAAGTTTCAGCCATCTGGAAAATCCTTTTATGTAGACTATTTTAGTCTTTGGTAAGGCCATAATGAACAAGGTACTATTTTGCTTACCGGATGAAGAAAAATGAGTTAATTGCTTTACAAAATTACTCTGACCATATGGGCATGAACGATGGGTGAGAGAAGCACTTGGATGTAATAGAATAGTTCTAGCTTTAGAAATCCTGGGCTTTGCCCTTTAATTACCTAGCATTGGCTAAATTCCTTAACATTTCAAAGCTTCATCTATATAATTGGAGTGAAAACACTTAATTCATAAGATATATTTTACATGAGGATAAATGATTCAAACACATAATGTTCTTAGCACAGACAGTTGCACTTTTTAAACTCCCATTAAATGGTGGTTGTGGGCTAATATCAATGACCATTAATTATCATTATTTTTCTTCTAATCATCCTCATTGTAATGCAATTCCCGATAAACAGAGACATACCCCTATAGTAACCAGTAAATATCTAAGGAGATCTAACTTACTTGCCCCATATTTCCGTGGTTTCAGCCCTACCACATTCTCCAGTCACCATGAGGAAAGAGGAGGACTGTGAGGTCTGATGGTGGTGGAGGAGGGAAGTGAGCTGCACCAAACCCCTTAGAGGGCATGTTCCCTGAATGCAGTATTTTCCTGTAGGCCTGGCACGTGCCCAGGGCCTGAAGGAGCAAAACATAACCTACTAGACCCCAGTAGGAGGATGTATTTTTCATCCAATTCTGGATCAGATCTTGGGGATGTTAAGACACTCAAATTTATTTTTATTGTTTTATTACAAGTTATTCTCAGGTTATGTAACTAGCCCCTGAAATCCATATTCCTACCAATGTTCCTGGATCCAGGATGGCATAAAGGATGGGAATGTGCCTCGGTGCCTAATAGCCAGCCACTCCTGATTTTTTGAACCAAAGAAACTATGAGAGACAATAAGTTAATTACTGTTGCTTAAAATCACTACTTTTCTGAGTGCCTTGTCACACATCAGATAATTAATTCCAGCTCTGGGACCTTCACAAGTGGTTTTCTCTTTTTTAGCTCAGTGTCATTTGCAAAGCAAGCAAAGTAACACCTAACTCAGACTTTTGTTTTATTTTGTTTTGTTTCTAGTCAAAATTAAATATCCCAGTACATCTACAGGACCGGCTACATGACAATAAGTACTCAAAAAGTGAAAGGTGTCCTCACTTCCCCTCATTTGTGGGGAATGCATTTTTCCTAAATTTAGTTTTTCCTAAAATACCTCTACTTGTAAGAAGATGTGGAATATTTGGTTCCTGTTCCCAGAAAGCAGGATAAATTTATGTGGAGTGTAAGCCTTTGAGATGTTATCGCAGAATTGGATTCTAAAACAGCCCTAAATGTCAGGTGATTCTCCAGGGCAATGAAAAGCCATCTATACACAAAGATCAGGGCTGGCTGCAATCTAGGAGGAAAGCTTCTTATCATATCTTTGTACATTTGAAGACGCAGTGGAAAAAGGATGGAAAACATCGATTCCAGGAAAACCAAGAGCAAAAGGCAGATCTGTGCACTGAAAAGGCATCCAGCGTGAAGTTTGAAGCTTTCTGTCTTATACATGGAGACCCAGGGCGACAGCAGGGACTGTGTGCTGCCCAACGTTCACTGCTTCTTGTCTGTGGAGTGGCTGCCTCTGCACCAGCTGTTCCATTTCACGCCAACCAGAATTTGGAAGTGGGAGGGTCCAGGACTACTAGAGGCCATTCCAGGAGTTTCCACCTGTGCCACATCCAGCCCCAGAGCCCTGACAGAAGTGCATTGCATGTACATGACAGCCACAGGTGCACTGACCACTCGGGAAATGAGTTGCTGAGCTCAGTACAAAGGGGTGAATATTAGAGTTTTGCTAGTAAAGAAGTGGAAGTGGGTTGTATTAGGCAGCCAGCTACGTCTACCATAGTTGTCAAATAGAACAAAAGTACGATTGTCATTAAAGAGGCAGTTATATGTAATATCAGATACATATAGAACCTCAGTATAGTTGATTCTCATTGTGGTAGGTAAGTTCTATGAACACACCACAATGAGTTAATGAAAATGGAAGCATTCCTCCTGGAGGAAATACAGTGTTAGGTTGCTATAACCCTCTGACCACATTTTCATCAACTGATGAGCACGACCTTCTTTCGTGTCTACCTCTTTTTAAAGGCATCTTATTTAACATGCATTTTGTAATTAGCAATGAACTCCCTGCCAACAGTGCTACAAGGTGAGCCTGAGCAATGTCTGCCTAACACGCATGTTTTCACTGTAAGGCATGTGGCAGCCTTCCGAGCTTAGGAACACTAGGCAACTCACGGATCACAGTCCGTGGTGAGTGGTGAGACCACCAACAAAAAGCATAGATGCATGGGAAACATGGAACTAAGTGTACTGAGAAATACAATTTTAGAATCACATGATGAAAATAAAACATGAAAAATACTTATTGACATATAAAGGACCTGATTTGATAAAGTTTATTCTCAAAAAGTATGTATCAACCATTATCCTCAATGGTTCAGTGTTAAAATTATTCTTATCAAAATGAATGACAAGCAACGTTACCTGTTGGCAACATGTCCATCTACACTGCACTAGAGGAACTAGCCTGGATGATAAGAAAGGAAAAATAATCTATGAAAATGGGCAGGCAAATGACATAAAGATTATTTATGTAGAAAATACAAAAGAATATGCAAAGTTAAAATAATAGCAAATTTTACCTAAGTTAACATGTATAAGATTAATGTACAGATTAACTGTATCCATAGATGCCAGTAATAAATGCACAGAAAAAGGATTTCAATAAATATATAATTCATAATAGGAATAATTTGATATATGAAAATTTAACAAATTTTATTAGAAAGTTATAATAATTCTAAAAGATTAAAAAAGTAAAGGAGAGACATACAATGTATAGGGATGGGGAAAATTAATATCATTAATGATGTTTACACACTTCGAATTTAAAGATTCAAAAATAATTCAGAACAATATCCCAAATAGTCTTAAGTAAACTTGATGAGCCATTTAAAAAATTTCTTTCATAACTTTAGATATAAACTATAATAAACTGCATGTATTTAGATGAATGAATTGATAAAAACGATGTGGTTTATATATATAATAGAGTATTACATAGCCATAAAAATGAATGAAGTCATGCCATTTCATTGGCATTTCATTAGACCTAGAGGGTAATAAGCTAAGGGAAACAAGTCAGATAGAAAAAGGCAAATACTATGATTTCACTTATATGTGGAACCTAAAAATAATAAACAAACATACAACCAAAAAAAAAAACCACCCAGAAATAGTCTAATAAATACAGAGAACAAACTCATGGTTGACAGATAGGAGGCGGATAAGAGATGGGAAAAAGGTGAAGGAGATAAAGAGGTAAAAACTTCCAATTATAAAATAAATAAGTAATGCGGTTGAAAAGTACAGGCTAGGGAATATAGTCGAAAATATTGTAGTAACTTTGTATGGGGACAGATGGCTACTTCTCTTCTTAAGGTGAGCATTTAGGAATGTATGTAATTGTCAAGTCACTATGTTGTACACCTGAAAATGAAATAATAGTTATGTCAATTATACTTCAATGTCCTTGTCCTTCAAGACAAAGAAAGTAAATTGAGGTATAGATTAAAAATGATTGGCCATGAGTTGATAATTACTTAATATGGGTGTTGAGTGTTTGAGGGCTTCAATATTGTTCTGTAATTTCACATATATGTGGGATAAATTCCATAATAAAACTTTTTTAAAGTGGAAAAAAATGATGTGTAAACACTGCTGTTTTCTCAAATGTGTATAACCATGAGTCTATCACCTCAGTCAAAATAGCATACATTTCAAATACCTCCAGAAGGTCTCCATGCCTCTGCAATTATTGCTCCCTCGCATCCTCAGGAAACCATTGATGAACTTTGTGGCACTATAAATTACTATATACTTTCAGACATTTGATAAATAGTATCACTTAACCTGTTCTCCATGCCCCTGATTTCCTTCACTGAAGAGAATGATTTGAAGATTCATCCGTGTGGTTGCATGCATCACTAGTTTTCTTCCCTTATATTGTTTTGCAATACTCTATTATATGGATATAAGACAATGTGTTTATCCATTTACATGTTGATAGAGATTTGAGCTGTTTCCAGTTGGGGCTACTATTATAAATGGAGCTGCTATGAACATGCATGTACAAGTATTTCTGTGTAAAGGTTTTCATTTTCTTTGTATATAAGCTTAGGGGTGGACTTTTGTGTCATATGGTCTTATGATGGGCACACAACTAGTTTTTTAAGAAGCTGCCAACTTATTTTCTAAAGTGGTTATAAAATTTTCATTCCCACTAGCAATTATGAGAATTCCAGTTGCTTCACGTCCTTGACAGCATGAGGTATGGTTATTTTAATTTTTAATTTTAGCCATTCTAATGTGTGTGGTGATGTCTTATTATGATTTTAATTTGTATTTTCTAATTATTGTTTTTGTGAATCTGTGAATCTTTTCCTGTGGTTATTGGCCATTTGTATATTTGTTGTGAATCATCTACTCAAATGTTTTGTAATTTTAAAAATATTAGGCTGTTCATCTTGTATTATTTCTAAGGGTTATTTATATATCCTGAGGACACATTATTTTCTTACCTATGTGTTGTCAATGTTTTCTTCCAATATGTGGCTTGCATTTTTTTAATGGTCTTTCAAAAAGGAAAATTTCTAATTTTGATGAAGCACAATGTATCACGTCAAAAATGTGAAAATTTCACCATGTCAGTCAATTCCAAAATACTATTGGTTTAAACACAGAGAAAGTTTATTCTTACTCACATAACATAATTAGTTTGGACTGGTCTGGGAATTTGGTAGCTGCAGGGACTCTAGCTCTAGATGGGAAGGGCTCCACCTTGACACCATCAGCCTGGTCCCCTTGGCACGAGGGAGGGTGGCTCACCATTCACTGACTCCTTAAACTTCCCTGTGGAGTGACACCCTTGTTTCTGTGTGTGATTCAATGCTCAGAGCAAGTCTCGTGGCCATACTTCATCTCAAAGGGTCTGGGAAGATTCAGTATGTGTACATTGCATAGCATGGGGGCTACCATATTATTTCACAGGTGAAATATGTGGTAAAGGCGCCACTGGGCTCCATTTACAGAGTTATGTATTGGACCTTGACTTCCCAACAGCAGGGCCTTGACCAGCAGCAGTAACCACTGGAGCACTGCTCTTCCCTCTGAAATAAGAGCTCTCTCCCTCATACGCACATGTGCATGCATCATAGCTATTATATACATCAATGAGAAAAAAACAAATAGCACACCAGAAAAAAATGGGCCAAGGAAGAGATGTCATTTAACAAAGGAGGGAATTTAAATGTAAACAAGGAAGAACACACTCACCATTTTTAGTGATGCATATCAAAGCTGCATTGTGATAACATTTTCGCTGAACAGATGGACAAAAACTTAAAACAGAATTATATCAGACTTACCAAGGATGCAGAGCGATGGGATGGTGGCAGTGTAAACTGCTACTACTATTCTGAGTAGGTGTAGGGCCTACATTGCAGCAACTTTATTCCCAAGTCTACACCCTACAAAAACCCTTCCAGAAATGAGCCAGCAGACATTCAAAGGGATGTTTTCAGTGACCACTGTTCATAAGAGCACAGCCTGTAAGCTGCTCAAATGTGTACCCGCAGAACAGTAGCTAAATTATGGCACTTTTGTGCAATTGAATACAATATCGCAATGAAAAACAATGACATTCGCAATTACTATCAACATGAATAAATTTCTAAAATGTAACTGTGAGTGGAAAATGTAATCTGAACTAAGATACATGTAGTTTGATTCCATTCATACAAAACTAAAACTAAAAATAAAAATAAATATGTCATTTAAGTATATGCGACAAGAAAACATTTCTTGAAAACAAGAAACTACATAAAACTCAGGATAGTGGTTATGTGTGCAGTGGATGTCAGCACCAGAGGCTGGAGAATTAAATACACTGGTAACATGTTATTATTTATCTGGAGAGTGTTTACACAGATTAGACTTATTGTATTTTAATTGTACATTCAGATTATATAAATTGCTTGTACATATGAAACATTTAACAATGATTTTTAAAGAAAGAAATGTAAAATAAACATGCTGTGCCTCTACTTTTCCAACAACATAGGTCTGATTTCTGGGTTGTGACTATTTGGAACATTTTCCTCTGCACTGAGAGGGGCTGACATGGTGTGGGGCAGAGAAACCGCACTGGAGACCCGGAGAGGGGAGCTCAAGAGAGGTCAGAGCCTGCGGAGGAGACTGGTTATGCTCCCTCAGGCAAATGGTTTTACTCCTATGATTTTCCTTATTTGCAAAGAAGGGAGTCAAATCAGGTGATTTTAAGGGCATTCCTATGATCATATCACATGGTTGAGCATGTTTTCACGAAGGAAAAGGAGAGAGTTTCAAGAACTAGAGGAAAAGCAGCTACGTCCCCTTTTCCACATGAAAACACTCCACAGTTTGGACGTGACGATATTATTTCACATCTGAGTAATGCACGTGAAGGATTACTGATCCCTGCATTGAACTGTAAGCTGACTTACACATGATTATAAACCCAGTGTCACAGCTGAGCCTCCAGTTCGGATTGTCCCCCCTGCTGCCCTCATAATTTTTTGAACTACTCAAAAGTGTTGTAGTTCTTTATTTATACAAATAAGAAATACAACAACTTCAGAAGGAAAATTACCAAAAGGTGGAAAGAATGTTTCATAAGAATAAAAAAAAGAGCTTATGACTTAACTAGGGGACGATGGGAGAGGGACGGGCAGAAAAAATGATCAATCAAAAGCCTATTACATTCTGAGTATTATGCTGGGCATTGACTAATGTTCTTTAACTTAATATACATAACCATGTAAGTGTACTTTTATCATTTGTATTCTGTAGACGGAGGAATCAAGGATTTGAGAGGTGATTTCCCTTGAGTTTGAGACTGACAGTTAACATAAAAAAAACCCTGCCACCCTAATTCACTCGGTTATCTCACAGAACTAATTTTACCCTCCCAGTGAAACTGAATTTATCAAAAATTAGAAAATGATTCAGATGAGTGGATGGGAATCCACAGAGCAGGATTAAATGCAGTAAGACTACTTGAGATTTCCAACATGGGAATAAATTGATCAATAATTGCTCTTCAGTGAAACTCTAAGAAGGGTCTTCAATGACTGTTCCACTTAACCAGCAGCAGTGGTCTTGGGCTCAGCTGCCCGCAGACCCGTGGGACAGCCTTCATTCAGTGCACGTTCCCATCTGGTTGTCTCACGTCATGAGAGAGGAAGCTGAGCGTGCGCGAATCCCCTCATGCTAGCCAGCCATCAGCCAAGGGGCCCCTGCAGTCTTCACATGCCGGTCACACCACGCCTCTCTGGGGTGAAGCTCCGTCTCCTTGATCACCAGTCCCTCCTTGGTTACCGGTATAAATGACTTAAGAGACAATCTTGAAAGTGAGCAATAGGTGCTAAATGGCCTCATAGTGTTCATCTTAGTCTACCATACGGTCCAATAGATTCCTTGATCTACTGTTCTTTAGGATTAGACCCATTCACCCCGATGCTTCCCTTGAGGCTGGCGAAGCCCACACATTAGTCCATTTTTGTTTCCCCACCATCCTAGGCAGAAAGAAGGATTATTCAGCTTCAAAAGCACAGTTTTATTGTCCATTTTCTTACAGTTGATTCAGGTAATAGGACATCTGTGTCCTTAGTAATTGTCAATTGAAATCATTATTATCTTCCTTCCAAGGCTTTTTGCTTCTTAAATCCTCTGACTGTCCTTCTAAATGTGCCTTTTCATTCATGCGTTTATTTGTCATCACACTTTTGTGAGATATATGTCAGCACCTACCCTTATGATTTAGAGACAAGTCATCACCCATGACCTCAAGGAGCTTATGGAAGTAAGTGGAGAGTCATACCTTCTCTGGAATGGAGGATGAGTGGGCAAGGGCACATCTCAAGAAAAATGGTTATTTAAAAAATTTTTTATTTGAAAAGATACAATAGCAGTTTAAACAATAATATAATGAACTCAATATACTGTGAATCAGTCTTTTACTGAAAAGAAATCTAGGATCCCTATTTTTCCCTCAGAGAAAAAGGAAACAACTTCTATTCCTCCATCATGACCAGGATGGGTTTATCTACAGATGACCGATGTCTCCCAAGCTGCCTGGAAATACTGACATGTTGGCTTCCTGGGCATGAGCTCTGAAATGCCTCTCCCTTCTACCTTCAGCTTTGGATCTTCATATGGACACAAATGGGAGTTCACTAGAGATTCTTTTGGCTTTGCAACTTTAAATCTCAGAATATTTAAAAAATAGTTCAAGTCAGAAAATGAATAGTAGACTTAGAGTTGCCTTCCAAATTAACTTACCAGAATGAGCAAGAATTCATTTGAGCTGAATTAGAAATAGCTGAGCAAATACACATCAACATACTGCATCAGATACTGTATTATTTACTCAACAGCCCATAATAAGTCCTCTTGTGTAGTGGGGAATAGAGAAGCAAAAAAACTTATTAGTTATTCAGGATAACATGATAGTTTTGAATATTCCCAAGATCAACCCAGGAGTTACAGAAAACAATTCTTTTCTTTGTCTTTATTGAAAATAAAAAAATGTTATATGACTTAGGAAAATAATGGCATAAATATTATTCAGCTATTAAAAAAAGGAAGAAATCCTGCCATTTGCAACAACATAGATCTAGAGGGAATTATGCTGAAAACTTGAAATAAGCCAGGCAGAGAAATATTAAATCCAATATAATTTCACTTATATATGGAATCCAAAACCAAAACAGCAATATTCTCATTGACACTGAGAAGTGACTGGTGGTTACCATGAGGGAGGGTTGGGGTGGGGGTGAAATAGGTGAGGGGGACAATGAGACACAGAATCTCAATCATAATATAAATTAGCCACAGGGATGAAAGTCCAGCATATAGCCAATGGTTCTGTAATGTCTGTTTATGTTGACAGATAATAACTACACTAGTCGGGATGAGCATTTAATAATGTATATAACTGTTAAATTACTATGTGTATATTTGAAACCAGTATATTGTATGTCAACTATAATTCATAAAAAAGAAAAAAATACAGTCAATAGTATTTAGTTTGAAATTACAATTTTAAAGCAAAATGTTTGCTATCAAATTTTGAGCTCCCCATGCCTGTTTTGATGTCTGTGCATAAAAGGGGTACACATGCATTATACAGTCTCCAATTATTACTCTCCAAGGGGAAGAACATCAGTAAATACAGGAGGACTGAACCAGTTGTTGCTGAACAGGAAAGACATTATCAATCAGTGAGATACATGAATTGGGTTATTCAATTTGAAGAAATTCAAGTTTCCAAGTGGAACTGGATATAGACTTGAAAAAAAGGACCAAAGTTATATCTTTAATTAGAAAAACAAATTATCATTAAGAATTATCCTGCTCAGTGGAGGTGTTTAAAAGGCTTTTCCCAACCCTTCCCAAGAAGATGCCCATAGAAGAGGCAGAAGAATTAGCCGATACCTGTACATATTATCTGGCTTCCCCTACATAAGTGATTCAGATTTTCTTCACACTGCCCAATTATCAGTTTTTCCTAAAATTTTATTTTTTGGGCACTGACTGGACATTTCTGCTCAGCCTGGAAAATTCTAACACATATGCTGTTTAGAGCAGAGACGAGAGGATGGACTGTGCAGAGGTGCCACGCGTGCGCTGTGTTAAGTGGGAGTGACATTTATACACATCACTAAACATTTTATTACCTAAAGACAAAGTCATCATAGAGGCAAGGCAGCCCCCCCACCCCAAGACCGGCGCATTTACAGCACATCTTGTTGACCTCTCAAGACACCACTGGGACATGTAGATGCCATCCAGTCCTGTCCATGCTTGCATCAGGTAGCTACAGCTTTTTATATGGCATTTCCTTTTTGCACTATCTGCTCCTTCCACGTTTCAAGCTATTTACCCTAATAATGTTTGTACGTTACACTGAGCTCTCCTTGTTATTGAATTAAACTCCTAGGGCCACATTCTTATGGGAGCTGGAGCCTCAGGAGAAGCGAAGAGCCTTATTCCAGTTGTCCTGATGACGTCCTAGTTTTTCAGTATTCCAGAAAACACAGTATTCTGGAGACCACAGCTTGCAGGAAGAGATTTCATCAGTGGTTGCTTGTCATTTAAAACCCTAAAGGTCACCTTGTACAGAGACAGTCTTTCCTGATTCCCTGTGACTGTCAGGGTCCCTCGTGGCACTTTTCCTTCCACACTCTCTTGGTTTAAGGTCTTTAATTGCAACAAGTAGAAACTGGACCGCTACAGAGTGACCACCAGGAAATCCAGGGCAGGTGGGTCAGGAGCCGCTGGAGGGACACCGGCAAAGGTTGAAGGAGCGGGTTATCTCTCTCTCCGGCTCGCTCAGTCTTCCCCCTGTGGGCCCGGCCCAGTGGTCTGCAGACCCGGGTTTTCCCCTCCTTTCCCTTCCCGGAGGGGGGATATCACTGTACTCCGGCTCCGCAAAGCTGCCCCAGCCCAAGGGCGTCTCGTCTCCGCTACCCACCAGACCCTGGGAAGAGGCACCGACTGCCCCGTCTGGGGGCGCAGTTGCGCGGGCCATAGGTGGGGGTCCCCGGTCCTGTGGCCCCAGCCAGGGAGCCAGGAACGGGCCTGCCCTCGCCGAGGAGGGCTGGAACGCGAGCCGCAGCGGTGTCCGTGCTCCTTCGAACAGCGGGGATCACATCTGACTGCCTGTTTGCATGTCTTTCCCACCAACTCTGAGTTCCCTGAACTGAGAAATGATATATTTCCTGTTTCCAGCGAAGATTTCCTGCCATCGTAACACTTTCTTTCAGACCCGCCATCATTAAAGTAATTCCTTCATAAAATGGTTTGAGATGAACTCAGAAACATTTTTTGATCTTATCCCCTACCTAAACACCTACATATGGCATTTGACAGGTATTTCACAGCAAAATGACCCTAGACTCAAAGGAGACTGGGACACATGGGGACTGAAGCTTTCAGAGGGTCAGGTCGCTGAGACTCCGCGCATCGCACTGGGCACGGGATCCGAGGCGTCTGGTCTGCCTGCAGGGCCCGGGGGCGGGAGCCTGGGGTTTGGGCCGCATGAACGTGACTTTGAGAGTCACTCTCCCATTTGTTTTTCTACAGGGAACACGTTACCAAACATCTCTTAATAGCTGCTGTTGCTGTCAGGTTAATATTATAATATTTACCTTCTAAGCTTGTTTTGAAGATTAATACTAATGATGCCATATTGCCTTCCACCAGATGGCATTTAATGAATAATTTTATTACTTACCTCTGTTAAATGGAATGTCCTTCTGGTCCTTTATCAGATTAATAGTCAATTTATTTAATTTTGCAGTGTATCATAAACTTGCAAACACTTTTACAAACCTGTGCACAAAAGCAGGCAAGATATTTAAATCCTCTTTTTTACTAATAAATTAATCAAGGCTCATGGATGATAAGGGTGACCCATGAGCTAATCCTTGGGTAGCAATATTATATTCCCAACTATACTGAAAGTTTCTCAACAGTAGAAGAATCTTTTTTAATCTTTAAAAATAATTGTCAGTGAAAGATTAGCTAAATGATGCATTTCTTAAAAGTGTGAATTTTCAGTTCTGCATCACATCATCATGTGTTTTTTCCAACCTTAATCTGGTAATGTGGTATATGGGACTTATTTTTCTTATGGTAAATCCACCTTACATTCCTGGTATAAATCCCACTTGGTTATAGTATTTTCTGTATGTATAATTTAGTTGTATAATCAATCCTTTGCATATGCTCTTGGGTTTGTTATGCTGATATTTTGGTCAGGATTTTTCCATCTATACCAGTAAGGGTCATCAGTCCTGGGGTTTAGTTTTTCGTGTGTGTGTTGACCTTGTCTAGCTTTGGTATCAGGGTGATGCTGGACTCATAGAATAGGATCACCGAATCACATGCACTTTTAAGATTCTTTAAAATAGATTTTTTCATGTACTTTTAAGTTATTTTTAGGAAGAAAACTCAACTTTCTGGGAGAAAAGTTTCAGACCCTAAGAGGGTTTGAAAATACATTTTATTTTTTTAATTCTCACAAGAATCCTGTATTATTGGACAATAATATTAGTTATGAGCATTTCCCCATTTTCAAAGTGAGGGAAGTTAAACCCACAGAGTTTAAACTGCACCAGTATCACCTGCTAAGTAAGTGTTGGAACTCAAGTCTGTCTGATACAAAAGCCCATGTTCTTTCCAACACCAACCAAGGTTTGAATATTGACTTAATAAGGGACTTGCTCTGCAACTTGTAAACCTTCTCACCCATCAAATAAGGACAATAACACCTTTCATGCAAGGTTATTTAAAGCTTAAACAACATAGTATATGCTCGATTATATGTGCTAATATATGTGAATCATTTATCATAGAAGCTGACACTGTATAAATAATAGCTACAAAAATGTGTTGCACAAGTATAAAATTTACATGTGCATATTTTTGTAATTTAACTCATAATGGTGCTATGGGTTGCCAAATATATGTTGAGTTAATGCATGCAAATATAAAGGATGTATGGAATAACCTATAACATTATTTATAGTATTGGCCACCTTAATTACATGGCAGCCTTCATCTGCCTTCATCATTTATTTCTGAGGTTGTCAGGCATTTAGAACATCTGTTCTGACCCAGAATTTAGTTCAGAATGTTTACATTCCTAAGAGCAGTTCGGACCTTTTTCCGAGCATTCATCTTAGCGCCGTGGTTGAGAGGTCTAAGCAATCAGACGTTGATGCTGAGAGTCCGATCTTGTCATGGCGCCCAGTGCTGCTGTAAGCAAGTCACTTAACCTGGGGTTTCAAGCTTTCCATCTGTAAAATTGGGATAAAAATACTTACCTGCCCCTCAGGTGAGGATTTCTGAGAGTAGATGTGTTAGGAGGTGCTTTGAATGTGAACAGGTATCCTGAAACAGCAAAAGCAAATCCCTTTCTTTTCCCTTTTATCCTCCCAGTTCTTCCTTCCTCAGGAAATGAGGTTTTGTAGAATCAGAGGTGTTCAAAAGCCAGGAAACATGCCTCCCAGGAAAATTTCACTGTTAATCACATGAAACTGGTTGGTCCCTCCTGCAGATCCGTGTCAGAAAGTTAAAGCAACATTTTGGGTGATGGAGACTCTGCCCCTGGTATACAGGGCTTCTTAAAATCAGCCTTGTTGGGCTATCCTAATAGTAATATCACCAGAATGTTCAGACTTTTTTCCCTAGGAACATGTTTGACCTGGGAAAATGTCAGGGAGTTTCAGAAGTTTTAAAACTACCATAACAATAAATCTTCTGAAATTGAAGTTTATCTCTGGAGTCTCCTGTGAGGAAAAAATAAATAAAGAGCATGGGGTTTCTATAGTTCCATTTCCTTAGGGCCATTTGTCATCCTTATCACAAGCGCTGGGGACACAGCCTCCCTCCCACATGCTCACATCAACTGCTCTGCCCAGTATGACCCACAGAGGGGGACCTCTGAGTGAGAAGCCCCTGGGATGTATTAGATATGGGGGTGGGGTGTGAGCACAACACAGCCAGACCAGGACTTGGAAACCATGACCAGGAACTGGCTGAGTAAGAGGGAAGATTGCAGCTTGGGGGAGTTTATGGAACTGCATGAGTCATGAAGGACAAGAGCAGGGACGGTGCAGCCTGGCTCGGGGCTTGGAGTTTTGGGGCCACCCTGGAGGCAGAAACTGGACACTGCGTCCATTTTTCTGGGCTATCTCCATGCCTTGGAGTCAGCAAATGCTCAGAATCTTCCTGTTCTCAATGCGTTTTTCTTAGAGACTGTGGTAAACAGTCCAGCAAGCAACATGAGTGGACAAAGCCAAAAGCTTCAGACCTTCATGAACATCCCATCCTCACTGTCCTGACTCCCTGCTGAGAACATGACATGAGGGAAAGTCCTCACCAAACATCTGGGTCCCCACCCCTTCACACAGTCTTCAGATGCCATCAAAGAAAACATCCAACAACAAGGAATATACTCAGGAAGGGGCAATCCTATACACCCTGGCTACCATTAGCATCTCTGAGGACTGTATAGACTGGTGACGACCTTCTTCTGAGTCTCTGACTCTGACCGAGATCCTGGAGCTGCTCTGAATAGCTTTCCTGAGGACCCCTGAACGCTGCATGCAAGCCCTGAGAAGCCCAATAAATGAATGTTTTTGTTTAGTTCATTGCTAACTGAGTTCTCCTCCCATTTTATAACTGTTTTTATAATATTTGACATGAAAACAGCAGCAGGTGTTGTAAAGACATTCCGGGAGGGACGATGAGTGATGGGTGTGATTACAGATGCAGGAACCAAGCACGAGCTAGAGCTGGAAACTGCTGCGATGTGCGCTTTCCACTGGACCACCGTCATCTCACAGACAGTGCCCGTGCATGTGCATCGGTTGCTCCCTTTCACTGAACCATGCTGTGTGTGTGTGTGTTCTCAGACCCTAATGAGAAGGAACAAGTAAAAACACAGTTAAAAGCCACAGCACAGCCCTCATGGGACTCAAGTCCCTTTTTGGGAGTCTTTCCCACTCTCGTCTTGAATCTACTACCAAGGCCCCAAAACAAATGAAATTTCCTTCAACCTGAGTCAAGAAAAAAGCTTCAAGCGCTAACGATGTTCATAAGTAATTATCCAAAAAATTCACAAAAGCCACAGTTCACAAACTGTAAAGGTATTTTTCTTAGTAAGGAGGGACAGTACTGTTTACTGAAACAGTAATTTAGTGAAAAAGTGAACAGCAGAGCACTCTGGGGGGAGCTGAGCTGGGTCTTCTCTGTCCGGGTGGTTCAGGAGCATGTGGAATAATTGGAGAAGAGAACATCAGCTATGGAAATTTCTATTCTTAGTTTTCACACAATAGTAATTCCTCACAGTGAAGGAAAAGAGGAGGAAAGCATATACTGGTGAGGATGTCAAATATAGGGTCTTCATGATAATACATGTAGTTGTAAGGGAATAAACCAGCATACTGCTTTTTTGTGTCTGGGTAGGTGATCCGTTTCCCACTTTCTGACACAGTGTGAGCCAGCACAGGCCTTAAAATTTGGGAAAATCACCCAACAGTGAATACTTCCCAAGAGCTGCTTCATGAGAGGCCACCTCCCTGGTTCCATGAAGCTGATATTTAGGTCTTATCTTGGGACTGAGAAGTAGTGGTTTCATTTTTAAAGCATGTATTTGACATCTTAGGGGACACACCCTGTTACGTATTAACACTTGCTACCTATTATGAGTGTGGGTTAGAGTGGTTAAGGACACAGGTGGGTGAACATTATTTTAGAGACAAGATGTAGACAAGGGCTTTGCCTCAATACATGACTGCAGAAATATGAAAGTGATATACTGATCTTAGAAGGAAATAAATGACATCACATATGGCCATCAAAGTAGGACCAGGAAAGAAATCTATTTCTTGCCTAAGGGGTGAGATGAAAATCTACTGCCCATGGGGTTGGTCCTTAGAGACCCTGTCATTTCCCATGAGGCGGGAGCGGGAATGTAAGGTCAAGCAACTTCAGGAATCACAATAGGAAATCCCCCTTCAGTGTTAATAGCCTGATGCCTAGGCTTACAGTGCGGGGCCTGAGGGTCCCAGGATGTTTATGGCCCCTTCTGGCCATTGCTACATGATCTCCTTTATTTCCTAGGGGAAAGGTCAGTCTGAGCCCCAGTTTTGGGTGGTTCTGCATTGGTTTCTTTTACATAAACTTTCTCCCTTTATAGTCTTGCAAAAATCTTAAGAGGTCATTCCTATAGTCATTTTAGTGGTGAGGACCCTGAGGTCAGAGGGCCAAGGGAATTTGTCCAGGTTGCCCAGTGAATCAGTGCTGAGCTGGGACAGGGCCCAAGGTCAGTTTTTTCCGAGGCACTTGCTCTTTCCATCATGAACTCTCACTCGGAATTGCAAGTCACCATCTGGCTTACCAGCAAGAGTGGAGGTTGGCACAATTACAATGGAGTTTAAACATTATTTATTCATTTGCCTTTGAAGGCCCTGCTGATGACTTAGGCCTGATGAGAAACTGCATTATAATGACAACAATTAAGGGAATTGAATAAAAAATGAAAAAACTCTCCACGTGTTTCCACACACTTATTTCTTATTCTAGTATTATGTGCAAAATTACTTTATAGATGTTTGTTTATGAGGAAATTCACAGGGGAAGTGCTCCATGCCCCAGTCTGTTAAAAAGGAGTTTCAAGTGTAAATTCCAAGTGTATAGTTAAAGATATGATTTAAAATATATATTTGATTTCCCATTGATTGCTACCTTGTATACTCAATGTTTCTGTTGCAGTAAAATAATGTGATTGTTTGTAAAAGTCCCTTCCTGTGTTAAAACATTTTGTTACATTTTATGTATGGAGTGGATCATTTCAAATATATGCCTTTTGTATCTGTTTGATGTGAGAAAAAACTCAGTTTGGCTGGCTCATAAATGCCTTTTTGTTCATGGATGTATTTATTTAAAAACTTAGAGTTGAAATGTATTTTGGAGGAATAGATGAACCCAAATGCAAGGTGGAAGGCATTCTGGGCCCCGCTGGAGCCCCTGCAGAGTGTCGCCCACCTGCCAAGGAGCTCAGAAACACATGCTGCTGGGGGCAGCTCCAGTCAGACGCAGAGCAAACGCCCCTGGAGTGGTGACCGGGACCTCGTACCATGTCTGTTTGCCCTCACCCCAGCCTTGAAAAGGATCTAAGTGTGGTTGCATCTTTAAAAATGACCAGTACTGTGTGTCAAAAACTAACAAAGATCACACAAGAAATAAGGAACATGGGAGACACATTAAATTCAGAAATAAGACAGATGTTTGGTAAGGGCCAGTCCTGCACTCTGCCGAGGATGGTGTAAAACGCCTGTGATTCCCATCTTGGGATTTTCTGTGTTACTTCTGCAGGCAAGCAGGACCAGGTTCAAAACATGTCTTTCCTGAACCTTGCATGATGACCTATAAATGCCCCTCAGCCACCATGGGTCTGAGCTGCTCTCCTCATGACCTCAAGTTAGTGAACGGATCCAATTTGTGTCAGCCGCCACTTTATAAAGGATGCAAAAACATGAACACTGATCGAGCCCAGATTTCCCGTTACTCTCAGCTTGTATCCTGTGCCTTGAGAAAGGCTATAGCCACGGCTCTCAGTTCTGGCCACTGACTGGGGAGTGTGTTCATTACCTCCTGGCGTGTCTGTGGTTCTGCATTGGGAAAACCAGTTCTGGAAAGTGCACCATATGTTCACTTTAGGTTCAACAAAGCGAGGGAGACAGTGGTTGTGCCCCTATAATCAAACCGAGACAAGGTGGACTAAAAGGTCAGATTTTGAGAAATAAGTCCCTTTGTGTTGCTTCAGTTTTAACATTTGTTTAAATGACATTCAGCAGATATGTAGGGAATTGGTCTGCACCTTAGCATACATGGAGAAGGTGGAGGTAGAAGAAGGTATGTAGAAAGGGGATGGTAAATAACTGAATACTAAAACTTGTCAAGAGCTTTGCCCAAGTTATCATATATAATCTTCAGAATTACTCCCTCAGATTATTGTTTTCAGTTTATAATAGAAACTGAGGCTCAAATGGTGAGTAAATTTGCTCAACTGCCCCCAAATATTGATAGATTCAGTATTTGTAGTCTGGTTTGTTGAACCCCAAGACTGTTCTGGCTCCATCTTATGGAGCAGCTTCCACAGATACGAGCTGAGCCATGAAAATTACCATTTGTCCTTAAAATTAACTCCTCCTTCTGATCAAACTGGGCAGTTCTTGAGCATTTATCAGGAGAAGGGCTAAGCAGCCTTTGCACCCTGGCCTATGTGACAAGGGATCATGTCTTTTGCTTATACTTCTGACACTATTAGGACTTCTAGACTGTCATTGTGCTGGGCAGCAGAGGAACAGTGACCCACGGCTGGTACTTGATAGAACTGGGCATAAAACCTGAGAGGAAGAAAAAATCTATCTCATGTACTATTTCTGGATGACTTAATAAAATAAGTTAGTGTATTCATTATTAGATTTTCACCATTGAAATAATACTAAACAAATTAGTAACAAGGTGTCAAAGCATCATAGGTTTTATTGCATTTTGTAGACAGCAGTTATACAAATGCTGGTAAGAATTTTGGACCAATGGAGAATAGTTGTTATTTAAAAAGATCAAATTACAATTATCTCAAGACTTGTAAATCCTTTCTCTTAATAACCACAAAGATGCTGCCTTCACTCAGGGACGGCCATCCTGTCCAGAGGGGAGCGGAGGCTGCAGGAGCAGATGCACAGGGACTCAAACCCCTGGTCTAGAACCTACTGCTTTGTGGAATTGAAAATTGGTTAATAGTATTTGTAACACAAGAGTATTGCAAATAAAACAAGACATTTGTACAGTACATAGACCATTGTAAGCTCTCAATAAACATTAATTTCTCTTCTCTACATAATCAAGCTATGTCTATGTCATTGGTAAATATCCCAGGTGAATGTACTTAGCCAGTCTCCTCCCAGCGAAGTTGGCACACTATCAGTCCAAAGCAGCAAAGGACATTTCTGTTTCTTTTACAAATATTCCTCTTTACAATGAAATGTCCAATTGATGGGGCACTGTATTGGTCCTTTACAAATCACCTCTTTATCATGCTTGCTTACTGTCATAAAGTGAATTTCTTCAGTTCTTGTCATCTCTCCCCACAGTTAGTTTTCTAATAACAATCTCCCCTGGAATCCTAAACCACCATCTAAAAGATTAGACCTTTCACCAGAGACCCAAGAACCAACTGGAAGAATGATGCACATTCGAATTACATCTGTTGGTTCAAAACATCAAAGTTTGCAGATGGATAATGTGTCCTTTGAACATTTTTATGTTCATGCAAAAGACCCTGAGAACTAATGGTAATCTCTTTGCTTTTAATTGCAATGAGTTTATTCATGCAAAACTTATTCTTTTTTATTTTATTTCCATTGGAGACATTTTAAAACCCTACCCAGGACTTCTGATCTTTATCTGGAAAAAATTTATATTCAATCATTTTATTAATCTGAATTTGAGAGCAAAATCCTCATATCCCCAAGCATACACAGAAACAGTTGCTTGTAAGAAAAAAAAAAAGAATTTAAAACAAGAATTAGCCCCATTGTAACCACAGGAAAAGACCAGACAAATGTTATACTTTGGCCAAAAATTTTCCAAGCAGTAGGAATCACTTGACAGTAAAGAAGAGTTCATGAAAAGTAGATGTTGAATACATTGCCCATAGTTTTTCTCTCTTGGTGAAAAATAATCAGAGTGACATAGAAATAGTTGCCTTTGGCTGATATGCTGGAAATAAACCAAGCATTTCAGAATATAATATCCTCCAGAGAGCATCGGCTTCTATTATGTATTAGAATGGATGTTTCTGAAGCATTATAACATTTAAATGAAGAGCATCTGTCTTATCAGTTAGGTGGATTCTGAGTAAACATGGCAGGGACCCCCCCGCATTCATTGTCCCTCAGTTCTCCACCCCACTTCCCCAGTCTTTCCCTCCTCTGGCTGCCTCCTTGATCTACTCAATGGAAAAAGAGCTTCTCTCCAATGAATCACACTGATACTTCCACATTTTTATGTGAAGGAATGCTTCACATGTTGTATGATGTATGTTTGCATGTATTTATGAACTTACGATAAAAAATGAGGTCATTTTAAGATATGTCTACAATAAATGCATTATATAAATATATTTAAATATACTCATATAAACATATCTGATTATATATATATATATATATATATATACATATATATATATATATATATATATATACATATACACTATAAAAATATATACACATACAAGCACAATAAGATTGGGCTTAAAAAAATGAAGAAAGATATAAAAAAAGGAAAACAAAATTAGACTGTTAGACTGGGATCGGGGACATTCATACCATTGCATTTCTCTGCTGTGTCAAAAACTTGGTCTTTACCTTCCCAAAAGCCAAAGAAAAGGTAAAATATTTGTCACAGTATTTAATAAGAAGGGTATTTGAAAGCTTGATTCCTTGAAATCTGACTTTGATGACTTAAGGGAAGTTCTTCAGCAATCTCAGTGTCTCTAAATAAACATTATTTTCAGTTTCCTTTTGCAGCTTCTTTGCTAGTGCGTCAATTCAGGCTAAGAGGATAAAGTAAAAAAAACATATATATATATATATTCTGCAAAAGTGTGTCCCAAACTTGTTAGATGGTGATAAAATATGCTTATTATAAGTTCAGACTCCCGAGTTCCATGCCAGACGTATGGAGTCAGGTCTGGAATTCTATTTTTATTTTAATACTGGGCCTTTTTTTTTCCTTTGTAAATTCTGTGGGACTGAATCATATTGGGATTCAAATCAAGCACCATTCTAACTTTAACTCCACTCTTTACTACCTAGTTGGCATTAGACCATTTTTCTAACCTCCCTTGGATTTATTTATAAATATAGCCAGTGACATGTAATTCATAAAGCTGTTGAGAGGTTGAAATGACACACCGAAGATGCCACTTGGGTACACAGTGAATACTCTTAGCTGTGATTTTAACCTCTAAGTGTAATTTACCGCATAATAAGACTGCTCTTTTAGACCCTTCCCATCAAACCATGTAAATAAACTTTTGTTTGTTTGTTTGTTTTTGCCTAAAAAGGCAGCAGCAATAAGGCCCATATTAGGGGTTGCTCGTCATTATTTAAAATATGCTGTCATTGCCATTCACAATTTTCAGATATCCTTTCCAAATAGTTGGTGAGATATGTAATTACTACCAACATCTGCTTACATCAAGTCCCACTTTGAATGAAAAGATCAAATCTTTTGGGTTTGAATCCATTGGCAATTTTTTTGTAATAGTGGATGAGCTCTAGGTCCTCTTCTAAGGGTTCACACAGAAGATATTTAGTCATTGATAAAACCTGAGATACAGAAATTATTTTCTATACCACTTTTTCATTCGAAGGAGTCAAGGCGCCCGGAGTGAGAGTCTTACCCAGGGCCAGAGGACTGGTGGTGGTTGAGCCGTAAGTGGCGGATCTGTCTGGCCCTGACCGTGGCCCCCCTGTGAGGATGCGCGCTTTTCCTTCATGTTGCTGATGCTGATGCATTCTCTTCATAGGCATTCAGTTCTACGTATTCAAGTACATCCCCATTCCTAAAGTATTTTCTATCCAGCTGTACTGAGGTATAATTGATAAATTAAAATTGCATATATTTGAGGTGTGCGATGTAATGATTTGATTATATGCATTGCAAAATGATGGTGACAGTCAAGCAAATTACCTTTTTTTGCATGTGAGGTGAAAACACAAGATCCATTCTCTTAGCAAGCATCAAGCATATTATATGGTATTATTAACTGTAGTCACGATGCTGCACACTAGATCCCCAGGACTTGTTCATCTTAGGAGTTTGTATCTGCTGACCAACATCTCCCCTTTCCCCACCTTCCAGCGGCCGCCATCTCACTCTCAGCTCTTGTGAGCTTGGCTTCTTTAGATCCCACTTTAAATGGCATCATATAGCATTGGACTTTCTCTTCTGACTGGTTTTACCTAGAATAATGCTCTCAAAGTCCATGCATGCTGTCACAAATGACAGGATTTTCTTCTTCTTTTGGCTGAATAATATTCCATTGTGTAATATGTACCACTTTTCTTTTTTATCAGTTCATCCACCAATGGGCATGTGCTGCTTCCAGGTCTCAGCTGTCATGGATGAGGCTGTAGTGAATGTGGGGGTGCAGACATCTCTTCAGGAAGGCCGTCTCATTTCCTCAGTTACATGCCTAGAAGAGGGATTGCTGGATCATGTAGGAGTTCCATTTTTAGTTTTAAGGAAGATCTCACCGTTTCCCTTCGCAGCGGTGCTGATTTGCACCCCCACCACCAGCACGCCAGGGTCCCTCTGCTCCACACTCGCACCCTCACTTGGCAGCTCTTGTCTTTTGCATGGAGGCCATTCTAGCAGGTGTGGGGGTACTTCCCCTTGTGGTTTGATGAGCATTTCCCTGATGATTAGTGATGGAGAGCAGCATCTTTTCTGACACTCACTGGTCATTCAGTCTTTGGGAATATGTCTCTTCAGGTCCTCGGCCCCTATTTTAATCAGGGTGTTTGGTTTCTTGTTGTTTGTTTGTTATTGAGTTGTATGAGTTCCTTATATAATTTGGGTATTAACCCCTTATTACATTAGCTTTTGCAAATATTTTCTCCCATTCCATAGGACTGTTTCCTCTCCTGTACAGAAGTGTTTAGTTTTACATAATCCCACTTATTTTTGCTTCTCTTGCCTGTGCTGATGATGTCATATCCAAAAAAACTCATTCCCAAGTTTAATGTCAAAAAGCTTTTCCCCCGTGTTTTCTTCTAGGAGTTTTATAGATTTGGGTCTTCCATTTAAGTCAATAACACATTGAGTTAATTTTACACCTAAGTTTTTTTTGAAGAATTGTGCTGATAGGTACATCTTGGAAAACACAGAGAAAGGGAAAGAAAATACATATCTCTGGTCAAGTTTGTTTAGAAAACATGTGGTAAGACAAGTTAACTTGATGAGACTTTAAGTTAATATTTTACATTCAAAATATCAATATTGATATTTATTTCATAGTTCTCTTTACCACAGACTGAGCCATTGGCTTACCAGTTTATGAGGTTCAGTCACCCCTCACCCTCTGCCTCAAATTCTGGTCCCTTCAAGCCCTATGTCTACACACCTGCCAGAGATACTTTATCAAAACCCTTAATATTAAACATATTCATTAAAGTCCTTGAATCTCAGCATGGTGGCCCTCAGAGGCTCCACGTGGCATGAAGCCCATGTCCATCAGCCTGGCATGAGGAGTCCCCAACACCTTTGTGTCACTGCCCTTCCTCCCCTCTGACGCCCATGGCTTTAAGGAGAGCTCCTTGAATGCGTTTTTTCTTTTTCCTTCCAGCTCTGAGCCCTTGCCTGGGCTATCCATCTTTCTGGAATGGATTTCTACCTCTTCACTGACTGACTTAACTAAGGTACTGGGTCTGCCAGGAAAGCCCCAGGCGGCTCGCTATTTTAGGTGCCTCCCCTCCTCACACCCTGTACCATCGCCTCTCACAATAACTAACATGTGTAGTATAGAAATGTATGTCCGTCTGTCTTTTCCATTAATTTAAAGGACCTTGCATCCAGGGCATAGCATATGGCCAAGAGTATAGAATACACAGCCTAACTCTGTGCTTAACTCAGCTCCACACAGCTCTCTGGGCATGTGCTCCTCTCTCTTTCTCACACCATCACTGTGAACACAAAGTCATGCAAACAAGATCACTGCTGTTTTCCAACCAAACATGGAAAACTGACATGGGTGGCATTTTTCTCCACATTCTATATATTTTATCAGCCATCTTTATACTTTACTCCCCAAAGGCAATCTATAGTCACAACCAGCTCCCTGCACCCCAAGACATCGATATTGTCGAATCTAATCGTATCAAAGCACATGCAGTTATATGTGCAGTGCAGCTTGACAAACAAGAAGAAAGTAAAAAAGGAAAGAAAAAGGACAAAGAGATGAGCATCCACTGATGCTTCCACTTAAAGATATCCCCTTATGAGGACACTTTGTAGGTTCCTGAAAATCTCTCTCCATTGTATCCAGCCTCTTTACTAACCATGATTTTGCTCTTTATTCAGAAACATCAATCGATCTCTAAAATCTATTCTGATTCTTCACAAGTTAAATACCTCCCAGGGTGGAAATTAAACATGCTACCCGTGACATAAAGTTGTCCACACTTCCATGGGAGGCAAGCTCTGGTGGCAGCCTGGGGTTCGTGCAGTGTTGTTGAATCACCCCAACACACAGTTCAACTTGGGGCCCCACAGCCAGACTCTGTTTAACTTGGACATTTTGCAGCTTGCAAAATCTCCAAATACCATTGCTGAAAATTACCTGTGTTTCTATGCTCTTGGAGGCATGCGGAGTCCAGGACCTCCCTTGGCAGGCATAGGACCGATTCTGCCTGCGTTGTGCCATCTGTGGACAGTCCTTCTGATCAGAGACCCTCTCAACACTAGCTTGCCTCACTCTTTGAAGTTAATTTCACTATGACACTCCTTCTCAAGCTAGTGGTTCCCCATGGAGGGGCCTTGGGGGAGGAGTGGGGACTTCCGAGGATGGTGGCCTCCTTTTCTGTGGTCTGCAGGTTGGTGGTAGTGCTGGTGGTACTCATGTGTAGAATCTCACCAAGATATGCTGTTGTTTTTCTGTATGTAAAGTGTGCTTCAGTAAGATATTTTAGAAGACCTGAAAGAGCCACGTGCACTTTAACCAGGGGAAGGCATTTTGCCCAGCAATGGTAATACTTCAACATATTGGTCTAGATGAAAGTCCAGATCTCAGTGAAAGCCCGGTCTCTCCTGACTCCTGTGTGCGTTTCCCTCCTTCTCTGATTCCCCACCTGCCAAATGGAAATTGTACTGCCTACCTAATAGGGTAGTTGAGAGAATTGACTTGAATAAATAATAGAAAAGCACTTAGTACAAAAAGAAGCCTGTTTATGGTGCCACCGTTATTAGTAGCTGTCGCATAGCAGCTGAATCAGAAGTGGGTAAGAAAGGATGGGAGGCTTTCCTGGTGCAGCTGGGGTGTGGCTGAGGCGGAGAGAGCGAGCTTAGGAGGAAGGCAGGCGGGAGACACAAGTGAGTTCCATGCTGCTGTGGAGAGGAAGATGCCATGAAATGCATACACATACCCCAAACAGAATCCCCACCAAGAATGGAGATGTGGGGAGGAGGTCTCAACACTCACCTGGCAGTGTGAGCATCCTCAAGGAGGTACCATCGACCCCCAGCCTAGAGCTCATCTGCATTTGCCCCTGGATGTGTTCCTTCTCTGTAGACACAGGCTCCCAGAGGGGGGGCATTCTCATCTAACAGATGGACCCTGAGCATCCACAGCTGGCTCTGGAACACAGCCATGGGGATCAACACCCATGTGAGGTTGCCAGACCATACTCTGCTATATGAGAAGGGACTGGGCTATGATGTCAGCCATGCGTCCTTGGGTATCTGGATCTGGATCTCATACAGTGTTAGGTAGGTGAACCAATGTCTCTAGATTCAGGATGCCTCTGGGTGTGGTGGATTTGGCTTTTAGAAAATCTGGGTCTTAGTCCTCACACCTCCACTTATCAATTTGAGCTACTTACTTACTTGTTACGAGCCTCATTTTTTTCATCTATGAGCTGGGAGGAAGAAAATGGACAACTCAGAGCTGGTGCAACGAACTCTGTGTCATTCATAAAACAGCCTCTGGCAGGTAATAGAAGGACACTTAGATAGCCCTTTGGCTGAGCTGACTGTACAGAACTTTCCATCAACCTGAGGTGACCCTTCATCAGGGAATATTCAAGTGGTATGTTCATAAGGGAGGCTTGATGAACAACGGTCAAGGAGAACAAATTAGTTCTTCTTTCCTACATGATAAGGAGGGTCTGTGAATGTAAGAAAATAAAGTATTTATCCCTGAAAGGAGGAGAAAGAGGGGAAACAGATACATTCTAGTCATATCAAAACAGCAGTGATTAAGATTGAAGGTCTGAAAAGTTTGAACTGTTTTATGGGATTCAAAATAAAAGCAAGAGAAAAATCACCATGGCCACCACAGAAATACAAAGAATTATTAGAGAATACTATGAAAAATTATATGCTAACAAACTGGATAACCTAGAAGAAATGGCCAACTTTCTAGAAAAACACAACCTTCCAAGGCTGACCCAGAAAGAAACAGAAAATCTGAACAGACCAATTACTAGCAATGAAATTGAATTGGTAGTCAAAAAACTACCTAAGAACAAAATCCCTGGACAAGATGGCTTCACTGCTGAATTATATCAAACATTTAGTGAAGACCTAATACTCATTCTCTCTATAAGGTCAGCAACACCCAAATACCAAAACCAGGCAAAGACACCACAAAAAAAGAAAATTACAGACCAATATCCTTGATGAAGATAGATGCAAAAATACTCAACAAAATATTAGCAAACCAAATTCAAAAATACATCAAGAGAATCATACACTATGATCAAGTCGGATTCATCCCAGGGAGTAAGGATGGTACTACATTCGAAAATCCATTAACATCATCCACCACATCAACAAAAAGAAGAACAAAAATCACATGATCATCTCCATAGATGCAGAAAAAGCATTTGACAAAATTCAACATCTATTCATGATAAAAACTCTCAACAAAATGGGTATAGAGGTCAAGTACCTCAACATAATAAAGGCCATATATGACAAACCCACAGCCAACATTATACTTAACAGCAAGAAGCTGAAAGCCTTTCCTTTAAGATCAGGAACAAGACAAGTATGTCCACTCTCCCACTTTTATTCAACATAGTTCTGGAGGTCCTAGCCACAGCGATCAGACAACACAAAGAAATAAAAGGCATCCAGATTGGTAAAGAAGAAGTTAAACTGTCACTGTTTGCAGATGACATGATATTGTACATACAAAACCCTAAAGAATTCACTCCAAAACTACTAGATCTAATATCTGAATTCAGCAAAGTTGCAGGATACAAAATTAATACACAGAAATCTGTTGCATTCCTATACACTAATGATGATCTAGCAGAAAGACAAATCAGGAAAACAATTCCATTCACAACTGCATCAAAAAGAATAAAATACCTAAGAATAAACCTAACCAAGGAAGTGAAAGACTTATGCTCTGAAAACTGCAAGACACTCATGAGAGAAATTAAAGAAGATAACAATAAATGGAAATACATCCCATGCTCATGGATAGGAAAAATTAATATTGTCAAAATGGCCATCCTACCTAAAGCAATCTACAGATTCAGTGCAGTCCCTATCAAAATACCAACAGCATTCTTCAACGAACTAGAGAAAATAGCTCTAAAATTCATATGGAACCACAAAAGACCCCGAATAGCCAAAGCAATCCTGAGAAGGAAGAATAAAACTGGGGGGATTACGCTCTCCAATTTCAAGCTCTACTACAAAGCCACAGTAATCAGGACAATTTGGTTCTGGCACAAGAACAGACACATAGACTGATGGAACAGACTAGAGAACCCTGATATAAATCCAAGATATATGGTCAATTAATCTACAATAAAGGAGCCATGGATATACAATGGGGAAATGGCAGCCTTTTCAACAGCTGGTATTGGCAAAACTGGACAGCTACATGCAAGAGAATGAAACTGGATTATTGTTTAACCCCATACTCAAAAGTAAACTCGAAATCAATCAAAGACCTGAATGTAAGTCATGAAACCATAAAACTCTTAGAAGACAACATAGGCAAAAATATGAATATAAACATGAGCAACTTTTTTCTGAGTGTGTCTCCTCGAGCAAGCAAAACAAAAGCAAAAATGAACAAATGGGACTACATCAAACTAAAAACTTCTGTACAGCAAAGGAAACCATCAACAGAACAAGAAGGCATCCTGCAGTATGGGAGAATGTATTTGTAAGTGACATATCTGACAAGGGGTTAACATCCAAAATACATAAAGAATTCAAACACCTTAACACCCAAAAAACAAATAACCCCATTAAAATATGGGCGGAGGATATGAACAAACACTTCCCCAAAGAAGAAATTCAGATGGCCGACAAGCACACGAAAAGATGCTCCACATCACTAATTATCAGGGAAATGCAAATAAAAACCACAGTGAGATATCACCTCACACCAGTTAGGACGGCCAGTATCGAAAAGACTAAGAACAACAAATGCTGGCAAGGATATGGGAAAGGGGAACCCTCCTACACTGCTGGTGGGAATGTAAGTTAGTTCAACCATTATGAAAAGCAATATGGAGGTTCCTCAAAAAACTAAAAACAGAAATACCATTTAACCTGGGAATTCCACTCCTAGGAATTTACCCAAAGAATATAACTTCTCATATTAAAATAGACATATACACCCCTATATTTATTACAGCACTATTTCCAATAGCCATAATATGGAAGCAGCCTAAGTGTCCATCAGTAGATGAATAGATAAAGAAGTTGTGGTACCTATACACAATGGAATATTATTCAGCCACAAGAAAGAAACAAATCTTACCATTTGCAACAACATGGATGGAGCTGGAGGATATTATGCTCAGTGAAATAAGCCAGGTGGAGAAAGACAAGTGCCAAATGATTTCCCTCATCTGTGGAGTATAACAATGAAGCAAAACTGAAGGAACAAAACAGGAACAGACTCACAGACTCCAAGAAGGAGCTAGCAGTTACCAAAGGGGAGGGGTGGGAGAGAGCAGGTGGGGAGGGAGGGAGAAGGGGATTGAGGGATATTATGATTTGCACACATGGTGTGTGGGGGGGATCATGGGGAAGACAGTGTACCACCGAGAAGACAAATAGTGACTCTGTGGCATCTTACTACACTGCTGGGCAGTGACTGCAATAGGGTGTGTGGGGGACATGATAACATTGGTGAATGTAATAACCACATTTTTTTTTCATGTGAAACCTTCATAAGAGTGTATGTCAGTAATACCTTAATAAAGAAAAGCAAGAGTAAATTATATATAAAAAGATTCTGAGAAAGTAAAATAATTTTCACAATGACTAACTACTTCAATGCTTTAAAATATAAGCCAAGTAGCCATGTATCATATTCTAACAAAATACTTGTGTGTTTGTGTGTATCTATCCATGAAGAGAGAAGGGGGAACTTTGAACCCCAAAATTTTATTTAATAATAAATTAAGGAATAAACAGTTCATGTCATGGCATCACACTAAGAGCTTAGAGAGAAAAACCTATGGATAGATATTCAGTCAGAGTAAAGAAAGTCTTTAAAATAAATGGTTAAATAAAGAGGGAAAATAATGGTTTGAACATTTAGATATTAAATGAATAGCAAGGAAAGAATGATGAGTAATCACAAGTAAATATATATATTTATTATAAATAACATATTTACTATATAAAAAGTCATATGAATCCATGACATTAAACAAGAATCCAATTAGAAAATGGGCCTACTTTAAATTAAGAAATATGAATTCTCAATAACATATGGAATAGTACTTAAACTCTCTAGTAACCAAAATAAATGGAAATTAAAACAACTATAAGATGTATTTCCCACCTTTCAAATAATATAAGCTCGTGAAATATTCAAGGTGATGGAAAACAATACACTTTTGGTTAGTATGTTAAAACTTTTCAGAAAACACGGTAGCCCTAAATTCAAGTCTTAAAAAATGTTCGCATCTAGTTCAAATGACACTGTAGTTCTGATCTGAAAATTAAAGAAATAATCATGAATACAGAAAATGTTGATTTTTCTAGTGCTAATTACAATAGAGGAAATACAGAAAAAGCTATTGAAAAGGCGAGGGAAATTATAATTCAATCATAGAATATTATGCAATCTTTGATAATGACGATTGAATATTATTCATAGCAACATTGGGAAAAGACTTTATTTGAAAAATAAAAAAGTAATACAAAAATATCCATATGGTATGACCTTACAGTAGGCCTGATAGACATCACTATAGCATATAGGAGAAAAATATGAAAAATTTTAAGTTTATCTATGCATGCTTTTATGTATTTTAGCATTTTACTTTAATAAATGAAGGTAAAATTAAAAAGAAAAGCTGCAAACAATAAATGAGATAACAATTATGTATTTCTTTTTGTTAAACCACCGTTTTGGCAGGATTAATCCAGAGTAGTCATGGAGATGTGTTTCAGTTATGTGCAGAAGGATTTTGGAGAGGTTTTCAGCCTCCAAAGGTAGTTTTGCCTGTTTGTAAGAGGCTGTAAGAACATTGCATGGGAGAAGCAGTCTGTGCCCCAGGAGCCCCATTCTCATACAAATCAAAGCAACCATCCATACAAATCAATACTTCTTCACACAGGGCCCGGCCACACCTGCCTCCGGTCCAACCTGAGGCTGCTCTGTCCTGGCTACTCTGTCCTTGGCGAGGCTTATCCACTAGACTTGCCCTCTTCTACCGACTCATTTGAAGAAAACCTTCACTACTCCTGCCCTGCTGCTCAAAGCCTCCACCTTCCCATTCCTCTATTCCTCCCTGTGACTTTATAGGCAATCACTGTTCATCATGTTTTCTCATGTATTTTCTATTCAAACAAAGAAAAGCATGGACCATGGGCCTCACAAGGTACTTTTATTTACGGATGCATATATGCATGTTTGCATGTATGTATTTCTACTTCTCATCATGAAATATAAAGCATGTAAGGAAACAGAACACAAGCGTGCCTACGGTGTTTTGCTAGTAAAGGAACCGCCATGTGGCTGTATGGTTGTAAATTGTTGGGGTTTTAAAATGTGCCTCTGAGACAGGGTGAGGGCCTCTGGAAAAAGCAAGGCAGGATATTTGCAGTGAGAGCAATGTAACTACATGCAAGGAAACCCCCCTACCAAAACTCTGTGTTAAACATTAAGCTCTAGGGTCATTCTTCAGTAAGATCAGTTAATGTTCCCCAGACAAAGAAGAGTAGCACATGTTTTTATTATGCTAATCATTTGTAAGATTCGCTTTAGCATGCTAAAAGGCCCAGGCCTATGTGCTGTCTTTCCTCTTTTAGATCTGATGGAGTGGTTTTGCAAACTGGGCAACTGATTTAGCATGCAGACCCAGCTGTAAACAACATAGTAAAAGGCAGGAAGGATTCCACCTTAAAGATAAGATTGCATTTTAACACCCAGGAAGTTTGGAAAGCAAGATTCTTAGCTTACTCTTTAGCAAACAGACAATACCTCAGCCCACCTTGGGGGCTGGGCAGGCTGCCTTTTGATATGCCCCTAGACCAAGACAGTGGTGATGCCGGGGTTCTTGTTCACAAAGAAGCCAAAGAATGAACTTCATAAACACTCAAGGTAGGAGAGCAAGGTACAGGCTTTTATTTAGAAATAAAGTGAAAGGACAGAGCTCCCGGCTTACGCCAGGAGGGGACAAGAGAGCCCGGTGTGGTGCGTTGTCTAGGGGTTTTATAGGCAGATGAGGATTTTTTGAGAACATGAAAAAAAGGTTTAGGGGTATAGACCTGCCACATGGTGTCTGAACACCCCGAATTAACTTAACACAAGGAATTCCCTGCCCGGATCTCTCTCCAGAACACCTGCATCCTGGTCTAGGAGCATATCAAAAGGCAGCCTGCCCAGCCCCCAAGGTGGGCTGAGGTACTGTCTGTTTGCTAAAGAGTAAGTTAAGAATCCTGTTTCCCAAACTTCCTGGGGGTTAAAATACAATCTTATCTTTAAGGTGGAATTTTCCCTGCCTTTTACTATGTTGTTTACAGCTGGGTCTACATGCTAAATCAGTTGCCCAGTTTGTAAAATCGCTCCATCATATTTGAAAGAGGAAAGACAGCACATAGGCCTGGGCCTTTTAGCATGCTAAAGCGAATCTTACAAGTGATTAGCATAATAACAACATGTGCTACTCTTCTTTGTCTGGGGAACATTAACTGATCTTACTGAAGAATGACCCTAGAGCTTAATGTTTAACACAGAGTTTTGGTAGGGGGTTTCCTTGCATGTAGTTACATTGCTCTCACTGCAAATATCCTGCCTTGCATTTTCCCGAGGCCCTCCCCCTACTCTGACTATACCCACGGTCCCTGTCTCACTGGTATCTCAGAGAGAAATCAAGGCAGGAAATTCCTTATGTTAAGTTACTTGTAAATATTCTAGTACCATAAGTCCACACCCCTAAGCTTTTTTCATGTTTTCGAAAAATCCTCATTTGCCTGTAAAACCCCCTAGACAACACACCACCCCAGACTCTCTTGTACCCTCCGGGCGTGAGCTGGGAGCTCTGTCCTCTCACTTTATCTCTAAATAAAAGCCTGTACGTTGCTCTCCTACCTTGAGTGTTTGTGAAGCTCATTCTTCGGCTTCGTGAACAAGAACCCTGGCATCACCTCCCTGACTACTAAGGAGCATGACCATCTTTTGTATTTTTATCCCCCACTTGGGTGCCCTTGCTGTCCTTAGTTCCAGAGAAATGCCTCCTCTTTCATTTATGATTTGAGTTTCCTCTTTTTTATTAGTTTAGATAAACATTTGTCAAATTTACAGATAGATCTTTCCAAAGAACCAGCTTTAGTTTTCATTGATTTTCTTATTATGTTTCTATTCTCTTTTTCATTACCTTCTGATATATACATGTTACATGCAATTCATTTTTAAATCAGTTAAGAGAAAAAAGAAAGAATATGTTTATACTATCATTATAATTACATAATTACTTTTAATGGTGCTCTTATTCCCCCTAATTTCCAAAAAAACATCTTTGCTAGAAATAGGATCCTTGCTGGACAGTTTTTTCTTCCATTGAGCACTTTGAGTATGTTAACACATTGCCCACCTGCCTCCTTTGCTTCTTCTGAGAAGTCAGGCAGGAATCTTATGGGAGTTCCCCTGTGTGGTAAAAATTTACAGTTCTACAAGCAATAGATTGTTTTGTATTGATATACATTCTCTTTGTAAAATGCTGGCTTCCAAAAATATCTAAAAATTTGACTTAGTAGGACGAAGATGTATGCGCCATGGGAGAGCAGGCACTGCCCTGACAGACCCTGGTTGTAATTTAGAATGGGAGGACGAAATTAAGCTATTTATGAGGTTTTAGTGAAAGGACCAAACTAACGCCATGACAGGCCCCAGAAAGCCTCAGAAATCAGAGGGCCTGAGTTTCAGTTTCCCCGAAACCACCTGAAAGAATAGGAAAATTTTAAGTAGGCTCTGACCCTTGGCCTGAGTCATAAAAACCGGCCTGAACACAATGACACAATAGCTTGCAAACCGGTGCCTAGGTAATCTTTCCCAAACTGATAGACCTTAAAGATAAAGCCCTGTGAGACCCTACTGTGAAGATAAAGCCCTGTGAGACCCTAATTGAAATATTTTTGCTATCGAATCATCAGCAGACCTCCCCCTCGCCTCCCCCTGGTTATGGTCCCTTTTTCCTTTAAAACCTCCTGTAATTTCTGCTCGAGGTCGGACTCTGCTCCGGTGTGAGTTATGAGTCTTGACCCCAGCGCGCTGGTGGAATCAATAAACCTCTTGCTGTTGCATCAAGACCGGTCTCTTGTGAGTATTTGGGTCACCGTCCATCCCGGGGCTGAGCAGGGCCTGTTTTCTGGGTCCTACATTAGAATACGGCTTAAAGCAGGTCTTTCACTCTAGGGACTGAACAGGATTGGGGAGGAGTATACTGGACCCAGCAAAATAAGCATATTCAGGCAAGAAGAGCAACATTTTAGGGAGTAAACTGGTTTCATGCTACTTATCGAGGAGCTGAACATTTCAGTGTTCATTTAAAGGGGTTTTGTTTTTGTTTGATTTTGCTTTTGGTAAGGAGAGTTTTAGGAGAAAATAACAATTATTTTTAACTTGTATCTTCTGAAATAGTATTAATTTTGATGAAGTTGGTAAGATGAGCAGACGTCAGCATCTTTGATGTTTTTATTAATGTCATCTTGGATACTAGCGATTGTCAGACTAAATCTGTAGCAGTTAAATAGGTGTAAAATGGTATCCCTTTGTGTCACAATGTATGTTCTCTGATTGCCAGTGATGTTAAATATGGTCAGATGTTTGCTGGTCTTACAGGTTTTCTCTTCTGAGGAATGCTTACCTATATCCTTACACATCATTCTCCTTATGTTCTTTGTGCTTTTCTTACTGACTACATGGGTCATTTATAAATGCTTCATGCTAATTTTTTATGGTTGTGCATTGTAAATATTTCCTTCTGTCTGAAACTTGTGTTTCTGCTTCTCTTGATAAAGCAGGTCAACATTTTGAACAGCAATGGATGTATCACTGTCTAAATTATTTAAACAGCAGAGTTTGGTTTTCAAATTCATTTTTACAAGGTCTTATTACACTGTGTGTTTGTACGTGTTTCTACGTTCACGAAGTGGTTAGTTACTTGGACCGATACTGCCTCTTTTCCTTCTTATTTCCAAGATGTTAATTTTACCTCTCACTGAAGGCCGCCCTTAATGAAGGATTGAATCCAACTCTTTTCATTTATATACATTTGCCTACATCACTGTTAACTGAATGCAATTCCATGATTTAATAAGTTCTTGGCAAATTCTCTATAAATAAAATAGTTCTGTGATTTTCTGACCCTCACCATGGCAATTTTTAATGAAAAGAATGGTCTATTAAGTTCTTGAGAAATCTGTTTGAATTAATTGCATTTAGTATTTATCAAAATTATTTAACTGAGAGGCACCTTAATAATTTTAGTCTTAATATTTCCCTAATTGTCAAGGGAAATCTTTTTCCACTTAGTTTTGTTCTGAAGGGCTCAATGTGCTAAAAGTATGAGATATCACAAAGTTAATGATCTTAAATGAAATACATATAAGCCTATTTAAAACTTTCAAACATTTCCGAGAATAGTATTTCACCAGATTGACCACTTAGGTTGTGTACAATAAAAAGACAGCATTAACTGCCTTGGGCTACTGATTAGAAAGATGAGGACTTGAAACATCTCCCAGCTTACTTGGGAGGTATTAATAAATATTAATAAATAACTTGGAAAATATATAAATCAAATTAGTATATAAATGAACAGAATGTGATCATTACTAAACTCATTTTAAAAACGACTTCATTTTGTGCTGCATCACTGGTTGTGTGAAGCCTTCCCAAAGTTTTTATGTCTGACATTTTTGTGTGACTCTTATGAAAGCATTGTTGCTGGATATATATGGCATTAAATAGGCTACATTCACATGAAACGCCAGTAGGATGCAGAGAATATAACGGACCATCTCTACTGTGATACTCTTCCATATCAGTCTGCGTTCTAATAGGAGTACTACCCACAGAAGCTGTGGCTCACTACATTTAATAGCATTTTGGATTTTACAGACATGTATGCATACAAATGTGATATTGCTTAAGAAGGCCAAAAACTATGTGTCAGTTTGGAGATATATAACATTCTTACCAGAATAGACTAGTGTTAGTCAAATAAATAAGGTTAAGACATATTTTGAGTGGAATGCAATCTAGCCTGTTAAAAAAGTACATGTATATTGTATTGGGTGAAAAACTATTAATGAATTTTTAAATACTTGATGTTCCATTTGAAAGAGAATACATCCCCTGAGTGTATCGGCACTTTTATCATACACCCCTCACCTCTCTCTAGTGCTTTCAATGACCACCATGTGTACATTTTACGGAACTACTTGTGCTTAACCAATTATGTTGTGTTTTCTCAGCCTTCCCTCCTGCCATGAAATATCCCCCAGCTTAGAACATGCTTTTTCTGCATCAGTAAGTTCAATTTTGGTTTAATCAAAATGCCTGCAGCCCAGGCCCTGGCCGTCTAGCCTCACCACCGCGAGCTGTGGCTCTTCAGTGGCCCCTTCATCCTGGCCTCCACTGCTTCTATCTCTGCGTATGCTGCAGCATGCTGGAATTATTTACATCTCCTTCCTTCTCATGAGACTGCAGTCTGAATTCACACACTGTCCCATCTCTGTACCTCAAGGACACAGTATAACGCCTAGCACTTCGTAGACTCCATCACATTTACAAAAGAAAAGAAGGAAAGGAAATAAACAGGAAAAGTATGCAGGCATGGATGGAGAAGGCACAGGAGAGGAAGGAGAGGGAGGGGTAAGGCTGACCTGAGCCCCGACCCCTCCCAGACATCCCGTCTCACCGGGAGAGAGGGTTCCAGTGGCTCTGTTGACCTCGGCCTGCATGACATGGCCGTTAGGTTCTCTCACATACTTCTTAGGGCTCTCTCCTTTTGACGCCATTTCTGCCACATTTTTTTTGCAGTTTATCAAACCTTCCTGCTCTCCCACTTGCCATGCTTCACGAGCCTTCCTGTTATTCCCATCTGCTACCTCACATCATTCAAGGTTCCGCCCAAATCCCACCTTTGATACTACACCCCCAGCAGACCCTATCTCCCTAACCTGCTTTGCTTTTACCACTCACTGCATCTGTGAAACATGCTGCATAGTTTATTTATTTATTTTGTATATTTTTTGCCTCCTGTTACTGGAGAGCAAACCTCATAGAGGCAAGGGTTTTCTCTGATTCTTTTCGCAATATATCTCCAGAGCCTGGAAGAATGTGATGAGCAGGAAAAGGATGGCAGAGAGAGGCTCATTCACATAACAAACAAACTGATCCTGAGACGCTGACATGCAGCACTGGAAGAGGTGTTCTCTGTTCCAGTGTAAATAACCGGAACACAGTCACCCCCTTTCATTACTGTGCTGTTCACGGCTGCTTTTGTGCCATGATGGAAGATTTGAGTAGGGGTGATAGAAAACTTCTGGCCCTTTCCAGTGTCAGGCTTGCAGTGCCCAGTAAAATCTGCCAGATGCAGAAGGCTTGTATGTTCACACAGCTCTGGTGCTAAATGACGTCCAATTCCCCGTGTCAGCTCAACACAAAGTTTGACAGATGGGGGTCATCAAACTCTCTTGGATTAATTTTAAGTATTATCACAGTTGCAGTTCATTGCCTACAAACCTCTTTGAGGCACTCGGAGTTGCTCACCGAGATTGGGAATGTAAAAATGCGTGTGGAGGTCACTGATACAGGAACTCAGGTCTAAACAAAGTGAGATACTAGCCTCTTGTGGCTGAGGGGCGGCCATGTCAGAGCCAGAGGCAGGCAGGTGACAGACTCTACAGATGACACACAGAGAGATCAGAGATAGGTGGCAGAAAATACACGGACATGATACCGATATAGGTACATACAGATGCAGGTGGATGATGCCGGTAGGAATTTGCACGACTCTGCCATGAGATGGCTGAAGCGAAGATAGGATGTCTGAAGAGAAAACTATTCTTCTGTCCCCAGGGAGTGAGGTGCACCCCTGGGAGGGCCAGACGAGAATGTCAGCAAAGAACTACAAGCGGGGGCAGAAGGAGGAGCTGGGCCCAGGGTCTCAGCGAGAAGGAACGGAGGGGGTGCCAGGCTCTGAACACCAGCTGGGAAGAGGGGACTGTGGCCAGGGTGTGAGGACAGCAGCCGAGGTAGCAGGAGGGCAGGGCCACAGTGTCGGTGCAGAGACAGGGCAGCTCGTCCTGGGACTGCAGACCCAGGGGAAGGGGCTTTGTTCTGGCTGACTCGGCTAAACCCCGACTCAGCCTGCTTTGCTTCTCTTCATGTCTACACTGCTTTTGCTTCCATGCATAAATGTGTAGTTCGTCAAACACAGACAAAGCCTCTAAGATTCCTCGGATGGGTAACTAGATAGTGAGCAAAACTTGTCATAGGTAGGCAGGATTCATTTAATGTGTTGAGTGTAAGGAAGCATAGCATGCATGCCAAGGGTGGAAAGGGCTGTTGGACTCCGAGATGCTGATGAGCTAAAAAGCCATTATAAAGAAGAAAACAAGAATCACTGAATTCTCAGGATACACTTACCAGAGCTGGGAACTACTCTTCAAGAGGCTTTAATGCAGCCATGTGTCAGGGATACCCATTCTGGACCCCTATGTCCTTTGCCTAGGAAACACGAATAAATCCCAGAGCTGTTTACTGAACTCACTGTCAAGCTCCCTTTGTGTCAAACCTCTTGTCCCTGTGTGTCTCCAGTACAATAAGATGCTGCTGGCCAGGGCACAGTCCATCCATGGGACACATTGTCTGAGCCTAAATCCTGTCCTTGAATCCACACCATAAGCGCTAAGACCAGGGTGGCAGACAAGGCGTCCGGACACGTGAACACGCCCCAGAGCTCAGGTAAGGCAGAACCCCATTTTCCCTACACTCTATTCTGAGCGCCTGGACTTTTGCCACCTCTTTCCCTTTAGTCTTTGCTCTATTTTGAACTGATGAGCTGTGTGGTTTGAGCATACTGATTTGGTCCATGGGGCCAGGAGCATGGTGCTCACTGGGAGAGCTCGTGTTGTGGACCTTGGAGTCACCAGTGCATGTAAACAATTTCCCACCTAGTGGCATTACTAAGTGTTTTCCACATTACATATTTATAAATTCCAAAGCCTATAAAAGTTCATGGAAAATGGGAGTATTCTGAAAGTACTTGTAGAATGAAAGAATAAGACTTCTAAAGCACCTTGACCTAGGTTATCCTACTCTGGTGACACTGGGAATGTTTGCATAACCTACAGCTAAACCTTTAAGAGAAATTTCAGGCACCTACAAGCCAGAGACTTTCACATCCATTGTACTCTATGTGGAAGACACAATTTGCAGATCATGAAATTCAGTTTAGGAGTTATCATAGTAAGTGAAAAGGTTATATAGCACCTACATGTAAGGTGTGATGCTAAGCATTTCACATATATGAGCATTTCAGGTGTGACAGCCATTCCATGATGGAGATACTATGATTAGCTCCTTCCTCATGGATGTGGAAACTGAGGCCCAGGGAGGTCATATAACTTTTCTAAGGTCATGAGAGGTAGGATTCATATTTTAAAGTCCTGCTGTTTTTGAGAGAGGACTGAAGAGGTTAAAGAATTAGTCTGAGATCGTGTGGTTTGGAAGTGACAGGATTGATGCCACAAGATAAACACCTTGATATCCATTCAAACTCTCTCTCAATAAGCCTCAGGTGATCCCAGGCATTTTCTTACAAACTCATGGATATGCAAAAATTATAAAACGATACAATGTTAATATTACACTATATAAACTTTTATAATTTATATGGCTCATATAACATAAATAGTATAAAATAAAACAAAATATTATAAATAATTAAATAACATAAAATAATGATTAATGAACTTTTAGAAATATTTCCTTTAACTGGGATATTTTTATGTTGCATGGGATCTTCTTGTAAATGGCCTTGTATTTAAATTTTGGTGTCCACATGTTCACTGCGAGCAGAAGGACTACAGTTGATATTTGTGTATTTATCTTGTATCTTGTGACCTTGCTGAACTGACTTATAAGATCTAAAAGTTTTTGGTTTCTATAGATGTCAAATGATTTTCCACACAGACATTCTCATCATCTACCAAAAGGGACAGTTTTATTTCTGATCTAGATGCATTTTATTGGTATTTCACACCCCATTGAAGTAGCTAGACAAGCTCTCCCTTTGTTGAATGAGATCTGTGAGAGTGGACATCCTCACCTTATTCCCGATCTTAAGGGGAAAAGATTCAGTCTCTCACAATTAGGAACAATGTTGACTACAGGTTTCTCTTTTGGAAGATGCTCTTTATCAATTTAAGTTCTCATTTCATTTTTTCTGAGATTTTTTTCATAAATGGATGCTTCATTTTATCAGAAGCATTTTCTGCAGTGACTGAAAGGCCCATGTGGTTTTTCTTTTTTAGCATGTTAACAAAGAGGATTAATTTGATTAGTTTTCAGATGTTGAAAAAGTTCTGCTTGCATCCCTGGAATAAACTGCACTTACTCATTGTGTATATATTATATTGCTGAATTCTATTTGCTAGTATTTGCTATGGTTATCTGTTTCTATATCAATGAGAGATATTAGCTTATAGTTGTCTTTTTGTGTACTGTATGTGTATGTGTATGTCTTTTATGTAATAATAACTTCTTTTAAAAGGTACTGAAAATGTTTCATATTCTTCTCTTAGAGGAGATTGTGTAGAATTGGTATTAATTATTCTTTGAACACATGAGAGAATATTCAACTTACACCTTTTGAACCTGAAGATTTTTTTTTAGAGTCTTAAATAATAAGTACTTCACTTAAAAACAGAGTGCTCCTAAACTACCATTTTATACTGAATAAGTTGCAGTTAACATTTTTCAAGACTTGGTCCATTTCATTTATGTTGTCAAATTTATGTGTATTGGACTGCTCACGCTATTCCCGTATCACCCTTTGGAATTCTGTGAGACCTAGAATTTCATTCCTCATATTTCTCTCTTTTTCTATTTGATCTGTTTTGCTACAGACCTCTCAATCTTATTGTTTTTCTTTAAATAAACAAAACCATCTCTTTGTTGCATTGACTTTCTCTCATTTTCTGTTTTCAGTTTCAATAATTTATGCTCTTAACTGTATTTTAGACGCGTCCTCTTTTCTAGTGTATTCATTTAATGTTACAGATTTTCCTCTCAATGCTGCTTTAGTTGTGTTTCAAAAAGGTTATGTTTTATGTTTCTTTTTATTCAGTTCAACACATTATTTTATTTTCCTTGCAATTTCCTCTCAGATGCATAGAGTATTTGGAGGTATTTTTTAGTTCCCAAGTCTTTGCAGATTTTTCTGTTATCTGCATATTATTGATATTTCAGTTCAATTCCGTTGTGGTAAGAGAACATACTCTGTATGATTTCAATTCCTTTGCATTTGTTCATATAAATTTTATGACCCAAGAATGGTTTAACTTTGAATATATTCAGTGGGCCCTTGAAAAAATGCGTGTTCCAATGTTGGCGTGGGAAGTGCTATAAATGTCCATTAGGTCCTATTATTTGTTCTTCTATGTCCTGCTGACTTCCTATCCAGGGAAAGTGTTGCTTACTGACAGAGGGGTCTTGAAGTTCTAGGTGTAATCATGTAGCTGTTTAGTTTTCTCAGCTTTGGCTTTTGGAGCTCTGCTGTTTGATATACATACATTTAGGATAACTCTTTCTTCTTGGTAGATTAACCCTTTAATCATCGTAAAATGTCTGTCTCTGTGTCTGGTAATTTTCTTTCTTCTGAAGTTTACTTTATCTGATATTAATATTGTCATTCCTGCTCTCTTTTGATTAACATTTACACAATATAACTTCTCCTTTCAGTTTACTTACTTTCAGAAAACCTATATTGTTATATTTGAAATGAGCTTTTAGGCACTTTTTATTTTGGTTCACATTTTATAATCCATTCCTCCAGTCTCTATACTTTAATGTTGTAGTTACAGCATTAGTATTTAATGTAATCCTCATTATGTCATGGCATAAATCTGCCATTTTATTTATTGTTTACTCTTTACTCTCTGTTTATTGTCATTGCTGTTATTGCTTTTGGCTCTTTTCCTGTTTTCCTGTGGGTAACTGGAATAATTTTTAGAATTTTTGAATCATCAATAGGGTTTTTGAGTCAATCTCTTTATGCAGAACTTTCTGTGGTATATTTAGTGTATATTACATATGCATATATACATACTTACATATATATATAAATTACCACAGTCTATTTCTGTCATTATTTAAAAGTTCAGCTTCCTTTATACACCAGTATTTTCTCCTCTTTCCCATTTATTATGTAATTGTCTTAAATATTTCCTCTATGTTAATTTAGAACCACATCAGACAGTGTTTTAATTTTTGTTTCCATGGTTCAACATGGAAAACTCAAGAAAAGTAGGAAAATCAGTTATGTTAACCCATTTTTTTCTTACTGTGTTCTGTGCTCCTTCCTAATGCTCCAAGGTCCCCTGTTTATAGTTTCCACTCTTGTTAGAGAAGTTTCTTTAGCCACACTTTTAGACTAGTTCTGCTAGAAATAAATCCTCTTAGTTTTCCTCACCTGATATCTCTTTGGTTTGGTTATTGTTTTTCCCCCTGAGATATTCTCATTGCATGTAGAATTCTAGTTTGACCTTGTAGATGGCAGACGAGGTAGAATTTCAGAACCCTTTCAGCCTCCATTGTCCTGAGATGGGGAGCCTCTTGTTCCTGCCAGGCATGGAGAGCAATCCCAGCTCCCCACCAGGCTTTCACGGTACCTCTCTGGAGGGTGGGTTGGACTTGCCTCGTTACACTCCCCGCACGGCATCCTCTGACACATAGGGTTCAGGAGGCTACTCGTTACTCTCTGGTGGGGGTCACAATACTGGCTTCTACTCAGCCACTACATACGGGGATGTGGTGCCCCTCATCAGTCAGGCAAAGGAGAGAATCTAGGCTCCCAGTGGCATTAGTGACATGGTAGGGTAGGTCTAAGGTTTTCTCTGTGAGGTCCTATTGAGAAAGTGGCTATTGTCTGAGCAGTTTCACGTCTTACTAGGCTGTAACTTTCTTGTTCGTTAGTCTAGGGATGGCAGGATTTGGGGTGGGAGACTTATACTGTCTCTACCCTTTGATGTTATTGGGCGACAGAGTCTTTAAGCTCCAAGTGTGGGATATTTTGGGCAAAAAGAAAACCTGGGGATCTCACACTGTATCATTTCTTGGTTTCTAGGCTGTCTGCCATCTCCTCTCCATCTTTCACAGTACTTTTTTGTTTTCTGTTGCTATTTCTTTTGTTTAATTTTAATATAATATCCTGGGGTTCTAATTGTTGTTAGCAGAAAAGACAGGGAAATTATTTTTATGCATCTTCTAGGGAGAAGTTGTTCCTGGCTAATTATTGTTTAAATGTCTTTTCACATGAAAATAACTGCAATATTTTCTACAGAAGGAAGATAATTCTAATCAGTCTTTCCTCCAGCATGGTTGGTATGATTTCTTAAAAATTGTACTTATTGTTAGGGCACTAGTTTCCCAAAGCTTCACTTACTTTTAGCCAGGCCACATTTGACCCAGCACTATAATTTATTGCTCAGAAACACTTTGCCTGGAGGCAGGTCTTAGTGGGCTCCAGGGCTTTGGCACCAGAGGGTGAGGGGAGCAAGCCATGTCCCTTCTCCCAAGTCACGTCCGACCGCCCCCCCCCCCCACCTGTTAGTCCCAGCATCCCACGTCAGCATTTACTCAGTGGCTCCCTGTCAGGGACAGAGAAGGTCTCAGATGCTCAGCACAGTCCACTGGCCTGTGGTCAAGGCCGAGGATGTGGCCAGGGTGGGGCAGAGTCTAGCCTCTGACACACATGAGTCCTACCAACAGCTGTTGTAAATAAGGAACCATAAAACTTAAGTGTTTGAGCCAAAAGTAAATCAGAAGGAGCATCAAATAAAACTGAAATTTGTTTATTTATCTGGATCTCACTAATTGAATTTCTGGCAGTTCAACTTAGGTTGAGGTAAAATTTCTTTATTCATTCTTCTGAAGAAATGATATGGTTTAATAAACTTTGAACACTACAGTAAGGTACTCTTTTAAGGAAAAGAAAAAATATATATCCAAATGCTAAATGCAGGCATTATTTGCAGATTAGTGTGACTAAATATATAATGAAATCTTTTAGTTATGATGCTTTTTATAGTTTTTATTGTATATGTCACATTATTTGAACTTTTAAAAAGGAATATATGAGAAGTATAATCAACATTACCAGACACTTTTTTATCCTGAGCTCCTTGGCGTCCAAAGCCTCCCACCAGTGGACCTACGCACCTTCTATGAAACCCTGTCCCTAAAGGGGCCCCAAACAACATTGCTGTCAACATCCCTAACATTGCGCTAGCGTTTCACATATTTATCTCATTTTTAAATTCTCAGCATCTCTCTGAGGTGGTCACTTTTATTATGCTCGCATTGCCGCGGAGGGATCCTTCCTACAAAGGCTGAATAATTTGTTAAAAGTGACAGAGCTGAGAGTCAAACTCAGACTGTCTGATCTCACGATGTGTCTGTCCTGTGGAGAGGCTTCCAAACCCCTTCACACACACATGTGCTCTCACCCCAGCAACCCGACCAAAACCCCTCCATCTGCTGCCAACTTCCTTCCAGTTTCTGCCCCATGTTGTCCCTTGGTGCCTCCCGACGGTCCCCACCGCTTCCACTCCACACGCAGACACGTGGAGAATCTGATGGCGAATCCAAACGTGTGCGATTGGCAACCGTGTCTCGGTGGACAGTAGGTCCCTCTCGGGGTGGCTTTTCTGTCCACCCTGCTTTTCAACTCTTCACTCTGGCCTCGGCAGTCTTCTACCCTAAACTGGGTCAAGTGTGCTGCATAACTGCAGAAAAACTCAGAATTGGAATTAGCTTAGTGTTTGAAAATCATGGAAAGGTGTTTCTTTGAAAGCACTCCAGAACTCAAACTTCTGACACATTCGGCTGACTGCTCCACCCATGAATTACTTGACAAAATGGTGAGGCTGTCTGGAGGGCAAAGGTCGCCGTGGGCGTGGGCGGGGTGGAGGTGGGGCCCTGTGTGCTCTGAGGCCATGAAGGTGAGTCACTGCTTTGAAAGGAGATATTTATGGGTAGATTTCTGTGTTTCATAAGGAATACCTTCAAAAAATTCTTTATATATAACTTTTCAAAGGGGGGGACTGGGAGCAAGTGGCTGTCCATCTGAGTAGTAACATACTTGGGCAGCAGCTGATACGCAGTGAGGACGGTTGATTGACCTCTCTTAGCGGGTCAGGCCGGCTCCAAGTGTGGCCAGTGGGGAGGTCACTCAGTCACGAGAGTCAGTTCATGGACGGTGTTCTGCGGGACAAGCTCTCGGAGAAGGGTACTTCATCACTCCGCCCTGGCTCCCGGCATCCGAGCCTGTCAGGTTACCCAGAAGAGCCGGGTTACATCTAAAGATCATGCTTTTGAAATGCGGAGTCCAAGAAATGTTTGGCAGATAGATATTAAATCACATTTAATATTTATTTCTATTTTATAATATTCATATATTATTGAGAGTTTCTATATCAAGGAATTAGGTTATAACATATTAATGACTTTTAATATATATGGAGATGAGCCTATGATTAATTTTTTCCACCATTGTCCAACTTACATGGTAAAATATGATCATAAATTGCCCAAAATGGGAGCAACCCCCTCTGGAAAGACATATAATTCTCTAGATATGCCAGTAAATTACACTTAATAATATTTTCTTTAGGGCATTTTCATTATGTAAAAATACAAGGAGTTTTCTCCTTTGTTCATTTTGTTGCATTTTGGAATTGATATCACACCAACATCAGAAGATACAGAAGAAAAATTGATTCCTTTTTCCACTATTGACAAGTTTAATAGGCTTTGGAACCCTCTATTTCTGAACATTTGAAAAAATACACCTGTAACTCTTCTGAGTATGGGACTTCTTGAGGGTTGGACTTTGAAAGCTTTCTTTTTTGTCCACGGTAATTGCTCCATTTAATATATCTCTTTACTTGTTTTGCTAACCTATTTTTCTTTACAATCTATTCCTTTTAATCCCATGTTTTCAGTTTTAATTTATTTTATTAGAATACAACAAAATATTCCATTGTAATTCATTTAATCATATTCCTGAGCGTCAGTTTCCTCTTTCTGTAAAATGGTAATTATGATAGTTTCAGGATTCTGATTATGTCTTATATTTTTAATTTATGCACTTGATTTTACTTCTTTATTTGATCCTTAATGTCTTCCTTGAGCTCTTGTGTACCTGCTTTGGGATCTTCTTTGAAAAAGTTAATTGCTTCATTATGCTTTATTATTTGATGGAAATTTACTTAATACCACTTTTGACTGATTTATTAGCAATAACTTATTCTGGTGTTAAATTGTTTCCACAAACATCTCTTAGATGCATTAAACATAAACTGTTTCTGTTCCTTGTTCTTTTAGCTATAGATGATTTCTTAGAAGAAAAGGTGGCATCAGTGTCTTTATTCCGTCATCTTAAAGAGTGAATCCAGGATTGAAACAAGTTAAAGATACAGTGGAGCACCTTACCAAACACTGATTTGTGTAACTAGTGATCCATGCTTTGCTGTGCCAATATTTTCCTCTCCTCACTTGCCTCCAGAACTTAAACACTCTGAGAACTGAAACCATCTACCCCACTCAGCCTGGACATTGAGTTTGTTAACACACCTGAGTTTTAATGTCCTATCCCAAAGTCAATCTCAAGTTCTCTTTTCTTACCTCAAACTTTGTCAACTCCTGGAGCAATAATTAACTCTTTTCCCTCTGTCTTCAAACACCCATAATTTTATTCCCACAGCAAGCAGAGAAAACTCTTAAAAACAGAAAAATTGTGTTGTTACTTGAAAGATGGGCAAGCAGGAATAGTAGTTAAGAAACCTAACTGAAAGAACAGATTTGAAACTAAGTAATTGTTATAACAATAATTATTATAATAATTGTTAAAAGTGTTTTCTCATGTTAAATAATTAATATTCCTGAGCCTCAGTTTCCTCTTTCTGTAAAATGGTAATTATGATAGTTTCAAGACTATTGTGATAATTAATCAAATGTGTAATAACTGTTACAGATAATTAACCCAATTACTGAGATGAATGGTAAACTGTGCAACTGAAAAAAATCTGATCGTGTGCCAAATATAAACATACACTGAAAGTCATTGAAATGAAAGGAAGAAAAGGAAAAAATTCCTGTCCTCAATTAATAATTGTTTAGGATAGGCAGTTAAGCATTATTTCCAGTCAATAATTTAAGAGTATGATAGCATAAAAGAAAAATGCTCTGTGGGCACAGACAAAAAGTCTATCAATCTAAATTTTGAGGTTTCAAATTTTCTGAAGACACCTGAATTGATGGGTAATAAGGGCTCATTGAAAGGAGAAAGGTTCATTAAAAACAAGCAAATTAAAAATAAGCCAATGCCTAGTACCATGAAACAGCATGGAGTATACGGAGCATTTATATAGTTCACCGCTGTGAGAGCATGAACTGCAGAGAGGTGAATGCCGGGAGGAGACATCTGGGAGGAAAGTAGGTGGCAGAAGGCCTTGTGGGTCTCGGACTGACCTTGTAAGGACCAATGAGAGCCAACAAACAGTCTGAGGGAAGAGGAGAGGAGAGGGAATATTTTTGTGGGAATAAATTCATAGCAGTAAGGATTACACAGAGACTTACCAGCTATTTTGGATGTCATGTTGAAATAAAGGGAGTATGTTTCATCTGTAAATAAATTAATTATTGTGGGGGATAAACAGATAGTACCATAAAGGGAAATTGAAATTATTTCATCTGGATCATATTGGACACTTTTTGAGGATTAGTTGCCATTTCTTTTCCAGTTAAAATATTAAAATGGAATTAAATATAACACTATCAAGCTAGACTCATTAGCAAATATGTACTGAATGTGGTCCCTTGTACCACCATATTAATAAGTATAATCAATCTGACTCCCAATTCCACTCCTTATGACAACTTGCCCTATAACTCTGAATACAGAGTAATATTTTAGTTAAGAGAGACAAAACCTATCATAATTCAAAAAATGTTCATATTGTGGCAAATATTTTTCTTATGAGTGGGAACTCTGGTCCAAATAATTAAAAACTGGTAAACATTTTGTGGATGAACTGGACTCTACCTGACAAGAAATGAAGATTTTCATTTGCTTTTCTAGTTATTTTGGAAAGATGGGCAGGAGAGTTATAGAAATTGGAAATAGAAAGGAAAGAAACTATTATTTATTTCACAATCACTAGGTGTCTGGTAACTGAAGTAGTTATCATTGTCTTCATGGTAAGAGGAAAAATAAGGTTTTTCAAAGTTGGACAAATTGTCAATGTTATTTGGATATGAGAGCTTGACTTTAAATCCAGGTATTTCTCACTACTAACATCTGACCCACTCTGCCATCCAGATAGGTATAAACTGTAACTTTGGTGCATGAATGATGTGACTCAGAGGCAATGAGATAGGTCTCCTCTGTGGTCCAAGTGCAGACTTAATGAAGAGGAAAGTAAATTTTAGTTCATATTTGCAGTCAGTTTTCTCTTACAAATCCAGAGAGTAATTATTAGCACATTGGACAAATTAGACAATCATATTCCTCCCATCTTCCCCCAGATTCTTTTGGCCAGAAATCATTTGGCTCAGAGATCTTTTTTTAACCTACATTCAGATACAATACACATTTGCTTTGGCAAACTTTGCCCAGGTTTAAATTTTTTTGTTATGAAATTTCATGGAGATAAATTCATTACTATAAATTACCTGTCAGTGTGATTTTATGACTACTATTATCCTTCCATGTAAGAAGCTCACTGAATTTTGCATGAAGCAGAATCCAAATTCGACCAAGAATGTACACAAAGTTTTCATATATTTTTATTTTCCCCTGAATAATTGTAAATGATGCCTACACAAAATCAGCTTCAACTGAAAGGAAGTTTTGGTAATTAACATTTTCAAAAGTGCTTCAGTTAAAAAAAAACTTTACTAAAGCATCTTTAGACAAAAATGATTGCCTGTATATAGTGAATTTCTAAATATGCACTTTTTGATCTAATGTCCAAGAAGGTAAGAAAGGGAAGGAAAATGGAGACATGCCACATACCGATTTCTGTTACTGTGAATTCAGATACATTTGGCTTTTTTAAATAAGCTTTTTAGTTGATAATAGCCTTAGATTTATAGAATAATTGCAAAAGACGGCATGAAGTGTTTGTGTGCACATCGTATGGCATGTCCTTTATTGTTAATATCTATGTTACTGGTGGTACATTATGACTGACTACAGTTCATACCTTCAGAGTCCCTTAATTTTCACGTAATGACTTTTTTTCTGTTCCAATATCCCATCCAAAACACCAGGCTTATACTGTTCTAAACAGTGGCAATTTCTTAGACTTTCCTTGGTTTTGATGACTTCCTCAGTTTTGAGCAGTACTTTATAGAATGTTCCTTAATTTGACTCAGTTTGCTGTTTCTCTTACAAGTATTGAAGGACAAGAGAACAGAGGTAAAGTGCCATTTCCGACACATCTATCAAAAGTGTGTGCTGCCAAGGCACTTTCCCACTGGTCAGAGGTGGTGCTTGTTGGGTTCCTCACCACAGGGCCTCTCCCCCCTGTTCTCCTGGAAGGAAGTCCCTAAGCACCACTCTCACGTGGAAGAGGAAACATGGCCCCTTCCTAGAGAAGAAGAAGTTACATGAAATATTTGCCACAAAATAAGCTCCATATGTGCCCAGCCAGGACTGACCTGGAGATGCTAAAGAAATGAGGCGTTAAACAACAGGCTTTACATACATACTATTCTCTTACATTTTGTAGGTAAAGAGAGTAAGTTTAGACAAGGTAACTAAGTCTAAGGTAACAAAGCTTTAAGAAGTGGTGATTTTCACTTAGCTTTATTTGACTCCAAATCTGTAATGTTTCTGTCACCTTCTAAAGAAGAGAACATTGAAAAGATTGGTTCTTTCTTTTAAGCTGCCTGATTTGGTTTGTGTCCAAGTTTGCAGATTCCCTGGCACACACCTGGCCCTCCAGATGGCCCTGGGCGTCACAAGACAGGCAGAGCCAACACAGCTGCCCCATGCAGCACACAGGGCCACCGCAGTCCCTGCAGGCAATTCACACCCAGCTGCTACACTTGGAAGGCAAGGGTCGCTCTCGGCTCAGGGCCAACGTTCCTTCTGGGGACATCCCAGTGCAACAAAAATGAGTAACAGACTTAGAAGCATGAGGCACGTTTCTGTCCTACCTCTAAGCCCTTCATCAGCACTAGAAGCTTCCTCTGGCCATGTGGATTTTGGTGGTAATAGAGGCCAGCAAAGGATGGGTTGTTGGGCAACAAGAATAGGTAAGAGGGGTTTCTGAAAGCGGGCATGGCTTTTTGGGGAAGCTGGGGGGCTGAGTGTGCCCAGAGCGTCGGGTAAGGGAGAGGGGACTGCATGGAGCCCAGCAACACCAGTGCTCCGTGGTTTTGAAAACCAAACTATGAAATAAAATAAAATAGGACCACATCCATGTCATTGTGTGTTATATAGTGTTCTTAAATCAATGCAGAAAGCATGTAGTCCCTGGTGGCTTTTTTTTCAGAATTAGAAAAGTTTCCTTATAAATGTACAGGGTCATTGAATCTTTATATATTTTCATTTGTAGTACCATTTAAAAAAGTAATTAAAAATGTGACTAACAATTAATTATTGACAATAAATCGCAGACTGCCTGGTGCCTGTCTTCACATGAGGCTTTATATTATCATGGAAATTGCTTTGTTACTTTTCTCCATGGCCTCTTGTAAGCAGCCAGAACTGTGTATCCCTTTCTGCCCAACATGGAACCTGTCTAGTATCTTCTGTGTAGTAAAACGGAAAGACCTTTTGCCTCATGTTCCCTGTAAGCATGAGGCTTTGCTCACCCTTGTGCATTTACATGAGGTGCGGGTGGAGAAGGCAGCGTTAGAACTGAGTGGGTCTCGTACTTGGCAGGTCTGCTCTGCACTGCATAAATTATACTTCGGGAAATTCATCTAACTTTGTTATATAATTTTTCTCATGTAGACTGAATGTATCTATTCGGGTGGACTGATGAAAAGATTAGGCACGTAAGTGTGTATGTACCACCATGCCTGACACATAGTAGGTGGTGAAGGAAATGACACTATTATCACTGCTTAGCCTGCAGCTGTGCCCAGCATGTGGTCATATCTAAACATGGCCACACAATTTTTTTTTCATATTATCAGTGACATTTTAGTTAAGTTTTAAACTTTTTTACATAGTTTTACACTCATAGCACAGAAAGAAAAGTAGAATCACTTGATTCTCTGGTTATGATTTTCCTGTTTGCTCATTAATTATAAAAATATGAGTAATTGAATCCATTTATGATCATTAGACTCTTGAGAAGCAACATTTCATTCATGGTGCTTCTAAGGGAAAAGCCCAATTAGCTTGCCCTTCTCCCAGACATTGGCATCTCACGGCTACAGGATACAGCAGAATTGGGCTAAAAACGGCATTTGTCTTATGCACCTACAGAGTTGGTAGCTCCAGACCCTCAGCGTGTTGTAGACATGCAAGATTTTCACAGTAAAATATCTGGTCTGAATTTCTGTTAATTCCCTCACATCTCTGTGAATTTGGATAAATTACCTTTATGCAGACTCAGATTCCACTGGAGGAATAAAAAGAAAAACTGAGAAATCATTAATTCTAGGAAAAATTAAAATTGAAGAAACGTGACAATAGTATATACTTACCAATGTAGAATAGTTACATAGATGCATAATGTAAGCAGTGACTTATTTGTACAAATACTATGATAAGAAGTGTTTCAATAATGTAGGTGGAGATGTAGGAAAGGTTAAAAGAGTAAAAGGCATAGAATCAGAGAGGGACTGAAGTCAGGCACAGGACGATGAACTTCCTCATAAACTTCCTACCAATGGCGCATTTTAAACTATGCACCTGTGTAACACTGCTAAAAATAAAACTGATGCTAAAAATTAAAATGTATTTCTGAACAGGATTTAGTGGTAATGATTTAGCAGGTGTATTTATTGTACATGCTCACATGTCTCACTTGCTCCTGCCCGCAGCCCGCAGCCTTTCTGGGGAGATGCCACAGCAGCCTGGCCACCACCCTGGACTCAACGGTGCCTGATCCCTGGGCCTCAGAAACACGTGGGTAGAGAGACCTGTGAATGAAAAAGATCAATGCAAAACAGAGTGGTAGTCACCAGAGTCCTCCCAGAATAAAATGACCTGTGATCCCCAAATTGTGAAATGATTAACTGCCCCTCGGTTAACAATAAAATGTGAACCACCCTTGAGCCAACAGTCATCCAAGAAGAGAACTTCGGAGCGGGTGGTGTTGAGCTGTGACAGTGGGGCGAGCTTGGCTGTCTACTCCCGCTAGCGTGGAATTGTCCCTGGGGAGGCAATCCAGCTAGGGTGCCGTGCGGCCCTGTCATTCCACAGGCAGTTCTGGCAGCCACTGGTGGTGAGGGGCAGGGCCCACTTACGGGACCACGAAACTTCTCAGTGACTCCCCGATGCTTCACCCTGAAACACCCATTCTGGAGCCCACCTACAGTAGTGGAACCAGAAGAGGTCTGACCCAGCAGAGTGCCCAAGCAAAGCTGGGTCATAGCGCAGGTCAAAGCGAAGTGTCACTGGATAAGTAAAAGCCTTTTCTCCCGAGATTTCCTGTTTCTAGATCATGTCATGTAGGAAATTACTTTGGAGTCAATCTTTTGTTGGTATTTTTCTTTTATGTACTTCCATGTGTGTGTGAAAACCAACTTAAATGTTTAGTTGGTTAATCAATTTTGGCTTACGAATCAATTTTCTCAGTACTTTGAAGGAATTTATTGTTTTGGGGTCTTGTGGCTTTCATTTTTGCTTGATGGGAGGGGTGCTTTTATCTGAATTTATAATCTGCTTTATCTTTGGCTGATTAAAAATTGTATTATCTCTCATTTTTCGTTTCACTGTAACATACTTAGATGTGGGTTTCTTTTTATTTTTTCTGTATGAATGTTTAATTTCTAAATCTGACAACTATTTCTTCCCTCTTTAAATCTGGAACATTCCCAGCCATAATTTCCTTTTAGTTTTCCTCACCCTCTTTTTCTAATACTTCTTCTCTGGGCTAGTCTTATCCCAAACTTTATATTCTTAACCCCAAGAGTTTTAGTCTCCTCTTTTATTTTTCCTTTTTTGTCTCTTTGTTTACATTCTAAATTATTGAGTGTGCATGTGTGTGCATGTGTGCATGCATGTGTGTGTGCAAGTGCGTGCACATATCTGTGTGTGTGCTTGCAGTGTGTTTGTGTGCATGTACGTGCATGTGTGCATACATGTGCATGTGTGTGTGTGCACACGTCTGTGTGTGCGTGAGGGCAGTGCGTTTGTGTGCATGCGTGTGCATGCAGTATGTTGGTGTAACTGGCAGTGAGAAGATAATGCATGTGCACCTGATGGCTTCCCTCTTCCGGTGACCTAACAGTGAAGCTTCAGCTGGGGTGGCTCGGGAGAGGTGCACCCAGGCTCTGAGCAGAAACAGGAGCATGTAAGGCAGTCATCTCAGGCCAGTACAGATGGGAAAAAGCAGGAAAATAGAGATGTTCTCAGGGAGCAGCAAAGGTACACATGATATTTATCATTGACTTAATTATTCCAGTGAGAAACTCTGACAGGATTACACGATAGACTACACACAATATACGTGTGTGTATATAAGATAATCCCATCTGCCATCCAACTAAGTTTGTGTAAAAGTGGATTAGTGACTGTATCACATTATTGGGCTTGTTTTGGTCAGTAAGTGTGACAAATGGGCAAGAGTCAAGGGGGCTGAGCATCTGTGTGGGGGCAACGGTAATACTGGTTCATAGATGGGGAGGTGACCATTCTTCAAGTGACTAAATGCCACACACATGCGCGCACACACACACACACACAATTATAAGACAAAATGCATTTCCAGAAACCAACCTTGAATTACCTGACAATTCAAAATAAGCATTGTAAAGGAGCTCAGGGAGCTAGAGAGAATACAGATAGATGAGACAAAATAAGGAAAATGATGAATGTACAAAATTGGAGTATAAACAGAAATATGGAAAGTGTACAAAATAACCAAACAGAAATTCTGGAGCTGAAGAATACAACTTAATTAAAAACTTCACTAAAGGAGCTCAGTAACAGATCTGATAAAGCAGAAGAAAATACAGGCCATTCTTGTTACTTCCATTGAGTACAGTATTAGAAATCCCAGCCAGAGAAATTAGGAAAGAAAAATTAAATAAAGGGCATACAAACAGAAAAGGAAAAAGTAACAATTATCTCTTCAGATGAAAACCCTAAAAGCTCCACAAGAAAACTTTTAGAAATAATTTTTTTTAAATGTTAGAACTAAAAAATGTGTCAGGATACAAAATCAGTATGCAAAAACCAGTTGTATTTTTATACAGTAGAAAGAAGAATCCAAAAAGGGTATTAAGGACACAATTCAATGTACAATAGCGTCAAAATAAAATATTTAGAATAAGCAAGTTGGCCAAAGACTTGTATTCTGGACACTGCAAAATATTGCTGAATGAAATCAAATAAGAAACAAGTAAGTGGAAAGATATCCTCAGTCATAGACTGGAAACCTTAATATTGTGGAAATGCTCATACTACCTAAAGTGACCTAGAGATTCAGTGCAATCCCTATAAAAATCCTAATGGTATTTTTTTTTCAGGAAGAGGAAAAAAATGCTAAAATTTACATGGAATCTCAGAAAATTCCAAACAGGAAAAATCGTCTTGAAAAAAGAACACAGCTGGAAGCCCACTCTGATCATCAGGGAAACCTGGGTCAGAGCCACTATCAGAGAAACGGAAAATAACAAACATTGGTGAGGATGTGGAGAAATCAGAGCCCTGCGTGGTGTTGGTGAGAGTGTTCGGTGGTGTAGCCATTATGGAAAATAATATGGAGATTCCTCAAAAAAATTAAAAGTAGAATTACCATATGGCCCAGCAATCTCACATCTGGGTGTATATCCAAAGGAAGAGAAACAGGGTCCTTAGAAGTTTTTGCACACCCATGCTAATCGCAGCATTGATTCACAATGGCCAAGAGGTAGAAGCAATATGAATACCCACTGATGGAAAAGTGGTGAAACAAAATGTGGTATATGCATGCAATATAATATTATTTTGCCTTTAGAAAGATGAACATACTGTCTTATGCAACAACATGGATGAACTTTGAGGACATTACTCTAAGTGAAATATGTCAATCACAAAAAAGACAAATGCTGTGCGGCTCCACTTACACAGGGTGTCTAAAGTCATAAAACTCGGAGAAACAGCAGGTAGATTGTTGGGCTCACAGGAGGTGTGAGAGGGGAGCAGCTCTGCATATAGAGTTTTGGTTTTGCCAGGTGAGTGATCCTAGACATCTGTTGCACAGTGACATGTATATATGTGACACTACTGTTCTGCACACCTGAAAATGAGTAAAATGGTAAATTTTACTATGTGTTTTTTACCACAATTAAAAACAACAGACTATAACATAGTTAAGCATTGCATGTTGTGAGGGCCACCAGGGGGGCAGATATAAAACCAAAAAAGCGTGATACGATGGAAACCAAAAGCAGAGGGTGTATGTCAAACCTGAAGCAATTCCCAGAAGTCGCAAATGCTTCAAGGTCCAGGCAGGTGGGGACAGGAAAGCACCTGTGGGTTCAGCAGCGCAGTCACTGTCCCTTGGCAAGAACGGTTTCAGTGCAACAAGGATGGGTTCAAACGGAGACAGGGCAAAGAAGTGATCGTGCAGTTTGTCGCCCAATCATGAATACTTTCGGGAATGAAGTGGGCACGAAAACTACTCACAATTATATATTTTAAAGACATTCATTTAGTGCACCACACATTGGCTTTATTGTACTTATAGATGAATACAATTGGTCATTTTGATGTTCCAGGCCTGGGAATGAGCACATGGACCCAGGTTCTGTGGCGACCAGGATCTGCAGTCTTTACAAAGTGAACAGGCTGTTAAAGCAGCATTTCAGACCCCAAGGCCTTCAGAAGAGTGAAGGTGAATGAATCCCACCCTCCCCCCACATTCTTCCCAGGCTGGTTTGCACCTTAAAGCCAGAAAACCATGCCTGTATATGGAGGTGGGCTGGGAATGCAAGAGGAGTGATAAGAAATTTGGGGAAAATTTCAGGGAGGTGAAGGTGGAAGAAAGAGCCTGTGAGAGTTGCTGAGTAGGTGTTTGTCGGGGAGCAACAGAAGGGACAAGCCCAGAGGCTCCGAATAACCACGAGCCAGTTTCTCTAAATGGTCCAGGCCTTGTGCTGTCCTTCCTTCAGGCTGCAAGCCTGGGACCAGCCCCAGAAAGGGCGGAGAGGAGGCGTAATGGGCAGCACCCTGAGAGTGGGGGGTGTGGGCTGCCGAAGTCAGGGGCATCCCTCCACTGCTGCCCTCTGTTCTCCCAGCTGAGCCCGGTCTGTGCACGGGGCTGGGGAGTGCCCCTGCCTGAGAGGATGCGATCCTAGCAGACAGGGATCCATGATGGCCCAGCACCAAGCCCAGGGAAGTGGAGGTCACCCTGCCTACCACCCCCCTTTAGAAAGCTTGGTGTTGAGGAAGCAGGGAAACAGAGGTGTCAAAGTAGGGGCTGAAGGTGGATATTTTAACATATCAATGAAAAAGTTAACCACATGGTATGTGAATAGAAGAATGGATAGAGAAATGCAGGATTTCCCTCAGAAAGGATATGAGGTCTTCTCGAACAACTGACTCATGTGCTGCCAAAATTCCCATCTAAGTCATAATGGTATTTCTCCAAAGCATGAAACTTATCTCCAGAGAGGAAACACAAATAGAAAAAAATAATAGCAAAGAAAATAGTAAAGTATAGGGCACTAGCAGTATATCATACAAAACGAATTACAAAAGGCACAACTAGCCTTTCTTGCAGATTCACGACACTCTTTGTCCTTGGCCGCAGGCTAGTTCTGCAGGCTTACAGACATTTTTTTTTTAATGTCATAAAAGAACATGTTGCTAATGGCTAAATAAATGCCATAAGTAACCCTTTCTTTAGAAATTCAGAGCATTGAGAATTGTCACTTCAAGTTAAGTTGGTCAGAATGGCTGTTGAAAAAGTAGAAATTAAGCTCGGTCTTCCATGGTCCAAGGGTTTCCAATGAGAAGAAAACAATGATCTTTCCCACATGAAAAATAAAGGAAATCACGCTTCATCACAAGATCTGACTTAACCAAACTTAAATACCAAAGTGAATAGCAAAGAGTAAGGTCTTCTGACTAATTTATTCTTTCACGCATTTAAAATACCTTCTCAGAGGGTATAGTATACTGCAAAACATGGTACAAGCTATGGAATTTCATAGGAAGGGGAGAAAAATGGGCAAATGGCTGTGGAAGTTGTCCCCAGAAAAACTGAAAGGGCCTAGGTCTATTACAGCGGAGCCGAATCTCTTCTACATGAAAAAGTAGAGAAGATGGTAAATCCAATTGTCACTCCAAGCTTCCAAAGGGTAAGAAACTTCCGTCCCTGCCAAAAACAAATGGCTCTGAGACCAGGGAAAGTTCACACATGAACAGAAACACCAGTATGTCAGGTGACTGAGCAAATGTGTGAACAGTTCTTTTTCTCCTCATCACATAATCTGCTTCTCACACACTACACGTCCTCCAGGGATGAAGCAAAGCTCCTACACGTCCTTAGTGGGAACACTCTTGCCCTTTGGAGAAGCCCTGGGAGCATGCTTGTGCCCTCCCCACCTCCGGCAGAGAGGCCACACCTCTGGTTTCACCAGTCCCTCTCCTGTAGGTCAAAGACACATGAAGGAGGCTGCAGCTCTGGGCCACACCTGCCTCGGTTTTATCTGAAGGAAGCAATAAGGACACATGCCACATGCAGTCTGTCTCCCAGCAGGGGTGGTGGGTGAGGGTGAGTGTTCTGGAGGGACAGCAGTGGAGGGCTTCCGGGCCGAGTGCCAGCATCACCGAAGTGAGGGGTGCACCAAAGGGCAGCGGACTGAGCACGTCTGCTATGGTAGCCCCGTGTGACAGTGTCGCCCCTGGTTCCCTGATGGCAGAGACGCAGAGCTCCACCTTTGACTCTCGTGAGGATTCTGAAATCTGTCTAATATCTCTTAATAACCTTGTCTTGCTTAAAACTTGTTAGAGTAGATTCTATTTCCCCAAATTCCGATGTCTAACATATGTTTCAAAAGAGGACTATAACTGAACCATGATCAAGTCCCTTAGTAAAAACTAGGGCTTAGTCAAGGATTCCATAACACCAATCATATTATCTACAAAACTAAAAGTTTAAATATCCTAATGTCACAACTCAGAAACACAGCAATACTGACTTCTTACTAAATACTACAGATTTCACATATTATCCCCAGAACGAAGAATTTGAGCTGCTGCATGGTTTCAGAGTTAAATTAAAAAAAAAAAAAAGAAAGAAAGAAAAATAGGGGAGAGGGTAGTTTGAAGTTACACAATCTTGGTTTGAATTCCTCTATTGATGTTTAAGAGAGGCAAACTTTTGGGCCATTGGGCAAAGTACTCACACTCTGGGCACCAATTCTCATCCCCATGAAACGGGATAACACCACCTTAGATTTGCTGTAAGGATCAGTGGCTATTTATCCATGTGGTACAATGCCTAGCTCAGAATAAATCAAATGGAGCACATTTTAAATTCACTGATGAAGACACACTTAGTCTGAGTGAAACTCCTGGCAGTCAATTCTCCTGAGCATAGACTGGGCTTTTAGGAGAATGGCGAACTTCTTCCATAGGAACTATTTAAATATAGTCAGGGTAACCCCCTGGGAAGTATTTAACACATGGGATTGAGACAGCAGAGACAGACCCAGATGACATCAAGGTCTCTTGCAATATTTGGACTTTATAATCCCAAGACATAAATGAAACTGGGGGATTTAGTCTATTCTACTCAGGCATTTCCTATGAGAAGGAAGTGCAGATTTTATGTACATGGATAATAGAGCACAAAAAATGGTATATCCTTTTTTCTCTAGATTCGTGCAATAGCAAATTTTACTACTAATATGCTCCCCGAATGCTGGCAGCTACCAAGTCAACTTAGAGTCCTCAGATGTATGTCTTGTGGAACACAGTCTGACACGACCTCACCTTCAAGGTCACAGTCTTCCTGCTAATGCTGCATGGTGATGAAGCCTGATTTTTATGGAACAGAGCGAGTTCCCTTAAAACCGACACATGCCATTCCCAAGGCTGGCCTGCTGTGGAAAAGGTCCTGATCCTGTAATAAATCTGGAAAAAGGGGGCAGCCCCACTTGTGACAATGCCACAGGTAAGCTGAAAGGCTCTTTCCTGGAGTCCCCTCCCTCCTGGGAGGCGTTTCCCCCGGTTATCAGCAGCACCGTCCTGGGCTTGATCCCAGGTGAGAAAGCAGATGCATACTCGGGCTGACAACATTTCCATTTCCTCGATGAGGACCACTTACGAGCTGCCTTTAATCATTGATGAGTATGTCTCATTCTGTCTGCTGCACACAGTTTGACTGTGGCTTTGACAGCTTTCTGACACTCTGCAAACAGCTGCAGTAAGAGTTTGACAATGTCGTTTACAAATGAGGCGCACACGGTATGAACAGAGCGATGGACATGCTCTGAGTAATATGATAATGGGATGGCAGACTGTATGGAAAATAAGATTGGAATGAGATTGTATCACCCCGTAGGAGAGGTAAATTCCTAGACAGAGGGAAGAGTAGCTAAAATGCATCACTTTTAATCATGAAAACCCCATCTTCCCCATGTTTTCTGGAACGGTGGCTCTGGGGAAGGGGGGCTACCCCGCCTTTCCCTATCACTGCTGCCGCCCCTTCCCACTGCTGAGTACAAACCATCCACATCACATTGTTCCTCCAACCAGGTCTGAGCTTCCTGAGAGTAGCCTCCTCTGTCTCCATCTCCAACAGAGAGAACAGTACTTTATATGTTATCATATGATCAGTGCATCTCTGCTCACATTGCCACTATCCATTCTTTCTTGAGAGCAATAAGCTTCGGAACATTTGTATGTGTATATGAATTTCTTAAAAGGGATACATATATGTACATATACATATATGAACACGTGTGTGAGAGTGTGTATGCCTCTGGAATATGAATGTGCTATGGGATGGCTTTGAGATCTGAGATTTGATGTGCATCATCCCTTTCACTTGACAGAGCGAATTTAAAAGAAGGTGTATAAACGATTCGAAATCATCAGTTCTGAAGGGTCGGTCTTCACCATCGAGACAGGTCACATAGGTGAAACACTCGGAAGCTTTGGCATCCCTTCATCATGCATTTTTAAAAAATAGACATTACTAATTTAGAGCAATTTAGGGTCACAGCAAAACTGAGAGGAAGTTATAGAGACCCCACAGGCCTCCTGTCCCCATATAAACACAGCCTCCCCCACCATCTGCATCCTGCCCCAGAGCTGGACACTTGTTAAGACTTGTGAAACTGCATCGACTGCCACCCAAAGGCCACCACTCACGTAAGGGTTCATGCTCAGTGGGCACACTGTACGGGTTTCCCGAAATGCATAGCGGCTCTAGTCACTACCGTGCTAGCATACAGAATGACTGCCCTGCCCTACAGTCGGGGCCCCACCTAGTCATCCCTCCCTCACCACCAACCCTGGCGACCTCTGATCCTCAGACCGTCTCCACAGCCCTGTCTTTTCCAGAATGATAGAGTTGGAATCACACAGATGCAGCTTTTAGAATGTATTTTTTTTTCAGTTAGTATGATGCATTCATGTTTTCTCCATGTTTTTCATGGCTCTATCACCCTTTCCTTTGGCACTGGGTAATAGTCCATCGCTAGGATGGACCCCAGTTTACCCACCACCTATTGAAAGACGTCTTGGTTTCTTCCAAGTTTTGGCAATATGATCAAAAACCTCAGTGAGCATCCATGTACAGGCTTTTGGTGGACGTAAATTTTCTGTTCCTTTGGGTAAATACCAAGGAGCGAAGTCGTTGGATCACATGGTAAGCACCAGGCATGTTTAGTATTATGACAGCCGTGTCACCTTTTTCCTTACATTGTTTATTTTTTCTGTTCCATATAAACTTAAATGCTGAAGTATATTTAATCCAGTGTTTGATAAAGTATTATGAATTAACAAAACAGTTTTATCTTATTATGAAAATATATTCCCAGTGTCTGTTTTATGCAGTAATATTGATACCTTTTGAGTCCCTTATGTCAGAGAAAGACACCTATAAAGGAAATCTCTTGGAAATATCATTACAAGAGCATATAGCATAACTGAATACAGAAAACAATATCAAAATCATTACAATTTAATAAATGATATGAAATGTCAATATATAAAACGTGTAAAACATTGAAGCCTACCACAGTGTGCCATTTCAGTAAATGAAAGACATTCTGAGGTGCAATATTTTATACTAAAGACACTTCTGATTTCATTTTCATTTTCTACCATTCCATTGTCATGAATTATTTTATTTTTTATTGATTATATTTGATATACAATATTGTATTGGTTTCAAGTACATAACTAGTGGTTCAACAGTTACCCATATTATTAAATCCTCACCCCAACTAGTGCAATTACTCTCTGTCAGCATAGGAAGATGGTACAGAATCATTGGCTACATTCTCCATGCTTTATTATTATCTCCATGACCAACTTACATTATGACTGAACATTTTTGTGCCTGTTTTTTCCCCTCACCCTCCCCACCAACTCACCAAAACCCCTCCCACTTGGTAATCACTAGTTACTTCTCAGTGTCTATGAATCTATTGCTATTTTGTTTTGTTTTATTTTTATACTCCACAAATAAGTGAAATTATGTGTTATTTGTGTTTCTCCACTGTGCTTATTTCACTGAGCATAATACCCTCTAGCTCCATCCATGTTGTTGCAAATGATAGGATTTCTTTCTTTTTATGGCTGAATAATATTCCATTGTGTATATGTACCACATCTCCTTTATCCATTCATCCACTTAGGTTGCTTTCATATCTTGACTATTGTAAATAATATGGCAATAAATATAGGGTTGCATATATCTTTTTGAATCAGGGATTTTGTTTTATTTGGATAAATTCCTAGAAGTAGAATTACTGGGTCTGGGTTTTAGAGGAACTTCCATACTGCTTTCCACAATGGTTGCACCAATTTGTAGTCCCACCAGCAGTGTAGGAAAGTTTCCATTTCTCCGTATTTTCACCAACACTTGTTATTTCTTGTCGTTTGGATAGTGGCCATTTTGACTGGTGTGAGGTGATATCTCATTGTGGTTTTATTTGTGTTTCTCTGATGATTAGTGATATGAAGCATCTTCTCATGGGCCTGTTGGCATCTGTATGTCTCCTTTGGAAAAATGTCTGTTCATGTCCTCTGCCCATTTTTTAATTTGGTTATTTGGTGTTTTGGTGTTGAGGTGCATGAGTTCTTTATATATTTTGGATGTTAACCCCTTATCAGGTAAATTGTTTAAGAATTATTTCTTTATTAACAATGCCATTTGGTGAGTCCTTCCCTTGTACCAGGTAGTGATCCAAGAGTTTGAATCCATTGCCCTACTGAATGCTCACTGAGGTAATGGGCCTTAAATAACTTGGGCAATGGTTTACATTCATTAGGCAGTGGATCTGGGGATTGAACTCAGGCCATCTGAACCCACTGCCCTCAGCCCTACCCTCTGCACATGTGGAATCTCATTGCCTTATAAGCGCATTTCAGAGGCTTCCCAGATGATGTTTAAGTGAGACAGCATCAAATAAAAAAATAAATATGTATCTTCATTACAGAAGATTGGAAAAATGTAAGATGCAACAATCAGTGAAAAACAAAATGGTTCTAAAGGCTGTATACACCATCTACATAACAGCACACGAGTGGGAATCAAAACCAGGCTCTGTGCAGTCTATGAACAAAATTCTCTGTGGCTTTAATTCATTTATTAGTAAGGAATACATAGCTCAGCCAATGTTCAGCAAAAGAGGAGCAGCCACAGAATGGTGGCATTATTTTGAAAGTCATTAAGTGTAAATAATATATTTAAGACATTAGCAACCATAGAAAGCACACATCCTGGAAACAGATGAAAAATATTTGAGAGAAAAGAGTTATAGACTGTATATAATGGAATAGAAGTGTGAGCCTGGCTCTTCTGGATATTCAGGGTGAGCTGACCAGAACTGTCCCTTGATTTACATCATTAGGTGCCTGCCACGCTCATCATGCTTATTGCTGGGCTGTGTTGCAAATGGGAATCGCTTAGCTAATAAGAAAGCCTCATTGAGACTGTCTGCATCTCAGCTAATGACTTTCTTGGATTTGGCAAATTATTAAGGTCTCACTCACCTCCCTCAAGAACATGAGGCTCCTATTGTACATGAAAAAATGAATCAAAACTGGGTTCATGATTTGCTATCACATAGGCCAGTTAGTGAAAGCAAAACGGAACAGGTGCAACTACATCATTAGAATCCTTAATTTAGTTACCACTTTAAAATCAAGACATCGGTTATTAAGTTGGAAAATTATCAAGTCTCATTTCTCTTTATTTTTTTTCCTTAGTGCTGCATTATTTTCTCCAAGCAGTAAGTTAAGGGAAGAAAGGAGATTATTCTGCTAAAAAAGATGATTAGGGAGAACGTTAAAATAAGTGCCAGAGGGAACATTCTATAGATGATGGACCCTGTAACCAAGAAGTGGAGACTTCAATTCTTGACGTTTATTCACATGCCCCTCGGCATTCTGACACTGTGCCTCACCTCTTCTTTTATAAAATTAAAATAATAAGGCATGTCTAGTCTTCCTGGTGACAGTAAGCTTGCCTAAGATTTTATGTGACAAAGCACATTTTTAAGTAAAATGTGCAACTGCAAATAACGTGAAAGATCAGCTTTAAATTCCAGTTCTTCTTCTTGTTTCCTTTTTATTTATTTGTTTATTTTTTACTTACAGTATGCTTTTATTTAAATGATGATCAAGGACAGAAGCAGTAAAAGTAGTCGAAGATAACAGAAACCCAAACAGTGATTCCCCAGTGGGGCAGGGAGGTGAGATGTTGAGAGGATGAGGTGTGTGGGGTAGACTGACTGGGAGGTAGCAAGGAGGCCCTTCAGATCTGTAGCTTGATCTAAAGCTGGTCGGAGGTTACACGAGCTCATGTATATGTAAAATGTCATCAAGATGCACACTGAAGATTTAACTTTTCATGTAGAAATCATCATTCCCTTTCCCTTGAAAGGAACATGTCTGCTATGTCCTAAAGAGAAACATCCCAACATTTACTGGCATCCAGAACTCAGTATTTTTCTTCTCATTTGAGATGTAACAGAAGTAGCAGGTCTCATATTGTTTTTAATATCAGATACTTGGTTTAAAAAATGCCATCACTTTCTATCTTATGCTTTTCACAAATTCTTCAATTTTGAAAAATAAGGAAGAAAAATATGTGTACCCAAAAGAAAAAATATGACAAGAAGCCAGTGGTGTTTGGGGGCATAAAAGGACCTTTTCCAGACCCTCAGATCTCTGAATGTGGAAATGAAGTGGCTGTAAGGCTACATAAGGACATTTTTCCCAAATCCAAGAGAAGCTCAGAGAAGTAAGGCTTTCCTTACTGCCAATGTTGGTAGCTAGAGTGACAGAGCTCTGCAAGGGATTGGGAGCTCCACTAATCCTTCCAATAGTTTGCTGTGGGTAAAACTGCAATATTTACAGAATCTCTCACCTGGCCTTAGCACATCTCCATATCAATAGGTGATTATAAGGGTGGGGGGGAGCAAGGGCATATTTGGACCAGAAAGGTGTGGTGGGGCCCCTTTTTGCAGCCAGGTTGTGAGAGACACAGGGGAGCAGAAGTGGATGACTGCTTGTACACAATCCAAGGGTCTCTCCCACTTTATTTCTCCCTTTGACTGATTTCGGCTTCAGAGGTTATTTGCCCTGGGCTGACAAAATATTTTACCCCCTGGAGTTACAGTTGCCCTTGCATTATACTCAATAAGGTAAGGTTTTTACACCTTGGGAAACACCCCTAACAAATGATCAGAATTTAGAGATTTCCAAAGGAGCATACATGTTTTCTGAATCTAGGAAAAGGGTGTGTCAAGAAGCTTCCAGGACTAGTGGACTAGGCCAGCTTTGTTTCTCCACTGTCTGTAAGCATCACACTGACACACTTGCAGAATCAACACCCTGAGACTGCTGCTGCTCTAGTTTCTCAGCTGCAATGACTGGGGTCCTCGGTGGCATTTCTTCCACTGTCTTTTAATTTCAATCCTCTAATTTCAATGAGAAGCAATGGCTTCTCATTTTCTACTCCAGCTTGCTTCTGAATTTGCATTTTAGTCCACTTTCTTCTGATATTTTACAGTGCAGGCTGCTTTCTCCTTCTTGACCACCACATCCCAATATTTTTTTCTTTTTTCACCGCAACAAAGAATTGAAAGGCAGAGACACAGTAGCAAAGCAGAGGGAAGTTTTATTGAATGCGCTCCAAGGGGAGGAGCCACCCAGAGTCAAGGGAGACAAAGGCCCCGAACATTTAGGCAGGAGGCTTATGCATTGCATTCTGGCTAGGAGGTGTCTCTTTGACTGACAAGGTGGTCTTATTTGACTGACAGGTCCATCTATACAGTGTCCCTCTCAGTGAGCACATCCCTTCTGCATGCTGAGGTGTGATTTGGGCAGTTCTAGCTCTGTTCAGTTGTCCCCATGTTGGGATCTGGTTGGGGAGGAAGTTATCTTCCTGCAAAGCCTTTACCGTCCTCACAGGGACCCCCTGCCTGGGAAGGGTTTGGGCAGCTTTCTCCTTGAACCTTATCGTCCCCTTTTCTAGCTGCTAATGTCTACCTTCCTACCTAACATTCCGAACACTCTCATGATCAGACCATTGCTTTTTAATCTCCTCCACTGTTTTCAGTTCCCTTGAAAATGCAACTTTCCAGGCCCCATTCTGGGTTCCTTCCTGTGTATGAGCCCCAAGCTGTCCCATTACTTCAATTATCACCTACAACACCAGTGATCTTTAACCTACTTCTTCAGTTCCACACACTCTCCTGGACTCGCTGCCATTTTTATATTGCCAGTTGGCAGAGCCGGCTTTATGTCATGCAACCTCCAGTCACAGAGGTGCCCACATACAGAAAAATCCTCTGCTGTCCTGTCTTAAAATTTTTACTTATTCTGCAACAAGGGCCCTGCATTTTCATTTTCTACTGGGCCTCATTATTATGCAGCCAGTCCTACCTACTGGCTATTTCCTCAGGCACGTTTCACAGATACCTCTGTGTGTCCGTAAATACCATTTTGGTACCATTTTATCTTCTACTTTTCAATATTCAAGTAATATCATCAACTTATATGCAGCAAAAATCTAGGTGATATTAATGACATCCTCCCTTACCAAACAAATAATTGGTCAAACTTTTACATAAATGTTATTGTCTGAGCTTGTTCTAACTCCAATTTCTTCTCTCAGATTTTGTCACTAGTTCAGGCCTTTATCCTTTATTTCCTAGAAAATCGTGACACCATTATTATTGCCATGTAGGACATGTCATATCTGACCTTAAAACAAACAATGGCTCCATATGGGCATTGCCACATGTGTTGATATGGGCCACATCGGTCCTTGATGAGCATTTCTCTGCACACCTCATTTTGTTCCATTTCTGCTACTGTGAACAATGCAACCGAATTCCAGGCACACTTAATTACTTGCTGCCTCAAAAGCGTGGCTTGGCAAATCCATGTGATTTTTTCCAGCTATGGTCATCCTCCTGAAAAGTCTTTGTTTAGCTTTTTCATCAATGGATTCCTCTGAATTCATCAAGAGTTGGTTTAAATGTCATCACTGCCATGAAGCATTTCTCTCCTCCTGGCATATGTATTTACTACTTTTTGGGGATCACCTAGCATTTTGTATAATTTCAGTTATAAAATATAATACTTGGATTGTCAAAGGAATGTGTCTTATTATGTATGTTTCATCATATTGTTTGCTTTATCACAAAGCTCAGCATAACATGGCAATAGATGTTTCCTAAATATTATTGCACTAATATTAGATATAAAATTAGCCAAAAATATATTATAAATTAAATTACATATTTATTCTATAATTAAATGTATACTTAGATATTTTAAATAGAATATTATTTTCTTAAATAAAATAATTCATACTGATTATAATTAAATGAATACACTATTATTTTATAATGGTTTTTACTACCAAAGAATATATTATACAACATGTATATGTATGCTATACAATATGTAACATACAACACTTTAGAAACATGAAAATATTTTTGTAGGTGAAAGTGCAAGAAAAACTGTATCAAGTAACCAAAAATTAAACGATAATAGAAATCCATGTCTTCTCATACCATAAATGGTTAAGTATATTAAATTTTTGCTTCCATTTATAAATTATGTATAATTATATATATATATATATATATATATATATATATATATATATATATATATAGTCGCATAAAATCTGTGAAGACGAAAGGGGTCAAATCAATACCACCTAATTCTAATGAGTCAAAGAATAGCAAGGGAGTTTAATGGCTTTCATTTTTGCTACTATATCTTTTCCTTTGTAAATAGACTTAATTTTTATAAGTTCACAGCAAAAATAAGAACAACATAGCTAGAGAGTCCTCATATAACCCCTGCCCTCACCAACCACCTTGTCCCAACCTATCAACTTTCTACACCAGACAGTACATTATCACAAGTGATGACCCTACAATGGCACCAATTACCATCTGAAGTCCAGTTTACATTAGGGTCACTCTTGCTGCTGTACACCCTACAGGCTCTGAAAAATGTGCGATGACATATATCTGCTATTATACTATTATACAGAATACTTTCACTTACCTAAAAGTCCTGTATGTTCTGTGTAGCTTATTTTAGTAATAGGGCAAATGATGGGAATGAGATAGTTTTGTCACATGAATAGGTACACTTTATACAGCACCTACTATGTGTTCAGAACTTTATCAAGCCATTTATACACATTTATTTTACTTCTCAAAATGACTTTACAACACGTACTTACTACTTGTAGTTCTTTAACTTATTGTTAAAACAGAGATTTTGGCTCAATTAAGCAAAAGTGTCAATTGATTGGGAGATTAAATAGTTTATGGAGTCCAAAAAAGTGATGTAATGTTTGTACCCTTCCATACAACAGTTCAAGTTCCTAGGATTTAAGGAAGAAGAGGAAGAGGGGAAAGAAAGGGGGCAGGGGAGGGGCAAGGAGGTGTCGTCATCCCATATGAGTCTCAGACCAATCAGTTCTCTGGAGAATGGAGAATCATCAGCTCTGGGGCCACGGCGACGAGGGGCTGGTCCGTGTATGCAGGGACTGTCCCAGGGGAAGGGAGACTCAGACGAGGTCTTCAGCCATCCAGATGCATTTCATCTTGGCTGCACGGATACATGTATCTTCTACCCCCTTCACTGACCACACATACATCTTCCTTTCCATATATCCAGTGCTATCATCCAACTAAGAAAAGATGAACTATTATCACCACACCAGCTCTTACTGCTCATTCTCACAGGAGAGGATGCAAAGTCATATCTTCACATAAAATTGACAATAGACAGCCAGCATTCCCCAAATCCAATGCCTGTGGATGACATCTCTTACTTTTAATTTCACACTGATATCTATATAGTCTTTTAAGAAATATTTTGAAATCTAATCTATACATTGAAAAGTGCCCAACATACAATACACTTGATGAATTTCACCAACCAAATATACCTGCTTAATTAGCACCAGGAACTCAAGAAATAGAACACGTAGCATTTTCCCAGAAGACTCTTGTCATATTCTCTTCCAAGTCATTATTCTCCAAGGATAATCATTATTCTGACCAATAACGATATGGGGTAGTTTAACCAGTGTTTGTAGTTTCCAAAAATGTGGATATATAGCATAAACCTACATCAGTTTTCCGGGGGTGCCATAAAAACATACGACATGCCAGGTGGCTTCAAATAAAGAAATTTACTTTCTCACCGTTCTAGGTGCTAGAACCCAAGACCCAGGCGTTGGTGGGCTGGATCTGTGGCTGGTCATCTTACCTGTGCCCTCACATGGGCTTCCTTCAGTGCTGTGTCCTAATTTCCTCTTAAAAGACATCCGTCCTACTGGATTAGGGCCCACATTAGTGACCTTGATTTAACTTATTCACCTCTTTAAACACCCTCTCTCCAAATACAGTCACATTCTGAGGCACTGGGGGTGGGGTCAGGACTTTAACGCATGAATTCTAGGAAGGGACACATTTCAACGCACAAAGTACCTCTTTTTTGTTCTGGCTTCTTTTGCTCACCACCATGCTTGTGCACTGCATGCAAATCACTGAATGTCACTGCAGATGCCATGCTCAAAGCTGTGTGTATTCTGTGGTGGGAATATACCACAATTCACACTCTATTGTTGAGGCAACTTGCATAGCTGTTAGTATGGGGCTATTCATTGTGCATCGCAAACACTCCCGCACATGTCTTTAGTGGACATATGGATTCACTCCTGTTGAATATATACTCAGGAATGGAATTATTATTGATTTACATTGGGTGAATGTGTTCATAAAAACAACAAACCTTGTCGCACTCATTTATATTCCTAAAAGCAAGTTATGAGTGCTCTGCTCCACATTCTAAAAAAAATACTTGGTATCCTGTATCCTTTAAGTCTCAGTTTTTCTGATGAGTGAACAAGGATAGAACATGACTTTTTAAAAGTTTCTTGTAAAAGAATGAAGTTGAAAATTTTTTATGTTAATTGGTCAGTGGGAAAAGCTCTTTTGTTAAGTTTTGGCTTGAATTTTTTGTTCATTCTTCCATGGGTTGTTGGTCATTTTCTTATCTATATATGAGTTCTTTCTCAAATACATGTTTATTTATTAAACATTTTAGATTCAGTTGATGTAAGATTAGATCCAGTAATAAATAAGGCAGAGGTCTCATGTACTCTCTGTGCAGTTTCCCCCAATGGGAACATCTTGTAGAACTGTAACACAATATCATATGCAATCGACAGGTCACACCAACTGGACGCACTACATTCACACAGCTGTGCCACGTGCTGCCCTTTACACCCCCCTTCCACACAGTTCTCCTCCTCCTTGAACTCAGACGTCCTGCTGACATTTTGGCCTCCTTCACTTTGCTTTTGAGCCCTGCTGAGTTTTTATTTCAGTTGGTGGCTTTTTCAGTTCTAACGTTTGCATTTAGTTCATTTTTATATATCTCTCTCTTTGCTATGACTTTCTATTTTCTTTTTCATTTGTTTCTAGTGTTTTCATCATTGTTTATTGAATCATTTTTATGATGGCTCCTTGAAAAGCTTTATCTGGTAATTTTAATATCTTTCTCACCTCAGTATTGACATCTTTTGATCGTCTTTTTCGTTCAGCTCTATATCTTCCTGGTTTTTGACATGATGAGTGATTTTCAATTGAAAAATGGACATTTTAGATATTATGTTACAAAACTCTGTATCTTATTTAAACTCTCTGGCTAATGGGTTTCCCCTGACGCAGCTCCAGCAGGCGGAGGGAGGATGCCTTTAATTCTGTTACTGTGAATGGAAGTCCCGTTTCCCCTCTCACCCCTTTGTCACCCCAGGAGGGGTGCTCTTCTCATTAAGAGTTGTGTCTATTTCTCCACATGGTCAAGGATGGGATTATTGTTTGCTATCCTGAAGGAATGCGAGTCCTGAGCCTCGGCTTCCTGTAGATGACCTGAGTTAGTGCAGACCAGAACTCCCCAAATGAGTCCAGCCCAGTAGCTAATCTGAAGAATGATATGCTAAATAAATGCTTATGTATAAACCACTGACATTTGGAATAGTTTAATATTCAGCAAAAGCTACTCAGTTTCATGATGTCAGTGAAAATAGTGGAATAGGAAGTCCTAAAGATCTGTCCCTCCCAAAACCCCAAAATAGGAGCAAAAGTGTCAGAACAAACTATGCCAGAACCCTGGAAAGCATCAAATATCTATAGAAACTAATTGAATGTTCCAAGAAAAGGATAACTGAAACATAATGAGAGCTTTGGGACATTTCAACTTAGGCCCACCCCTGACCCCAAAACAGCAGTCTCCGTTCCCCATGTGTGCGCCTTCCTAGAGAGAGCAAACAGGACCTTGTTCACAAGCCCTGAGTTTGTCTTCTTTGAACTGTCTGGCAGTTCTCTGAAGGATCCAATAGGGTAGTTGTCTCTGTTTTACCTAACGTTGGACTCAATAAGGACAGAAAAAAAGATTATGCAGAAGATATTCCTAGAAAATATTGATAGGAAAATGAAAATGCCACTTCCAAGAGCAACAAAAGATTGCAATTGGGGAAAACAGCAGGTATGCTAAACCACATTCACATAATGTTATTACAGTGTTTTGGAATTGTCATATTAGTTCTTGTTATTAATATCTTATTGTGCCTAATTTATAAATTAAACTTCATCATAGGTAAATATGTATAGGAAAAACATAATATATAGAGTTTGGTACAATCTGCAGTTTCAGACATCCCCTGGGGGTCTTGGGATGCATACCTGTGCATAAGGGGAAACTTTGGCACGAGGTTCCCCTTTTGGGTGATGAAAACATCTTGGAATTGACAAAGTTGTTAATGCACTAAATGCCACTGGATTTTACACTTTAAAACAGTTAACCTTATGTTATAGGAATTTCACCTCAAAGAAATACTAATTGATTCAATTTTGTCTTTAGATTATTTGAATGTTCTATGTGCCAGCTAGGCCCTGGCTAGAAATACTCATTAATGTTAACTGCATTGATAATTAAATTCTATTTTTAAAACACCTTGCACACCTGAAAAAATCCCTCTTGTTCCTGGTGTCCTACCCATGTTATACAGGAGTGGGTTTCATTGTTAAATTTTTTATTACACTGAAAGATGCATTAAATAGGGGGCAGCTATGATGACTGGGTTTTTCCATTTCTCCTTTATTTCTTTCACTTTATATATGTATAAAATGCTGTACATATAGAGCAAATATGTGTGTGTGTGTTATGTGTATACTGACATATATTTTACAGAGGTGTGATTTTTATGCTATGAAATACACTTAAGTGTAGAGTTCAATTTTGACCAATACATAAATCCTTTATATTTGTGTCACTATGTGTGCAATGCTATCACATCTTTTTCCCTTAGATGTTATTTCACCTGCTCTGTATTTTGCTATTCAAGTGAAACAAACCTGCATTTTTAAGAGGTCAGTGCTCTGCCTTAAAACACTGCCATGGTGCTTCTTGGTTTTAACACTGAACAAAGGATTTCAAAGACGTGCCGATGTGTGTTACAGACCTCGGTTTCCCATGGAGCCCCTTTCACTTGCTTCTCTGAATGTCACAGAAAGCCTAAACTAGCCCTGTGATAGGTCAGCTTCTGGGTTGTATAGTATAATTTATTAAGTCCATGTGGAAGCATTCCTCACTTGGATTAATTAAACATCTGCCTAAACAGAGCACAGATGCATAGGAACTGGGAAAAATCTTTTTGAGAATCAGTCCATAGAAATGGTAGAAAGATATTTTCTTCAGCTCTGACTCCCTTACTTTCTTTCTGGATCTATGTATCCATGCTGTATATATGGGTTACTAAACGAGAGCTATTGTACAATTTGGAAGACAGCCTCTTCCCAAACTGTGAGAATTACTATTTTGATTTCAGTTAGCACTGTAACTAGTTCTCCAATAAACAATTTCAATTTTTCTGCAGACTCACATATGAAGATAATGATAAAAAAATAAAGTGCTAACTATATGCCATGCACAGGTCCAAGAACTTTACATTCGCTAGCTCATTTAGTTCCCACAATAACCTACATATGGTATCACGGTAGGGCACAGAAAGGTGGTACAAGGTGTCCAGGCTGCACATCTATGAGAGAGAGGCTAGCTTGTAAGACTGAGGTAAGAGTTAAGAGCTGGTATTGCTGAGGATTCAAACCCAGGTAATCTATCTCCAGAAAACAGGCTCTTAGCCACTCCTTTTTTCTATCCCCTTTCTGTTCTTTATTAATATCAAAGATTTCTAAGGAAATTAGTTCACTTTCCTCCTTGAATGTGATGTGGAATCCCTTGTACAAAGTAATGTTGTGTTTAATACCGTATAAAGAATATGTGCCGACAGTCTCATAACATTCAGGGGAAGCTGTTCAAATACTGTTTGCACCTGCAGAATATGTCGGGGCTCAACTCTTTACACATTTCTTCAGTCTGATGATGTCACAGGAGTCAAACTCAACTTCATGGTTTGATGCATAACAAATAGAGTGACCACATACTTAATATCCAGTCAAAACACTTGAGAGTAAAAGGAGATGATTAATCATATGCGGAGGAACCGAGTCACACTGTCTGTGCCGGCCGCACCGAGGTCTATGCTCAGGTGCCACCTGATTCATGACAGCTGCTTCTTATGACAAAGTCATTTTGGGCCTGAAATGGCAACTCCAGATACACCAGAATCAGTCTTGGGCTGTCAGGATCGCTCTCCATGTGTCTCACTTCAAAAACTTTGCCTTGCTGCAAAACTATGGGGAGTCCTGTGTCAGCCTCCTGCAGGGCTTGCCAGAGCCCTCCATCAGGTCTGCAGAGTCCATGGGCTGATATCCTGAGTCCTCAGTCACACTGAAGACCCTCCTCGCTCTGGACCACATTCAAAAATGGCAGCTTTTGGAGACTTCCTTTGAAAGATTTAGTGTGGAACACATAACTGTCATACATGCTGCTGCCAAAGCTAAAATGAACCATCAGGCGTTTTAAAGGTAGGATTCATCTTTTTCTTCCTTCAGGGACGATTTTACAACATACTGTAGACCATTGAACCCCTGGAAATTCTCCTGTGGACAAGGCAAATACTACAATTTCAATTATTGTGCTGGGAAAAATGACATGGGCACAAGCCAAACGCCTTATTCTTTGTCAAGAAATTCAGGAAATAAAGATCCGTCATCTCACAGAGTAGAATAGTTTCAATTTATTTTGTACCCACTATATACCAAAAAAAGTACCAACAACTTATCTGCGTGTGTTGTGATAATAATTTCATAAACAAGATGTATTTACATGTGTGTGTTTTGTGTTCTAGGACACTGTACTGTGTACTCCAGAAAATGAAGAAATGGTGATTGAAGACAGCGAGCAGTTTTTCCTTGTGGCCATTAGACAGTTGTACAATTAGAAATCATGCCAGCGCTGTATAAATCTGATGTTCTAGTCTTTAAGTATTATTTCTTTAAGGAGCTGTGTGGCTTCTATGCTTTTTTTGTTTCTGCATATTTAGACACTATTTTGGAAAAGCTTATTTATGGTAGAACAACAGTTTGACTTCCAGTCACAAATTTTGCTTCATCAGTTTAGGGCAGAACCAGTCTAATCAAAGTAGCCAGTAAAAGAATTTTAACTCTAGTACTGTATTTGAATCAATAGAAAATTAAATATCTATGAGTCCTCACTGATGTAAAATTAATAATAAAATAAATAAACACACAGGAGAGAAGATATAACTCTTCCTTACAGTAGAAATCAATGAAAAAAATGTATAAGGAAAGAAGAAAATGGAGAATCACTATTAGGTAAATACCAAGGTAAACACTGCACAAGACAGCCCATGGATGGCTGCCCAGATTAGATGGGGAAGTTTGTGAAAGAAGATACAGGATTTGCAAAGTCTTGAAATACCTCCCTCGAGGTGTTTATTAACTACAAAGGGAGAGAAAAAATAACTTTGCCTGGCATGTACCAATTCAAACAACTGATTAGTATAATAGTAGTGTATGCCGACATCATTAATCCCTTGATATGATGCGCTGAGAAGGATATCATATCTTTACCAAAAATGCATTAACACATTCAAATCAGTACTATTCGAAAGTGTCAAGGTCATTAAAGACAAGGAAAGACTGAGACATTATTACAGACTAGGATAGACAAAGGGAAGATAAAAAATGCACTAGGGATCCTGGATATGAATCAGAATTGAAACAGAATATTATTTGAATAATTGGTTATTTAAAAGAAATGGATGCTAGTGTTTAAAAATGGTTTATAATAGTTTTAATTTTCATTTCAGGCTCTTGATAATTGTACTATGGTTATGCAATATATTAGTAGTAGTGGTACAGATGACATATATAAGAGATTATTTGTATTAAATCTCCAACTACTCTGTAAGTTTAAGATTAAAACTTAGTAAAAGAAAAAAAAAACTATCAACTCCTCAAAACAAATTGCTTTGACTATTTAGAGAAACATCATATCACCTGGCTGGGAGAATCGCATTTGCAATGTGCACACTTTACTCTGGGCACATGCTGGTCACTTAGCATCCGTTTTCTCATTTAATCCTAATGACCCACTCTGAGAAGCACCACTATTCCCCAGTTTAAAGATGACAAAGCTGGGCTGAGACAGTTTACATGATAATAAATATCAGAGATGGAGATTTTCCTTGTATGCTTCTGATTTCAAGAATGAGTTCTTTTTACTGTACCATTTTGTCCAATGATCACAAATGCTTACTGAAAAACAGAATCAGATTAAACTCTTAATGTATAAAAATATTTTGAAAGTACATTGTAAATTAATGCATTCTAGGATAATAATCATATTTGGAGTTTAATATTTGAAACATTAGATCTATAATTTGTCTATCTAAGGTGTTTAAATGAAGATTCTGCCCTCTTCTGAAATAGGTGGATTAGAAATACTCTCAAATGAAGTCTTGGAATTGGTACTTATAATAAGCATCCTGGGAGTGAAGCACCTACACTAAAAGCTGATAAATACTGTTATTATTGCTTACTGTATATATATATATATATATATACACATATATTGTCTCTAGCAAAATTTATGTTTTCCCTATGAAATGTGTTTCTGTATCTTAGATGCACCCCTGCACCTCATTCCACAATGCCGACAGCAAGGGAGGTTTGGCGATGTCTCAGGGCCCCATCTTCTGCCCATTTCATCTCGCCTGAGCTTGTACTATCCTTCTGAACTGTTGCTGTTCCAAACTTGCATGTCTTCCTTGTGCCTCTGGGACATCAGTATTAAAGTGCAAACTTCATGGAGGTAGTACTTAACGGAAGAAAAACAAAAGGGGGAATTTCATTTAAAACTTAGAGAAAAACTAATCTTAAAATGCCTTTTAAGATCTCTGTTTATGTCTTGTGTGTTTATATGTGTCTATGCATGTATATTATAAATAAGGTGTTTTTCTATCTTCAGCTGGTATTACCAAAATTAATTTATAAAAAGAGCTCTATTTAACTGGCTTGAAAAGTAAGTGCTTATATAAATTAAATTCTTAGAAATATCATAGAAACTAACCCACTTGTTTTTCAGGTTCATGTGATCTGGGAATATATGCAGTACAAAAGCAAGTTTAAGGTTGTTGTAAAATAGGTACATCTTTAGCATTGTCAGCATTAAATATAAAACTTTTATTCTACCTAGCTATACTAAAAGTCCAATAATTAATGTTATCTCTGTTACAATATTTGTCAGCAAGAGAACAGATTAGGATGATGGCTGATTGTTTAATGTGTCATGAAGTTTAGTGGGTAATCTAAACATAACTATTCAGAACAAATAAATCAATGTAATTAGGATAAAAGGTTTTTAGTGAACTTTTTAAATAGTTTCCCTAAATCTTTTTAGTAACCTGAAAATTTAAAGTTTCAGTAAGTTTAATGATAAGTGAAGTTAAATTCACTATTTAGATCACTTCCAAATAAGAATGATGAAACATTTACTGAACATAGGTTTATCCACTTCTGGCTCTTATTACAGATGAACTAAGATAATTGGATTTATCAGTAAATACATTTCATGCCACACTGCAAAACTGTATACAAGAAGTCTTTAGAAATTACAAAGTGTCATCAACCTAAAAATGCTGATTGATTCACAATTGATTACATGGTTTTCACTAGAAATTTTCTTTCATCTGATGAGAGGACAGAGTTTTCTTGGACTATTGGTTGGCTTTGAGAAGTAATTGTAAAGGTTTTTCTTTGTTCTTTAAAGCAATCATCTTTTTAAAAAAGAAGAAAAAAGAAGAAACAAGGATTTTGTGTTTTATCAAAGTAATTCCCTTTTGCTGTTTATATCTGAACTGATCAGTGAATCTTCTTGATATTAAAAGATCTATTTTTGCTCGGAATCATGTGGCTTTCTGTATTTGTCTCTAAAATCTACTGTCACCACAGTTATGTGGATTATGAAGTATTGTTTCATAACGACCTACTATCCTATTTGACCTAGTGTTTAAAAACCTTTTGATGTTTTTGACAAACTTCCCAAAATAATTTTCTAAATAAGCTCTTTTTGACCTGCAATAACTTTGGGTTTTTCAGAGGGTCTCTAAAACATCTCAAAGGATTTGTTCTCTCTCCTTACGTAAAGTGAGATGCTAAACTAATTAGGCTTATTCAATATGTTGAATTAGATGGGAAGCATTGTCAAATAAGTGACGATAACTTTCTTGGCTTATACCATATAGATGAGTGATATTAATACAAATATTCTAGAAATTATATGAAATCCTGGAAATATGAAATGTCTTGGTATGTTGTTACCAGTGCTAATCCCAGTTATCTTAAAATGTTTTTGTTATAGAAATAACTAAATTTCTTTGTCAATTCCATTGTAATGAACTATCCTCAGATCTTTAATATGGACATTTTTAAGTCTTCTGTCATTTACACTTACTGATTTTGTTGGAGGATTTTTGCAAAAGTGTACCTACCAGAGTGATTCATCCCTAAAGAGATTCATGGAAGAAGATATGACAAAAGATCTGATTACTGTGAGATCATAAAGTTTCAACAGCTAAGAATTTTCAGAACTAATGGAAAAACTGGATTCAAAAGAATAAAATTAATAACATGGAATTAAATGAACTAATGAGAATGATTACAATTTCCTTGATTTTTTTTTTGTTAGTTTAAAATACTTCTGGTTCTTTGTTTTCCAGATATGATGAAACCTCTCCTCTTAAGCTATTTTGTAAATATACTGAATTTAGTAAAATTTACCTTTGTGAACAAAGATGAGGCATTTATCTTCTTCTTTCAACCTGATACCTGCAGAATTTGGAAACTTTTGAGTGTTCTTTCTGATGGCAAAATAATGTATTATATGCATAAATTCAATGAAAATCTTTTCTCTTTGAAACAGAACATAATTACAAAGATTGGCTGTATTAGCAAAACTTTAAGTGAATTGTCATATTTAAGAGTGATGTGTATAGACTTAAATATAGCCAGGCAGTCTTAAGGGATTAAGACTGACTTTCGTGGAGGCAGTAAATTCCTGGCCTTAGAAGCTTTTACATATTCAATCTGAGGCTCCTAATAAAGAGTTTCAGCAAAGTAGTCTTGAAAGAGCTTATATGGTCAATTACTATTCTTGTTACACTTACGGAAATAACAGGGTAAGCTGTACCTTGTACACACTCTAGTAGTCTTGAAAGAGCTTATATGGCCAATTACTATTCTTGTTACACTTACGGAAATAACAGGGTAAGCTGTACCTTGTACACACTCTCCCAGCTAAGGGAGGCTCCACCTGGCAGCTGGCCCTGCACAAGCACTGGAGACCTGACCTGAACAAACCAACAGGAGGCGTAGCTGACGCTGAGGCCGACTGCTTTCCCCGGAGACACTGGATCAAGGCTTCATGCTTTAACTAAACGTAAAACCCTTTCTTCTTCCCTTTCTTTTATGTTACATTTCCCTTCCCTTTCATTGGCCTGGAAAGAAAACACCATCATTTGTATATCCAAGGCCATTGCTAAGAAATTTAGAATATTATTATTTTTTTTAAATTTCAGGTTGTGATAAAACCTAACTGAACCACAGTCCTTTAGTCTGTTAAACTGTTTGCCTTTAGATTTGGGCTCATAGTTGAGCAGCGATATACAAACTGTATTTATTCTTTCATTTTGTTTTTTATAACCATTTTTAAGTGTTGTGCCTGTTGCCTGTCAAACCTTTGTGGAAGTGACACCCAGTGAGGTGATGCTGGCTCAACCCTTGAAGATGATCTCAGTGCTTTTGACCTTGATAAAACACAGACTAGAAATGGGAAATGCCCGAGAGGTCCCCCTCCTGCCCTTCCTTGTTGTCAGTGTGGCCTCAAACGGTACCGAATCACTATTACTTTCCCTTCAACATGAGACGTGACATCCAGGAAAGGTCCTGACCCCAAGAGAAAAAACTATTAAATATGGAAAACCTGACTTGATCAGGATGATTTTGAGGAAATACCTTGGATTAAAAGGGCAAAATGTAAAGATGAATAAAGGAAGCCTCAATCTAAGTGGAGTTGGGAAGCCCCTCCCGCTCCCAGCAGCTTACACAGTCCAGCAGAAGGACCTCCCTCCATCTCTGCCACAGCAGGCTCACAGAGCCCACAGCCAACAAGAGGCCGCCAGGGCCCTGAACTCTCATCAGTGAGCTTTTGTTCGAAACAGCCCCTCCCAGCTCCCTCCTTTCCTCTCTGAAAGGACACTTTCCTGTTCCATTCTCCTCATTCTGCCTCTGGTTCCCTACAGCTTGCAAGTCCTGAACTGCAATCCCTCTATTAGTCCCAAATAAACACAGTTTTGCTCTGATAACCTTCATTGCTTAATTTTTAAAGTTCACAATACAAAATTTCTTCATCAATTGTGACATTAAACAAACACTTTCTTTGTCATCCAACCTTCAAAACTAACTTTATTATATTCCCTATGTCACTGGAGGGTCATTTCCAGAGACAGATGCAGGTCAGTGTGACCTTTGTTCCCATTTGACCGTAAAGATGTCATGTCTTTTCTAGTGAATTCTTGAAATCTCATGGTACACAGACAGTACGCAAAAATACTAAAAAGTTTCCAGTACTATCTGAAGTTCAGGCATCTGACCCTTGAACAATATGGGTTTGAACTGCCCACGTCCACGTATATGTGGATTTTTTTCAATAAATATATTGGAAATTTTTTTGGCGATTTGCAACAATTGAAAAAAACATTTTCTTTTCTTTATCTTATTTTATTGTAAGAATTCAGTATATAATACATATAAGATATAAAATGTGTTAATCAACATAAAAATATGTGTTTATGTTATTACTAAGACTCCATTCAACAGTAGGTTATTAGTACTTAAGTTAAGGGACAGTAAATAATTTATACATGGACTTTTGTCTATGTAGGGGGATCACATTGTTCAAGGGTCAGCTATATCCTTAAAATCATGGAACAAGAATTGTATGCTGCCCATTCCAACACTCTATATCCTCCACACTCCCATTACCAGAATAAATATATCAGATAACACTAAAATTACACAAATTATAAATATCAACTAGGGGAAATGGGAAATGTTCTTTTATAAAGCAGCATGCAATTAAAAACCTACTGACTTGCATTTGTGAACAGTGAGTTAATATATGTGAATCATACTGAAAAAGAGCAAATTTGTTCAATTCCCAAACTATGGAAAGGAGAAGTTAGAATAAGATCCAGTATCTTCCTTGCAATCCCGGTACTTTCCCAACACATTAAACCACTTATGCATACATGTGAAGTCATGTTTCTAGACTTCTTGAAAATGAACATACACATAATTGATTTATTTTTTTTACCATGAAACACTTCTTTAGTAATATCTACTAATATTTCATTATGTCAAGAATGATAGTGGTTCTGAGATTTAACTCTACTTGAAAATAGTTAGTACAGTTTTATGGATGCTGGCAGAAAAACGTGGGTCCTGGATCAGAGTCAAAGGACAGATTATTATTCATGGAAATAACAGTAGACAGATTATCATCAGTTTTGCTCAGTTTTCTGAAGCCTCAATTCCCATAAGGCAACACAAAGAGGGCTAGGGGATGTCTGCATTTGCAAAGTGGGGTTATAGGAGAGGAACCCCAGCTCTGAAGGACCGAAATATTTTACAATGCACAATAAGTACACTTGCAAAAATTTTCCACGGAGGAAACATTACAGTTATTAGACTATATGGTAAAGTAGCCTTCCCTCTGCTCTGGAGGAACATAAAATCTCTATCTTCCAAGGCTGTTTGGATTATAAACATCCTTGAAAATAAAAAAAGGCCTCAGTGCCTCTGTTCACCAGATGTGCAAAAACATGATAGACCCTTGGAGAATTCTCTCCCAACATAGCCTACCAGAAGACAGAAAGACAGAGTAACCACTTTTCTTGAACTACATAGCATTTGGGAAATTTAAAACAAGCTTATTTATAAATTTAAAACACCTATAAATATATGTATTTATACTATATATATTAAATGTGTATATGATCATGTATATATATTATGTATTTTATATATAAACATATCATCTGTAAATCATATACACCACATATATATCAGATAGTATATATAAAGGGAATGATTGGATTTGAATATATGCTGGTGATTTTTAAACTCTCTTCTGAGTCTTCTCTGTGCATCTGTTCCTAGTATTGTTAAACAGCCATTATACCATTTATATCTAATTAAATTATTTTCAAAAGCCCAAAGCACTCAAATTAATAAAAACATTTTCTGTGTGCTATGAAAACAAAATCCATTTTAGTAAAATGTCACATGCCTAGCAGTCCAGAAATACATTAAAATGAAAACAATCATATGAAGTGCCTGCTTTTGTCAACAAGATTGGATTTTGAAATAATGTAATGCATGTCCAATTAGCTAATGAGTATGAGCTAAATGAAGGGAAAACAATTTAATTGTTTTCCTTCAGGCCATGGGAATGAGCAAAATAAACACAAGTGTTATATTTACTTACACATAACTGGATTGAACATTAGATGATCTAATGGACAGGACTGTTGAATCTCAAGAATTACAGTATCTTTGGGTGTAATCACTCAAGAAAATGTGAACTATAAACTTGCTCCTCATCTTCCACTGCAATTTTTTAAATAGAGTATCAGAAGTGAAAAATTCTTGCTCATAATTACCTTGTTTATTTTGTTTCTATTAAGAAAACAAAGTATCAAGAATACCTAATATCTAAACACCTACTTAGTGGCAAACAACTTACATGCTTCTGCTCTTAATCCTTACAAATATTCCTGGGGTAGGTATTTCTATTTGTATTTTACAGATGAGGAAACTTGAGGTCTGGTCCAAGAAGACTTACACACTTAAACATGTATATCTCTAATAGAGCATGAAAACACATAAGGCAAAAACTTCAGACCTGGAAGGAGATGGAGATAAATCCACTGTTATAGTTGGAGACCTTTATATGCTCTATCAGCATTTGATGGTTTGAGCAGGGAGAAAATCACTAGAGATACAGTTGACCTGAATATCACTCTCAACTCACTTGATCTAAAAAATTGATATTTATAGAATATTCCTTTCAACAATAGCAGAATACATTCTTCTCAAGCTCACAAGGAAAATTCACCTAGACAGATAGCATTCTAGGCTATAAAATAAACCTTGTATTTAAAAAAAATAGAAATAAAGTATGTTATCAGACCACAGTGGCATTGAACCAGAAACCAACAACAGAAATACAGTTGGAAAAATCCCCAATATTTGGTGATTAAACATAAACTTCTAAATAATACAGTTCAAAGACGTGTCAAGAAAATGTTTTAAAAATATTTGGAACTATACTGATGTGATCAATTAATGTACCACAAAATATATAAGAATATAAAATGAGGAAAACAGTCTATTCAATAAATGGTGCTGGGAAAAGCGAACATCTACATGCAAGAGAATGAAACTGGGTCACTTCCTAACACCACACACACAAATAAACTCAAGATGGATTAAAGACCTGCATGAAGACCTGAAACCATAAAACTCCTAAGAGAAAACAGAGGCACTAAATTCTTGGACATTGGCCTTAACATTTTTTTTCTGGATCTGTCTCCCAGGCAAGAGAAAAAAAGCAGAAATAAAAAAGTGGGACTGCATCAAACTAAAAAACTTGTGCCCAGCAAAGGACACCACTGACAAAACAAAAAGGCAGCCCTCTGAATGGGAGGAGATATTTGCAAATGAGTTATCAGATAAGGGGCTAATATATAAAATATATAAAGAACTCAGACAGCTTAATACCAAAACAAACAAACGGTCTTCATAAGCAATGGGCAGGTGACCCCCAATAGGGATTGTTTCCCAGAGAAGAAATACAGATGCCACCAGACACATGAAAAGACTCTCCACATCACTAATCATCAGGGAAATGCAAACTAAAACCACAGTGAAATAACACCTCACAACAGTCAGAATGGCCACTATCCAAAAGACAAGAAATAACAAGTGTTGGTGAAGATGTGGAGAAAAGGGAGCCCTCCTACACTATTGGTGGGAATGTAAATTGGTGCAGCCACTGTGGAAAGCAGTATGGAGGTTCCTCAAAGAACTGAAAGTAAGAATATGATCCAGTAATTCCACTTCCTGAAATTTACCCAAAGTACACAAAACACTAATTGGAAAAGACATATGCACCCCTGTTTACTGCAGCATCATTTACAATAGTCAAGATATGGAAGCAACCTAAGTGTCCATCAATAAATGAATGGATAAAGAAGAGAGCTGTGTGTGTGTGTGTGTGTGTGTGTGTGTGTGTGTGTGTGTAGGAATATTATTCAGCCATAAATAAAGTGAATGAACTTGCCATTCCTGACAACATAGATGGACTTAGAGAGTATTATACAAAGTGAAAAAAGTCACATAAAGACAAACACCGTATGATTTCATACACATGTGGAATCTAAAAAACAAAACAAATGAATGAACAGAACAGAAATAGGCTCATAAAAGAGAACAAACTGGTAGTTTCCATAGGGGAGGAGAGTAGGGGAGGGTGGTGGGGAGAAAAATAGATGAAGGGGATAAACAGGTACAAATTTCCAATTATAAAACAAGTCACGGGGATGAAAAGTCCAGCATAGAATATACAGTCAGTAATATAGTAGTATCTCTACATGGTGACAGAGGGTAACTACACTTATTATGGTGATCATTGTGTGATATAATATACATAACAGTCAAATCACTATAGTATACACCTTAAGTTAACTTAATAGTATGTCAACTATACTTCAATAAAAAATTGAACTAAATGAAAATTTAAATGAAACTTATCAAAATGTATGGATGCATCAAAAGTAACACTCAGATGTAAATTTATAGTACTATATGTGTACGTTACAAAAGAGGAAAGATCTTACATTAGAACAATATACGCTTCTGTGTGAGAAAACAGAGGAAGGGGAACAACTGAGCCTAAAGCAAGTAGAAGAAAAAAAGAGAAGAAATGAGTGATATTGAAAACAGGGAATGGAATCATTCAAGAAAAGCTGGTTCTTTGAAAATATCAATGAAACCGATCAACCTCTAAGCAGGCTGAGCAGTAGCCAAGCATTCACGTTACCCAAAGTTTACCCTCTGTCTTGGCTTCTGTCCTCCCCGCAGAGCAATCAGTAAGACAGAAGACCCCGCCTAAGGAGCCCCCCGAGGACCAGCTGAGCCCAGGGAGAGACGACGTTTCCTGCCGGACCACCTCCTGTGGCCTGCCTCCAACCCTGTAAGAGGAAAGCTTTTTTCCTGTTTGATTTTCAGAGGCTGGTAGAGCCTGTGAGTGGAATGATATCCCTATTGCAACAGACTTTTCCATAAATCTCTCCTTAAATAAGTCTGAATTTGTTTTTATTTGGCACCAAGAAAACAAAGACACCAATTACCATTATCAGAAATCAAAGCAATCACGTGGACATTAAAATAATCACAAAAGATAATAAAAGATTCTATAAACAACCCCCACCCTCAAATCTGATAACAGATGACACGGATGAGTTCTTTGGAAGATGCAAACTCCCGAGCCTCCACAAGAGGAAATAGATAATCTGAGCAGGCTTGTATCTATTAGAGAAATTGAATCAAGAATTTAGAACCTTCTAAATAAGCAGAAAGGGAACAAGAAGTTTTCAGGTAGGGGATGAGCATAAATGAAGATCTGGAGACCGCAATCAGAGGGCGAACAGGAAAGATGTAAGTGCTGATTAGAGCAGGGAGAAGACATCAGGAGAGACGTTCACCCTGAAGGAAGGTCCCGTGAGCTATTTCCTCCCCACTGAGCCCTGGAATGATAGGCCGGCATCTCTCCAGGGGGCGCTTCACGCTTCCTGGCATGAGGACAGACTCAGAAGAACCAGCTCAGCCAACTGCCAGCTTTTTGGGCCACCTAACAAGAGAAAGAGAAGAAAACCATTTGTTCACAAGCCGTGACATCTGAGCTTCCGTGGGACACCACCAGCGAGTAAAAGTACAAAGCAGTCGGCTTACAAAGAGCCCCTTTTCTGTAGGGTTGGGCACAGTGGGTGGCTGGGAGGCTGCCAAGATCTGGGGCTCATTCTGGGAGTTCAAATGGGGGGTGTGGTAGTGTGTCTACAGCATGTTGGCAAGCATTCACGTCACCACTTCCCCTTACTAATTAGTTATGATCCCAAATTAGTGCCATGTCATTTCCTTACTGTTCTATTCTGTTGTGGGTGATCTTGCAAGTTAATGGGGTCTGTGGTAAGTTTTTCTTCACTAGACAAGTAAAAGTCAATATTCTGACTTACTCTAGAACTAAAGTGGGGGTGTTTGGTGTGTGTGCCTGTGCTGGGGGTGGAGTAGTACTAGGGCTGTCATTAACTCAAAAATAAAAAAGCTCTCTTTACCAAGTGGCTTCTTAGATTCATGGATAGACTGAAGTTGTCACAGAGAAGTGGAAAAATGATCAGAGTAGGAATTAGGTAGATTAGCATGACTTCAAAGCAAGAAATTCAGGCTTTGAGAGTGCAGCAACCAGCAGCTTTCCTAGGGTTTTCCTCTCTTCCCCTCAATCCCGTCCACTGGTCATTCGATCACACACTAATCTAGGTATTGCTTTGGAGGGACTTTGCACTTGTAATTGAAGACTCCAGTCCATTGACCATACCATTTGGAGTCTGTCCAGGGGAGCCTGATCTAATTACATAAGCCTTTAAAGCCCAGGAGCAGCAGACAGAGAAGCTGGTGAGCTCCGAGCATGAGAAGTGCTCAAAGCTCAGAGCTGTTGCTGCTTTGACGATGGAGAGCAGTTCCCGTGCATCCTGAGAGCAGGTGTGACCCCACAGCCAGCCAACATGGGGACGTTGGTTCTACAACCACAGAGAGATGCCTTCTGTCAACAACCCCTGGTGCTGGGAGCTGGACTCTTCCCAGTTCTCCAGATAAGCTCCCAGCCTGGCTCACACCTTGACCCCAGTTTTGCAAAGGGGAGCAGAGACCAGCCCCGCTCCCTGGGACTCCCGACCCGCTCATTCTTATCAGCTGTTACGTTTGTGGGTGTCTGTTACACAACAACAGAAGACCCCGTGTTTGTGCATAATCTAGGTGATCTGTGTGTTTTCCAGTAAGAGCCATATAGTAGGCACTCAGTAGATAGAAGCTAAACTTTTTGTCACATTCTAAAGATATGCAGAAAACCTACTTAGGTATCTCTTTTAATTGGCTGAACTCCAACGAATACTTCTCTGTTGTATAAAAGGTGTGACTTCATTATAATTTAACAGAAACTTTTCTGAGTAATGAGTCACTCAGCTATTCTCTAAGATCCCTCCTTCCATGTTATTACCAGTCAAAATCCCTCTCAGTCTGACCATGTCTCAAGATTACTGGGAGTTTATGTTTCTTAGAAACTGTCAAGTGTCAAAAAAAACTTCTCCTGTACCCAGACTGCAAGGGAACAGGAACTTTATTCAGGCTGTTGCAATAGGAACAATGTTTTGGAGAGAATCTCCCAGATGTGATGAGTGAAAAAGGCTTTATAGGAGAAAGAAACAAAAGGGGCCAAGAGCCACCTCCGAGTCTGGGGGCAGGCATTGCAATCCTGTGGAAACTTATGTCCGAATCCAGGAATAACGGACACAAAGAAGGAATTCAAAGGAAATAGTTTCTTGGTACCAGCTAGCAAAGGTCAGTATAAATTCAGAGAAAATTTTGAAGTGTTCCACAAAAGTAAAGGTACATCCTTCTATTTAGAGGTTTTGTGAATTGCCAGAAAAAAAAAATCTATGCTACAATTGAAAAGCCGCCTTGAGCTTGTACAAATCACCACTTCCAGTCATATCACAGAACCAAGAGCCCCTGAGGAAATCCTGTTCCCTCGCATATCCCTCTTTGTTAGGGTTCAGTCTCCTGCCCTGGACCAGAACCCATTTAGGCTGTGTTTCCAAAAGATGCAACGCTGGGGTCGCTTAAGTCAGTTGAACATTTTAGGTTCCTACCTTCCTATGTCACGTCTTCATGTGGTGAGCATAGCCGTACCCTAAACCAAGCTCAAAGTCTCCTTAACCTCTCTGCCCAAAAGCTGAGCCCATGTAAACACCCTGCCCCTCCCACTTTTCCTTGCCATGTTCCACATTCTCAATTCTCCCAACCCAAAGCTGTCCAGAAGACATGATATCCTCAGCTTCGCGTACGGAAAGAAATGAAAGGACAGGGACCCAACCCTCCTGTTCGCCTTTAAAATCCCCACCAGGGAGCACCAGCTTCACAGGTCCTACAGGTGTCAGTTCTGGTCTGCAGAACAAGGTCCCCTATGATCCTCGTCACAGACTGGCGATGGGATGCAGCTTGCTGGATGAATGAAGCTGCCTGACTCTTGCCCACGTCCCGTCGACCTGGTGGAGACTGTGCTGTGCACCCAGCGTGCACACCCACGAGGCCCGATCATGTGTGGGAGAGTCTCGCAGACCAGCCCCCCCATGCTAGGTATACGCGGCATGAAGATGATGCCATGTGCAATGTTGCCCAGAGAGCGTCTGTCTCAAACTAGCATTCAATAAATTCCCTGTCCAGTACATGACCTGACGCAGTCGGCCTGCCAAGTCTGTTTGCATGAGGGCTGGGGCAGCTCCCAGGTGTATGTCAGATGCAACGGGGCAAGGCTATTCTGCGGCAATACCAACCTCAGAAACGACAAGTGTATCCTAATGCCTCTTGGCCGTGGTAGGTTGGCCTCTGGACTCTGCTGGCATCTCCCCCCAGCCAGGCAACAGAGCAGCCGCCTTCTGACTTCCTCGGTCTGCGTGGCAGAGGGAAAGAGCTCTGGGGCAGATCTTGCCATCTCGGGATATCAGTTCCGTGCTCATGCTCAGAAGCGACACACATCAATTCCACTCATAAATCCTTGGCCAGAACATGCCCTGTGGACACACTCACAGGAAGCCGGGATGTTAAGTCAGGACCCCATGTGAGGCATATTTGGTGAGCACCTTTTTCATGGCTGTCGTATCCCCGGTAGGAGCCAGAAGCCAGGCACAAAGAGCCTGGCGAGGGAACCAGGTCTAATCACGGCACGGACAGCTCTGCTCACAGCACATTTTCTGACTCCCGCATCGGCATCTCGGCTCTGTCCCTGTTGGGCTCGTGTCGGGACTGAGGCCTTGGATGAAAACAGCTGGGGGTGGAAATAAAATCTAATGAACTGAACTCCTCACAAAAAATGTCTAAGGCATAAACAGTTCTTCTTTCATGCTTCTCTTTCAAAACACCTCTATCCTCATCTCTAGGGGTCCATGGACCTAACTTTCTTTTGTCATCCTGCATTATTTTTCCTAAAGAGGAATACAAAATTTTATAAGCTCCATGCTCCACAATATATCTCTGCCCTTGCCTGGGGCATCCCCCACCCAGGAAATGGGCAGTTTTGGGCTCAGGGACTCAGTCATTCCCAGCGGCCAGGAACTCCTCTGCCGGATGAATCTTGTTCACCAAATCCGGCAAATCTGCAGGACCACCCATTTCAGAACCAGGTTTTCTTCTTTCCTGAGCACATGTGCATGGACTGATACCTAGTCAGCCATTTCTGGATGGAAATTTGATTCCAGACGTGCAACAATGCTGAGCACAGGTGAGCTGGTTACTAACGGCCCAGAGACCGGGTGACGTTGTGCCACTGAAAACAGCAAGGTATCAATGTTAGTTTTCATTCAGTGAGCATTTATGCATCTCTATGAGAGAAATGGAGTTGGAATTTGTAGCAGTTTAATTAAATTCAATGAAAAACAAATGGTGTTTGCTATCAGCTAAGCACTGTGACTATAAGGAATATATATAACCCCCAGAAAATATGTTGAAAACAAAAGGGTCAGATGTGATGTCTTCTAAAGCTATGGAACAGACAGACTACTTTGCTCCTCAAAGAAAGGAGAAGTGACATCTGACCCAGGGAACCTGGGAAAATGTCAGAGAGCCTGAAGGTGGGAGGAATCCAGACACTGCAGGGCTGACTGAGGTGAGATGCCGTCTGCTCAGGACATTGACGGGGTGGGAGGGGCTTCCTGCCCATCTAGGTGTAGGCAGCAGGTAGTGCACACAGAGGCCAGGGCACCTCCACTCGCTGGAACACCGCATCGACCAGAAGCCTCCGTGCCCCCCAACCCCCACAACCCCTTTAACCTGCTTGTTTGTTCTCAGCGGGACTCCTCTGATTTCACCATCCCAGGCCAACTTCATGCACGTGGCTCTTTGACACCTGCGTTGTATCATATTCTCTGTGGGTGGGGTGAAGACACATTCACTCTGTTCTCATACTCAGCCACCGAGATTTAAAAAAGAATCTTCATAGGCATTCACTTTCTGGTTTCCACACCTCCCCGTGAGCTTCATGTTAGTGGAAATGTCTTTCTCATCATCCGGCACAGAGATAACCCAGAGGACGGGCTACAGGTAGACCAGGAACTGGATATCCAGCAGGCTTCGTGCCTGGCAGCATGAGCCTCGGCAGTTTAATTTCTCCCAGTTCCGGTTTGTTTGATCTCTGGAAGCACATGACAGCCACAAGAGCAAGGGCTGGCTGGGGCCATCGGCTGGAACACGGCATGTGTAACAAAGCGCTTAGCGCAGCTGCCAACACGCGCACAACTGTAATAAATGGAAGGTTAACATGGCTGCCCTGACCAGCAGAATCATTTCTGGGTGGTGTTTATTCGCACTTCATACCTTAATGAATCCTTGCCATGGTGGGATCTCGCCATTACAACGGTATATGGAAGCCACTCACAAGGAAAATGAGCTATCTTAAACCTAAGCTCTTCCCAAACTGATTATTTTCCCCATATATTGATCTGAAGATGTGTCTTCTGAGTCCAGCCAGATGCAGGCTTAGTGGTTCCACAGCAGATTTTCCTGCAATGAGCCCGAAGTAATGAAGATTTTGATTTGTGTCCTGGCCCCTCATTACAGGCGTGCTGGCAAATAGACTAATAGTGACTACTAGCAGGAGTAATTATGACCAGATCAGGGCTAAGGGAGGGTGGCTGACGCTCTGACCCTGGGTTCCCTTTGTCACTTTGTCGCACTAAAGCTCAGAACTGGGTATAACTGCTTCACGTACAGCAAGGCTCCTGACACAAAATTATTTGATGCTGTCACCCAAATGAAAGTATGAAGTCCATTTCGTCTCCTTAATCCCATTTCCAGCCCACAAAGGCATGTGCTGACCAATGCTCCCTGAAGTCCCGAGTGTTGTCAAACACCTGTGGCATGCATGCTGTTGTGTAGCAGATGAAATAGAGAATCAGCTGGTATGGAGCGCGTGCTGAGCGGGCAAACCGAGGGAGAGAGGTTTTCACGTGCTTTATAAGAAGCGATCCTCAAACAGCCTTCCACAGGGACTTGAAGGGTCCCATCTTAGAGATGAGAAAAGTGAGCCTAAGGAGCGGAAGGGGCTCCCTTACAGCCACACCCATGTGCAGGTGTGATCCAGCCCTGGTAAAAGTATTTGCTGAAGACTAAGAAATATTTCAGGAGTCTTTAAAAAGCGTCATCTAGAAGGAAGAATGGATCCTCAAGAAGGCTAACCACCAAGGTCCGCCGTCCACGTCACAGACCCAATGGGCCTGGAGATCCTCGCCACCGCCATGGTCCTGGACAGTGTGTCTGGACCAGGAGGAGGGCCACCTGATGCCCCTCTTCCTGCGCAGTGGAACTCCTGCTCACTCAGCCTATTTCGCAAAGGCATCTGCATGTCCCTGCTCACAGGACTCTCTCCATTTCCCTCTCCCCTTTGTGCTCCTGGCTCAGTTAGTGGTATGTACCTGCTAGACTGCAATTCTAAGATTCTTTTAAAAACATCTGCCTAGAGGGTGAAGTGCACTCCTGACAAATGCAGTGCAAGCTGCTTGCCCAGCCTCCACCTCGACCCCTCCCACCACTCCCTGGCAGAGGAGCCAACTTCCTTCCCATCCCAGCCTCTCTGGAATGCCGACTCTGCCCGTCTTCCCAGGAGACACTTCCTTTGGTGTCTACCCCCACCCCTGCCTGCTCCTCACCCAGCGCTCGGATCTGACATCACCCACCGGCGAGGTCCTGACACAGGCTTGCAGGGCTGAATGCTTTTTTCTGTGCCTGTGTCATACTCAGGGTTTCTCTTTATCCCAAAATGCTGACACCAGGTTGTGGTGATCTATTTATGTGTCTTTCTCCCTTATTTCTGAATTCCTTGACGATAGGAATTACATCTATTTATTATCATACCCCTGGTTCCCGGCACAATGCATGGGATTAAATACAACTAGCTATGCTCAGCATTTGTGACGTGATTTAGAGTTCTACATAGACGGATATGATTTATTTTAAATGTGGGTTTCCTTACATTTATTTGGAAAAATATGTCACCCATGTCCTATGATGCCATTTATTTTTTATTTAGTAATGTGAGACATTTCTCTTTTAGTAAATGTATTAGTTTGAGAAATAAGAAAGAAAAAGGAAAACGCATGAACTAAAATTAGCTCAAGTGCCAAATATTGTGGTAATGGTACAGTAACAACCAAAACGTGGGAGGCCCTGGCCTAACTTCGCTTTCTAATGTAGAAACATCTGTAGGGTCAGAGAGATGCATTTTAGAGTAAAGAGTCCCCCAGAGGTCCTATTCCAAGAGCTCAGCTCTGCTCAGGAAAAGCCTGCTTCCAGGAGAGCAGTAGGGCAGATCTCTGCATGGTTACCAAAAAGGAGAATTTTAAATTAGGTTGGGCTCTGGTCCCGTCTGCTGGAAGTGGGATTAGTGCTGACTCTGGCCACAGTCACCCCAGTACCTGACCACGAATTCCCATGCCACGAGCTTGCACCCACATTAGACGCTCTGTGGCTCCAAAGCCGATGAGATTTCAGATCAAGATCAAGTACCACCACCACTCTGCTTCCCTCCAGATGAGGCCATTATACACAGGGCCATGCAAAATCTCAGAGAAAACTGAAATCCTTCATTTTCTCATGAGGACAACCTAAGGCAGAGGAGTTGCTCAAAGACACAACAGCTTTAGAGACGAACCGAAGTCAGACCAAGACCAGGGAAGCCTCCAACCGCACGCCCTGTGCCTGCGTCCATCAACCAGGGCCTGTGCCCTGTGAGCTGAAGCAGTTCCCTGGGACTGGGTTCCAGGAATGCGGGAATGGCGAGGGACAGGCAGCTACGGAGACTGGAGGGCGAGAGTGAGCAGGACAGGGGAGTCAGCTTCTCCAAAGGGCCAGACGTGGTTTGCAAGCCCCTTTCCCCCCAGGGTGGAGGGCTCGGGCCTCCGCTGACTTTTACTTACAAACATGAGAAGCTTTACAGCAACGTGAGCCCTCTGCTTCCAGAGAACTCCTTTCTGCTCCTTGGAACCCACACCCCAGAGGCTTCATCAGCAGCCCACGGAATCCAGACAAGATCTACAGGTGACACACTGGCCTGAAGGCCTCTGATTTAACAGCCAGATCTGTTCTGAGAATTATTAATGTCACAGAAATTGGTATAATTCAATCACTTATGTCAATTATCCTGGAACATCCCTTTATGGCCAATTCGAAAGAACTTCTTAACTTTTTAACACAGTCAACTCTGGAAGCCTGGTGTAAAAGTGGCAGTAAAGGGAAGACCCTGTTCCCTTCGGGAGTCTTAGGTTCTTTGCTTTGAATAGTCCCCAGGCAGGCTCTTTAGGGGCAATCCTCCCTGGCTGTCTCTTCTTTGTCCCTCCCACCATCACTCCTGCTGCCATGTGCGCTCGATTATTCAGCACACACCCTGGAACAGAAGTCTCTGTGCAATCCCACCTAAATGCCCTGAATCGCCTCTACCCAACCACACACTGCAGAAGAGGGGACACCTGGTTCAGTGGGATCCGTGCTTGCCTTTAGGTGAAGCTCCCCCCATTGGGCCAATGCCCCCTGCCCTTTCTGCTGCTGCCTGACTGTAGACCCATTTCCCAGATCTCCTAGGCAACGTTCTCGGAGGCTTCTGGCACTCTCATACTGCTTCCTCCATAGAATCCCCTACTCCCTGTTCCCTCCGTCCTCACTCACCTGGGTAGGACACACCTACCCTTGGAGAGTCAGTTCTGAACTTAATGTCTGAAAAGGTCTTCTAGGACTTCCCACTGCCATTATCCAGTTTGAGATAAAATCGCCCATAAAACGCACAATTCACCGCAGCGCACTGTCCTCACCTGTGGATTCCCTCTTCCCTCCCACTGATGGGTGAATGGTTTGAAGGGAGCCGTGGCACAGTCCCATTCATCAGGGATGTGCAGGGCCTGGCCCGTGGCAGCTTCTCAGTGAATGACCGACAGAAACATGTCTGAACCTCGGTAGCTAGGGGTGGGTGGTGACCAGAGATCCTCCTAAACATGGTCTGAGGATCCTTACGCGGGGCCTAGATTTGAGAAAATGGTGTGCAGGCACAAAGAGCCATTTCCTACAAGCTCTTGGCCCCAAAGCCCGCTTATTTGATCTTAGCTGGAATCTGTGTCCTGCTTCTCTGACTCTAAGAAAAAGATACGAACATATTCCTAGGCTCATTGAAAGACCTTGAGGAGAGGCAAGCATGTGGAAACACCCCTGGCGACCCCGTCTGACACCAGCCTGGAGGAGCGGCTCGGTGTGGCCCACAAGCAATGGGACTGTCACGTGGCTGCCACTGCGTGGATGTTACGCACACACGACTCAATCGGCCTTTTCCCCCTGGACGAGCCATCCTGCCCCCCCTTGGAAGTGGGGGCGGGTTGATGGACACCCTTCCTGTCTCTCCAGAGGGGTGTGGGCATCTTTCCTGCTGTCCCATTCTGGACAGGATCTGAGCGCAGCCCCCAGGCCCTGGGTCTGGCCAAGCCTAACCAGTCCTCTGCGCTCCAGCTGCCCCGGCCACGGGCTCTTGGGACACCCGGGCTCCGGGCTCAGTGGCTGCTAGCCAAGGGGGGCAGGGGGGCTCCCACTGAACTGCTGAGCACGGCCGTCCGCAGAGGCCTGGCAGTCCAGACAGGCCCTTTCCCCTGTGCTTGTTTTCCGCTGTCAGTTTCAAACACTTTTAAGATATCAAATGTGCCAGGTGTGCAATGAAGTTAGAACTAATCACTGATGAGGAGACATTGTAATGGGGTTTTCATGAAAAGGCCCGAAGTGATTTCTGAAATAACAGCCTAGACAGGCCAATTGTTTAGTCCTGTCTTGGCCAATCGACACCTTTGTAGGAAGTTTCCGAAAGTCATCCAGATGTAAAATGTGCATTCATACTAACTTGTTCACTTGTCAGTATGTATCCCACCTGGCAACAGTCAGGTAATAATAATGCCCACACTAATGGGCCACGCTGAGCCCTGACGCCGGCGCACAGACGGCGGATCTTACCACCCCCACCTCCTCTTCACTTGCTGCTGTCCCGGGACCCTGGAAATGGTGTCTTGCATACACGGTACATCCTGATAACAAATTAGTAGAATTAATCATTTAACTTAACAGATAAGAAAACTGAAGTTCCCTATCTCACTGAATTCCTCATTTCAATCAGGAATGCTGCTATTTGCATGCTAACACACTCACACACACACACACACACACACACACACACAGGAAAATCAAAAGCCAGCCTCAACAGCGTGGTCGGTTAGAGCAGAGAAACTGACCCCAGCCTCCCACTGACGTCAGTATTATTCTACACTCCCCTTAATGCAGCTTGAGGTGGAGCACCTACTTGCAGCCAAGTTCATCAGAGTACAGTCTGACTGACAAACATACTCAGATCTGGGTTCCCAGAATTTGCTATGAAACAAGATTTTCATCCTATTTGTTTTCTTTTTCATTTTGTGAAAATTTAAAAGTACAGACAAGCACCCAGAGCAACATGTCCTATGCATTTGCTATTCTCACAAAATGCTAGCAACACACTCAGTTTTTACAAGTACTTTTTTTGAAATGAAACATATGTCTTTATTATTGATCCCTGATAAACTTCAAGCGTTTACTTCCTCCCATATTTCTAGCCTGGTGTGATATTTTAAATATTCCACCCAATACGTAAAACATGTATCTGCCTCTGTATTCCCTGTGAATTTGATAATCATGCAAGATACGCCTTCACTCCAGTTACATTTAAAATTAAGGACAGCACAGAGACTGTGGCTTGTCAATGGAGAACTCTTTCCCATGAGAAGGAGATGCATTCCTCGGGCACCGCTGTTTTGAGACCTGTGTGGTGCATTATCCCCCAGACAGTGTTTCTCCATCATGTCCCGTTACTCTTCAGTCATCACTGGAAAACAAAGGAAATGTTAAACCTTCGGCAGAATTACATTCAATGCCTTCTTTACGTGTTCCTTCGGTCATGTGCCCCCTGATTGGCAGGCTCAGTTAGAGCTGTGTATTCTGTATACAGAAGCAGTGTGCCTTCAGAAAAACTTCTGTTTTCCACTGGACCAGCTATCACTTCATTATCCATTAAATGAGAGTAATGATATTTATCACCATGAAGATAAATATGAATGTTAGGAGCCCAGAGAAATCCAGGTCACACTAGATCAACGCTATTTCAAATCCCATTTCCTTGCTCCTGTTAATTACATGGACCCTGTAAGCCTTCAGGAACACTTCTGCCTGCAGGACCACCAGTTGATGCAGGCATCATAGTTATAAGCATCCATAGTTAACCCAAATAAAGAAGACATTGCCTTTTGCCAAACCAGCCTGTTTGTATAATTGTGTCATTCTTTAGTTTACACAGTACTGTGGGCTTGGATAAGTCATGGAATCCTGCACCTGCCGCCACAGCCAGGGTAGCGAGGAGCTCATTGCCCCAAAGGAGTCCCTGCAGTTGCCCCTGTACTCAGAGGCTCTTCAGTCCCAAATCCTGGCAATGATGATCTGTTCTTGGTTCTTACAGGATGTCACATAAATGTTGTCTGAACATGTTTTATTTGTCTTGGGAAAATACTTAGGGGTGTTGCTGGGTCATAGGTTCAATGTTTGTTTAACTTTATACCAAACTGCCAAGTCATCTGCCAAACTGGTCGCCCTACGTGCAGCCTCACCAGGTCCGTGGTGTGGGATATGATCAAAGCCATGCTCACAGGTATCTGGTGCGGCCGCATCATGGCTTTAATATGCATCGACTGATAATGTTGAGCCTTCCATGTGCCCACTTGCCATGCCCGAATCTTCCTCAGTAAAGTATCTGGTGAAGTCTTTTGGCCATTTCAAATTGGACTTGGTCTATTTGAGTTTTTAAAAGTTCTCTACATATTTCATGTACAAGTCCTTTGTGAACTATGATTTGCAAGTATTTTCTTTTTTTTGCAAGTATTTTCTCCCAGTCTGTAGTTCTTCTTTTTATTCTCTGAACATAGTTGTTTGCATAGCAAATAATTCAAAATCTGGAAAAGTCCAATTTATTATTTTTTAAAAGTTTTATAGATCATGCTTAGAAGTTATACAGATCTCTTTTCCTAACCCATGTCACATTTTATCCGTTTCTCTTTCCAGTATTTTCATAGTTTTATAGTTTATCTGAATGTGTATGATCCATTTTGAGTTAATTTTATGTAAGAAGTAAGGCACACATTGAAGTTTTTTTTTCCAAATGGATGCCTAATTTTTCCAGCACCGTTTGTTGAAAAGATTCTTGCTTTTTCATTGAATGGTTTTTGCACATTTGTCAAAAATAGGCTATGTAAATGTGGACATATTACTGGACTCTGTTGTTTTCCATTGGTCCTCGTATCTGTCCTCTCTCTAATTCCAGAACATCTTGATGACTACAACTTTATAATAAGATCAACAATGCAATAGTGCTGAGTCCTCCAAATTTATTTTTTCATTAGAAATTTTTCCTTCCAACGTAAATTTAAAAATTAAACTTTCGATAGCTAGAAAAAAGCCTGCCAGGATTTTGATTAGGATTGCATGGAATCTACAGATTTCCCAGCTATAAGGACCCATGACATTTTTTATGGAGCTATAGCATTCCTGGCCCTGGTTGTTCCTGCATGATTGCTTCATGCTTTTCTGTTTCCCCAGCCACCAGCAATAGGCCGTTCTCCGCCCTGGCTTCCATTCAAATCTTCCAGTATTAGTTATAACAAGAATACAGTGAGCAAAATCCATCTGGTCCCATACATTGCTCAGGGCAGAGAGACCATAAACAACCCCAAAGTACCCTGACATGAAGCTTTGTTGTGTCCACAGATAGCTCATTACCTCCTGATCCAGCTGAAATTCTCTGTCCTATGCCAGCATCAATCTACATGAACCTTAACTGACCCAAACACATATCAGTAGTAATTTTCTCAAGTTACAAAATTCAGCAGGTAGCTCACTGTAACACGGTCCGTGATGGGTGGCTGTCTGGATGTCAGGACATCACTCCACGGCTGTAGCTGTGACATCTGCCGGTGCTTTGAAGTGGCCCCAGCTCAACTCTGCAGTTCCACAATTACTGGATCCGCATCTCTGACTGCATAAAACATCCAAAGGCAGTAGGAACATGTGCAGGACCAGCATTAAACTGTAACAAGCCCCTTAGAGGGCAGGAACTCAAGGAACTACCTTTAATAAAGCAAGCCATGAGATGCAAACCAAGGCCGTTATAATAGGGAACCAATGTCTCCTACAGTTTTAGCCCAGGCCGCTGAAGTCACTTTGCTAACAGAGCCCACACAACAGAATGTCAGATGGGCTGGTCGTGTGACGCTGCAGCCATGGCCCCGGGCCCCGTCTGGTGATTCTTTCTGAAATGAGTGCGTTGTTCCTCTCAGACCCTCTAAGGCAGGTGTCCAGAGGATTCCACATGGCCTGTGCCTCACCATGACGTGGCAGGTGTCTTTAAATGAAACTTGCAGATTCAGAATTAAATCGAGGAAAAACAAATGAATCTCATTAGTAGATCAGATGAGCACAGCAGACTACGCACACCCAGTCTATGACAGGGGAGGCACTGCTTCTCCAGCTAAGATGTTTTGTGCGTGTGCCTCTCCTGCAGGGCGCCCTCCTCCGGGCAGCATTACCTCACTGGCATTTTGGTCATGAGTAATTTGCTTGTCAAGCCTAAAATCTGAGCACAGAGAGGTAAGTAGTCTTGAAAGACATATAAACAAGGCTGTGAGTTTTTTACTAAATTTTACTAATTTTTTTTTTGTTTCTCTGTCCTGCCTGGTAATTGACAGAAATGATCAGATTGCTTCTTAAGTGCTTTTGTTATGCTTACATTTTCTTGATAACCCTCCCCCTTTCAGTGACTTATATTTGCCTTTAGATGACATTACAATCAGAGAATTATCTGCCTTACAGGCCTCAGATGTACCATATTCTGACTACTCTGAACATCATTGTCAGATGGCCACCAGATCCACATTTTTCCAAATAACTCATCATCTGTTTGTGGTGTCTGGATGTCTTGGGTACAAGAAAAGTCCCCCTGATGTCTCAGGCAACTGGCAAGAACATGCACATTATGATGTATGAAGTCATTCATTTATGCATTTAATCTCTAATGAGCATAATGCATCACAAACTAAGTGATACAAGAATGAACATGTAGTGTTCACTTTAGGGTGATCACCTGTCAGCTCCCAAACTTCAAGGATCTGAGTTCTTCTTGGCCTGCATCTTCCTTCACATACGACCTCACTCAAGCGCTGTTATCCACTCAGGCCTGGAGTTCAGACAGCAAATTTCTAGCATCCATCCTTAGCACACTTTCCTTCAACCTTCTAAAAAGTTAATATAAAATAGATACAATTTTTTTTTCTGAGGATTTAGTCTTTAGTCATTGGACACCCCCTTTGGGGATAGTTGGTACTTTTTCTATTTATCGTCTCTGTATAGATCACCTGTAGCTGCCTATGCAAACTTACGTGGTATTTTCTAGCTAGTAGCTCTACTGGAGAAGTATCTTTCCAAGGGAGAGCATTTGGAAACAAGGTATAAAAGGTAAGTTAGGGGCTGGTCCTGGAGAACACTCAGTACCAAGCTAACAACCTCACATTAGACAGTGGAGAACTATTAGAATGTTATTAAAAACATATAAACAAAATGAGTGCATAGCAGAATTAATCTGATGAAAGTGTGCAGTTCTGATTTTTGTATAGGAGAGACTGTATTCAGGGAAATTGAAAGTTAACAGAATATTCCAAAAGTTAAAGAAGGATAGTTTAAAATAACATACTATCAATCATCATGGAAACAAAAAAATGAGTATAAAAATATTGAGACAAACAGAAATAAATAATCAATTAATCCAGTCAATCAGGCATCTGCCACCTCTCCCTCGTTTCATTTCTTTCGGCGTGGGGATGAAGGAGCCCGGGGACAGGCTGGTGCTCATACACGGGGACTGAGACCCTGGCTTTCGGGGTGACCTCCTCGTCGCTGCCCTTGCTAGGAAAGTGATAATGCTAAGGCTCAGGACATAAACAAGTGACCTTCTGTCCTACAGGTGGTAACCCCCCAGCACTCAGGTGATTAAACCCACCTTGGAACGCAAAGCTCTTTCTACCTCAGCGTGCTGCAAGACCAAGACAGAGTGAAGAAAACAAACTTTGCAGTGCTTTTTGATGAACAAACACACTCTAGGTTTTTGTGGATGAGGAACATAAAAATGAGAATTAAAGACAGAGGAAAAGTCATGAAGTTAAATGATTAGAACAGTTAACATCCAGCCCTGGAACTGGCCCATTCTAACTAATCCTATAATTTGCAATGACTTCTAGTTAATGCCTGACTTCTCACACCATGGTCAGGGTGAGTCTTCAAAATTGCAATTAAATGACTAATATAATTTCTAAAATTGTTATTACATTTTCCTTTTATGTGGCCTGAGTTATTAATACCCTTTCAATTTGTTTTTCATACTTTCCTGTTGATGAAGAAATGTGCTCTGGTTTTCATAAGGGCTACTAGAGTTAGTGTTTTAGATGTTTTATGAGTTTATTTCATAGTATTTTGAACTCTTGGTATCCCATGGCCTATTTTGCCAGGCACATTTTCTCTTTCTCTGAAGATTTGCAAGGACAGTCAAAGTATGTGTTGGATCTTAATATCCACTGTCTAAAGGGTCATTAGTCGTGCACAAAGCCTTTTATTTCTTTTCTATCCTAGCAATTACTTTTTTTCCCCAAATAGTATTTCCTTAAGTGCTAATTTATCCATGTGTGACCTTAATGAATCAAGAACAATGTCCAGCTAACTTTTCAGCAGCTCTGGGATGTGTAGAAGGCAGTGTTTAGTGCCTTTCCAAATGACAGTGAGGGGAAGTTTGCAAGGCCAGGGCAGTTAGACAGGATCAGCAGGCCAGGGGCAGGACTCACTGCTCCCCAGTGGGACATGAAAAAAATTGGAACTAAAACCAAAACCAGAAGAACCTCTCTCATATGGAAATGAGTCAGAATTTAGCACAGAAAAGATATGAGGATTTAGAGCTCCACCCACCAAGGCCACTGAGATCTTCGATTTTGCCAGAGCTGTCTCCACAGGACATTAAACATCTGCTTAAAAATTAAAGTGACCTTTTAAATGGATAGTTCCAAATAACTTCATAGTTAATAAAATGCACACAAAATGATCCTTTTTCTATTTTTCTCAGTTTTGTTAAGGCACACAACAAACACACATAAAACACTTGGTTCTGTTTTTCTAACTTTTCAATTCCCATAACCATGGACTTTGCTCAATATACCAGTCACACCGGCTGATAACTAAACACTGAAAGCATTTGATTGGACATATATGCAAGCACATATATGTGCATACAACACACACACACGCTGAGAAAGAATTAGTTCTTTTGCTTGACTTTTAGGAACTGTGAAAAAGATCTCTTTTTAGATGGTAATGAAAAATGAAATCAAAGCTGAAGTGGTTTATTCAAACTAATCTGTGAAGCGTACATTCTAAACTGCCTCACAGTGGACTTCCAAAGAAGCAAGGTGGCGTAACTAATAAATTATCAACAGGAATTATGAAAAAATGACCTCTGGCGGTAAAAATTATGACAAGTCTCTAATCCACCCCTCAGAAATCCTGAACATAAATGTCATGTTTGACAAAGTGGTTCATGTTGAGAAACACCATCTGTGAGGAATATTAGACCCAAGGAGATGTCATGCTTGATAAAGCTGGTAATGCCGATGCCCATCAGAAGAGCGGGCTAATATTTCAAAGGCTCAGGGAAAGGAAAGTCAAGAGAAAAAAATGATGAGTTTGAAAAAAACACTTGAGACCACTGCTAATGAAAACAAGCACAGGAGAATTGTTCTGTGTAAAAATGTTTCCATCCTAACCATTTGCATTTCTCTTAGGGGACCACGCCTCCTACTGTTTGGTTCCCCTCTGCTATCGGCTACCATCTCAGTTTTCCCTCTGACACTCATCAAAAGTTGTTTCCATGAGCATCCTAATATCCAACAGCCTTGGAGACGAGAAAAATAGGGGGCTAATGCACCTAATTAATCCATGCTGGGCACAACCCTAGCCTTCATTTCAGGAAATATAAGGTTGTTTGAGGGTGTTTCTATGGCAAGCTCTGTGCTGGACTCCTTCGGCTAGCCCACAGTCCGGTCCAGATATGAATGGATAGAGATTGGTAAATAAATGAAAGTAATCAACAGTATTGTCTGGATCCTTTCTATGTATTAGACAACATGCTGGCCTTGGGGGGATAGCATTTACCCCCTGGAGCTCTGTTCAATTATGTGAGAAATTTTAAGGACTGTACTGGCTTGATAAGTATGTGTACCAGGTTAAAAAATTAAAATTTATCACTGAGTCCGGCCCCCAGTGTCTCTCCACCTCCTGCAGCAGCGGCAGCGCCCGCACTCTGCGACAGCAACTTGAGGCTGCACGCGGGCAGCCCCAGAGCGGTGCTACACAGAGGGGCTCCGCCCCCCGAAGGGGCTGCCCCTCCGAGAGCGGCCCCAGAGAGAGGGCGCGTGCGCCTCGCACCGTCCGTGCGCGGCGGGGACGGTGACCTGCACCACCTCCTGGTCCACTTTCCAGCCACAGACTTCCGGGAAGATGGCGGTGTGAGCCGGGCGGCAGAAATCTCCTCCCAACACTATATTTACCTACGAAAACACAGCAAATACATCTATTTCTAAAAGAGAGACCAGAATACACAGGAAAGCACACAGCGTGCAGCTACACCCGAGAGGCTCGGCACCCCAAGAGGCGGTCTTAAAGAGCCCAGCTGACATATGTGGCAACTATCAGTGACCAATTCTATAGCCATGAAAAGACAGAGGAATATGGTTCAGACCAAAATCAACCAGACAACCCCAGAGAGGGAGTCTGAAGGGATGGAAATGCACAGTCTTCCTGAAAAAGAATTCAGAATAAAAGTCATAACCATGCTGATGGACCTACAGACAAATGTGCAAGAGCTGAGGGAGGAAGTGAGGGAAGTGAGGAAAGACAATGCAGAAATCAGACAAGCGATTGATGGGCTTAACAGCAGAATGGATGAGATGCAAGAGACTGTTAATGGAATAGAAAACAGAGAACAGGAGTACAGAGCAGCTGAGGCAGAGAGAGATAAAAGGATTTCTAGGAATGAAAGAATATTAAGAGAACTGTGTGACCAATCCAAACGGAACAATATTCGCATTATAGGAGTACCAGAGGAAGAAGAGAGAGAAAAAGGGATAGAAAGTGTCTTTGAAGAAATAATTGCTGAAAACTTTCCCTCACTGGGGAAGGAAGTAGTCTCGCAGTCCACCGAAGCTCATAGATCTCCCAACACAAGGGACCCAAGGAAGACAACACCAAGACACATAATAATTAAGATGGCAAAGATCAAAGATAAAGACAGGGTATTAAAGGCAGCTAGAGAGAGAAAAAAGATCACCTACAAAGGAAAACCCATCAGACTATCATCAGACTTCTCAACAGAAACCTTACAGGCCAGAAGAGAATGGCATGATATATTTAACGTTATGAAACAGAAGGGCCTCGAACCAAGAATATTGTATCCAGCACGATTATCATTTAAATATGATGGAGGGATTAAACAATTTCCAGATAAATGAAAGTTGAGAGAGTTTGCCTCTCATAAACCACCACTACAGGATATCTTAAATGGACTGCTCTAGATGGAAGCACACCTAAGGCTAAAAAGATGTCACCAGAGAAAATAAAATCATAGCGAAGAAAGCAGACCATCCAAATACTAACTAAAGGCAAAGAATAAAACACCTATTATAGAAAGAATGGAGGAGGAGGAATAAGAAGGGAGAGAAAGAAAGAAACATCAGACTGTATTTACAATAACTTAACAAGAAAGTTAAGTTAGATTGT
>JAVSCE010004087.1:0-59059 GCA_032199065.1 Smutsia gigantea | reverse complement strand
AAGCTGAGAGAGTGTAGGACAAGTTTTTCTTTGAGTGTCAACATGTGAAGTACATTTAGGGTCTGTAGAGTATGGATGAGGCCACAGATGATGAATAACGTGGTCTAAGGGCTACAGCTAGGAGATCATTAGAGAAAATTGAGTTGACTGGGACACCTGCAAGCAAAGGAGGATTTGAAGAGTTCTAGTCTCCATCTCAGCAAATGGCATCTCTTTTTTCAATAAGTTCAAGCTGAAAACCTTGCAAGTTTTGGTTTCTCTCTCCTGTCAAACCCAACATCTAATCTATCCATGCATCTTACTGGTTTCAGGGAAAATTCTTCCAAAGTATATCTAGTATCTCCACACCACTCCAGTGCCACCAACCTAATCTCAGACACCATCAGTCCCATCAGAATTACCCAAATGGTCTCCCTGCTCTTGCTGCCACCCTCTACCACCTCCAGGCTATTCTCTACACAGCAGCCAGTGTGATCTTGGCAAAGCATAAGTCATATTTCTCATGTCATCTAAGGTAACAGTCGCTACTGTAACAAGTAAAACCCCCAAATAAAGAGTAATTTTATTTCTTGCTCAACTAATAGTCCCTTATTGGGGTTTCCTGTCAGTGCCAGGCTGGGACAGGGAAAAGCCCAATTATCTTCAATTGCAATCTCGGCAGTTGCTGTTCTCTCTGATTGGAATATTTCTTCACTAGACCTTAATATAACTGATTCCTTTTCATCATTTAAGAAGATATGGGGTAGGGCCTAGGAATCTGCACTTTAAACTGCACCCCAGCTGACCCTGATGCGGATGGCAAATAACCCATAATCTGAGAAACACTGGCACAGTGATTAGGAGCATGAACTCTGAGATTGGAGACACCTGGGTTCAAACACTCTGAGACCCTCACCAAGTCTATAACTTTGGGCAATTTACTAACCCTCTCTAAGGCTCACCCATGAAATAGAGATAACAACAGCAACCATTTCATATGGTTGCTGTAAGTTAATTGAGGTCAAATGAAGTGTATAGGATGGATGGAGTCTGGCCCAAAGCAGCAGATATGGATGCATTATGCAGCTGTAGAAAAAGTAGGGATGGAATTGGACAAAAGGAGATTTGAGCAAGTGAATCTTAAATGAAGAAGTGACGTGACTCCTGGAAAGCAGTTGGATGTGCTTCACGGGGTTGTGGGAGGCCACTACAGAGTCTTAAGGAATGGAGTGGCATGTCAGATGAGTGGCTTGATACGCCTGTGTTATGGTCACTCTGAGCATTGATTAAAGGTTAGATCTGGAGGGGATGTCCTGACCAAGAGCTTGTTGCAGTGCTTCAGGTGGAAGATTTCATTATATGAACTGAACAGAGATTTGGGTTAGAGGGAGAAGAAAGCAGAAAGAAGCTGCAAAAGAGTTTGGCAAAATGAAAACTGAGGAGAAAGACTGAAGGGAAATATGTATCATCTTACTATGGGCAGCACCTAATCTAAGGGCACCGATTCCTGGAATTTACTCAGGAAAAAAAAAGACTAAGGTACTCCAATAGATACAGGAAAGTAATAAAATAGAATCCCCAAAGCAAATGACCCCATAGAAGCCAGCACTTTTGAGGAAGTAATACTAGTCACTCCCAAAGGGAAAACTAATGGACTGGTGAGGCTTTAGGTCAGAGGTTTCAATACAAGATTGGAAATTGCCCTCTGAATTTTTGATGAAGTTGCTATTCATATCCTAGTTGAGGGTGGCAGCTTCTAGGGATGGCAGGCACACAAGGAGAAGGGGCACAAAGTTAATTAAAGACAGAGCCCTAGATGTGGCTAAGAGTTGGATACATCTTGCATAAATTGTGTGTTCAAGGAATACTGATATGAAGGATAGAAAGCACAAGTCAGAAGGTGTCAAAGGGTAAATTTTGGTTCTGTGATATTTGTTTGATGGTAGAGGGTAGCCATTCTTTTATCCACAGATACAAGTTACACCTGGGCTTATTCTCACCCATGCATAAACTTTGCATGTGCTTTCATACAAAACCCCTCTGACTCTCCATACTGGAGTCATCACACCCTTACATTATAAACTGACTGCTCACCTGGTTTGAGTATGATTAAAATTCCATGTAGCTAAGGAAGATCCATGTTTTGTGGGGCCTTAAACTTATATTTTTTGGTTAACCCTTTTGAATTAAAAAAATGTGAAATTAAAAAGCTAGGTACAAAAATGAATACTTACTGGAAGGTGGATTAAAGATGGCGATGTGAGAGGTTAGACAGAAACCTCCTCCCAAAACCACATATAATATGAAAATATAACAAATATATCAAATCCTGAAAAAGCAACAGGGAAGAAGGCTGCACCAGACTGCATACACCTGGAGAAACCAGGAGACCTCAAGGAAAATGGTAATGTACCAAAGCCATGACCAGAGGGACCCAAGCCCTTTTCTCACTCCAGCTCACCAGAGGGAGGAAGAAAAATGGAGCAGGGGAGGGGAGGAGGCCTAGAACTGCTGAACACCCAGCCCTGGAGATCTGCTCTGGGAACACAAACTTACATTACATGGTGCTCTAGAGATTAGTGGGGTTGGAAAACTAAGACAGGCAGTATTACTTGGAGAGACTGAGATTCCAGCCATTTGCAGAAAACAGGGAAAGTCATCTAGCCGCTCAGGAATAAAAGAAAGGTGGGCAGTCTGAGAGACTTCCTAACAGTGAGAGGGCTGCTAAAGGGGCAAGGATTGCACAGAGCTTGCTGCTCAGGAGAAAGGAGAGGTGGACAAAATTATCCAGGCTCATTATGCCCAGCGAGTTGGGAACTTTTAGGAGCTTCAGGTACTCCATGCCCCTGGCTGGCTATGCAGCTCCGAGTCCCCACCATGATATGCAGCCTGCTGCACCTTCCTCCCAGCTGTACCCAACTTGCAAGCCAGCTGCCCCCACCATTGCACTGGGACAGCCAGAGGGTGGCCCCACCTACTGCAGCTACAGGTACAAAGCATAGAGGCTTCTCACTGCAGTGCTTGGCCCACTGGCCCTGGCAGTGGAGACAGGCACTGAAGCTGGGAAGCAGGAAAGACCTCTTTCCTCCCACCAGGCACCAGCACCTGTAACCCTCGCCATCGCTCCAGGGGCTGAGCAGCTCCACAGAGTAGAGCTTGTGGGCACTACAGGGCACCACCTACAAATATAAAACATCAAAGGAACCTGGTTCAAACTAAAATCCCACAAACACCAGAAAGAGGAAGTGAAACTGAACTCCCAATCTTCCAGAAAGAGATTTCAAAATAAAAAGTATAAACATGCTCACGGAGCTAAAGAAAAATATTCAAGAACTCAGGGAGAAATTCAGGAATGAGATACAAACATTGAAGAATACAGTATCTGAAATGAAACATAAAATGGAGGGATTTAAAAGCAGACTAGATGAAGTAGAGGAGAAAGTAAATGAAATAGAAATTAGAGAAGAGGAATACAAAGAAGCTGAGACACAAAGAGAAAAAAGGATCTCTAGAAATGAAAGAATATTGAGAGAACTGTGTGACCAATCCAAACGGAACAATATTCACATTATAGGGGTACCAGAAAAAGAAGAAAGGGAAAAGGGAAAGAAAGTGTCTTTGAGGAGGTAATTGCTGAAAAGTTCCCCAATCTAGGGAAGGAGATAGTCTCTCAGGCCATGGAGGTGCACAAATCTCCTAACACAAGGAACCCAAGGACGACAACACCAAGACATATGATAATTAAAATGGCAAAGATCAAGGATAAGGACAGACTCTTTAAAGTAGCCAGAGAGAGAAAAAAGATAAACTACAAAGGAAAACCCATCAGGCTATCATCAGACTTCTCAACAGAAACCTTACAGGCCAGAAGGGAGTGGCATGATATATTTAATGCAATGAAACAGAAGGGTCTCAAAACAAGAATACTCTGTCCAGTAAGATTATCATTTAAATTTGAAGGAGGAATTAAACAATTTCCTGATCAGCAAAAGCTGAGAAAATTTACCTCCCACAAACCATCTCTACAGTGTATCTTGGAGGGACTGCTATAGATGGAAATGTTCTTAAGGCTAAATAGCTGTAACCAGAGGAAATCAAACCACAGTAAAGAAAGTAGAACAATTAATTACTAAGCAGATGCAAAATTAATTCAAATACCTCCAAAGTTAGTCAAGGGATAGACAAAGAGTATAGAATATGATACCTAATATATAAAGAATGGAGGAGAAAGAAAAAGGAGGAAAAAAACCCCTTTAGACTGTGTTTGTAATAGCATACTATGTGAGTTAAGTCAGACTGTTAGATAATAAGGACATTACCCTTGAACCTTTGGAAACCGTGAGAATCTAAAGGCTGCAATGGCAATAAAAACATACCTATCGATAATCACCCTAAATGTAAATGGTCTGAATGCACCAATCAAAAGACGTAGAGTCACTGAATGGATAAAAAAACAAGACCCATCTATATGCTTCCTACAAGAGATGCACTTCAAACCCAAAGACATACACAGACTGAAAATAAACAGATGGAAAAAGATATTTCATGCAACTAATAGGGAGAAAAAAGCAGGAGTTGCAGTACTTATATCAGACAAAATAGACTTCAAGACAAAGAAAGTCACAAGAGACAAAGAAGGACATTATGTAATGATAAAGGGGTCAGTTCAACAAGAGGATATAACCATTTTAAATATATATGCACCCAACACAGGAGCACCAACATATGTGAAACAAGTACTAACAGAAGTGAAGGGGGAAACAGAATGCAGTGCTTTCATTTTAGGAGACTTCAACACACCACTCACTCCAAAGGACAGATCAACCAGGCAGAAAATATGTAAAGAGACAGAGGCACTGAACAACATATTAGAACAGATGGACCTAACAGACAGCTACAGAATACTCCACCCAAAAGCAGGAGGATACACATTCTTCTCAAGTACCCATGGAACATTTTCAAGAATAGATCATACAGTAGGCCGCAAAAAGAGCTTCAGTAATTTCAAGAAGATTGAAATTGTACCAACCAGCTTCTCAGACTACAAAAGTATGAAACTAGAAATAAATTATGCAAAGAAAACAAAAAAGCCCACAAACACATGGATGCTTAAAAACATGCTCCTAAATAATCAATGGATTGATGACCAAATAAAAACAGCGATCAAGCGATATATGGAGACAAATGACAACAATAATTCAACACTGCAAAATCTGTGGGATGCAGTGAAGGCCATGCTAAGAGGGAAGTATATTGCAGTAAAGGCTTATGAACAGTCTAAACTCACAAAATGAAACTAGAAAAAGAAGAACAAATGAGGCCCAAAGTCAGAAGAAGGAGGGACATAATAAAGATTAGGGCATAAATAAATAAAATCGAGAAGAATAAAACAATAGAAAGAATAAATGAAAGCAGGGACTGGTTCTTTGAGAAAATTAACAAAATACGTAAACCCCTAGCCAGACGTACCAAGGAAAAAGGAGAGTCTACACACATAAACAGAATCAGAAATGATAAAGGAAAAATCACTACAGACACCACAGAAATACAAAGAACTATGAAAGAATACTATGAAAAATTATGTGCTAACAAACTGGATAACCTAGAAGAAATGGACAACTTTCTAGAAAAATACAACCTTCCAAGGCTGACCCAGGAAGAAACAGAAAATCTGAACAGACCAATTACCAGCAACAAAATTAAATTGGTAATCAAAAAACAACCTAAAAACAAAACCCCTGTTCCAGATGGCTTCACTGCTGAATTTTACCAAACATTTAATGAAGACTTAATACCCATCTTCCTTAAAGTTTTCCGCAAAGTAGAAGAGGAGAGAATACTTCCAAACTCATTCTATGAGCCCAGCATCCTATTACCAAGACCAGGCAAAGACACCACAAAAAAAGAAAATTACAGACCAATATCCCTGATGAACATAGATGCAAAAATACTCAACAAAATATTAGCAAACTGAATTCAAGAAACATCAAAAAGATCATCCATCATGATCAAGTAGGAATTTTTCCAGGGATGCAAGGATGGTACATTTGAAAATCCATCAATATCATCTACCATGTCAACAAAAGGAAGGACAAAAACTGCATCATTTTCTCCATAGATGCTGAAAAAGCATTTGACAAAATTCAGCATCCACTCATGATAAAAACTCTCAACAAAATGGGTATAGAGGGCAAGTACCTCAACATAATAAAGGCCATATACGAAAACCCACAGCCAACATACTTAACAGTGAGAAACCGAAAGCTTTTCCTTTAAGACTGGGAACAAGACACACATGCTCTCTCCCCACTTTTATTCAACATGGTTCTGGAGGTCCTGGCCATGGCAAACGGACAACACAAAGAAATAAAAGGCATTCAGATTGGTAAAGAAGCAGTTAAACTGTCACAGTTTGCAGATGACATGATACTGTACATAGAACACCCTAAAGAATCCACTCCAAAACTACTAGAACTAGTAACTGAATTCAGCAAAGTTGCAGGATACAAAATTAATACACAGAAATCTGTTGCAATCCTATATACTAACGATGAACTAGCAGAAAGAGAAATCAAGGAAACAATTCCATTTACAATTGTGTCAAAAGGAATAAAATACCTCAGAATAAACCTAACCAAGGAAATGAAGACCTAAACCCTGAAAACTCCAATACGCTCATGAGAGAAATTAGAGAAGATACCAACACATGGAAATTCATCCTGTGCTCCTGGATAGGAAGAATTAATATTGTCAAAATGTCCATCCTGACTAAAGCAATCTACAGATTCTATGCAATCCCTACCAAAATACAGCATTCTTCAGTGAACTAGAGCAAATAGTTCTAAATTCATATGGAACCACAGAAGACCCCTAATAGCCAAAGCAATCCTGAGAAGGAAGAATAAAGCTGAGAGGATTATGCTCCCTGACTTCAAACTCTACTACAAAGCCACAGTAATCAAGACAATTTGGTACTGGCACAAGAACAGACCCATAGATCAATGGAATAGACTAGGGAGTCCAGATATAAACTCAAGCATATATGGTCAATTAATATACAATAAAGGTGCCCTGGATATGCAGTGTGGAAATGACAACCTCTTCAACAACTGGTGTTGCCAAAACTGGACAGCCACATGTAAGAGAATGAAACTGGATTATTGTCTAATCCCATACACAAAAGTAAACTTGAAATGGATCAAAGACCTGAATGTAAGTCATGAAACCATAAAACTCTTAGAAGAAAACATAAGCAAAAATCTCTTGAATATAAACATGAGCAACTTTTTCCTGAAAGCATGTCCTCAGGCAAGGGAAACAGAAGCAAAAGTGAACAAATGGGACTATATCAAGCTTAAAAGGTTCTGTACAGCAAATGACACCATCAGTAGAACAAAAATGCATCTTACAATATAGGAGAATATATTTGTAAATGACACATCCAAAGGGGTCCACATCCAAATATATAAAGAACTCACATGCCTCAACACCCAAAGAGCAAATAACCCTATTAACAAATGAGCAGAGGATATGAAGAGACAATCCTCCAAAGAAGAAATTCAGATGGCCAACAGGCACATGAAAAGATGCTCCACACTGCAAATTATCAGGGAAATGCAAATTAAAACCACAATGAGATATCACCTCACACCAGTGAGGATGGCCACTATCCAAAAGACAAACAACAACAAATGCTGGGGAGGATGCGGAGAAAGGGAACCCTCCTACACTGCTAGTGGGATGTAAATTAGTTCAACCATTGTTGAAAGCAATATGGAGGTTCCTCAAAAAACTCAAAATAGAAATATAATTTGACCCAGGAATTCCACTCCAGTAATTTACCCAAAAAAAACAAGTTCTCAGATTCAAAAAGACATATACACCCCTATGTTTATTGCAGCACTATTTACAATAGCCAAGATATGGAAGCAACCTAAGTGTCCATCAGTAAATTAATGGATAAAGAAGATGTGTACATATACATAATGAAATACTACTCAGCCATAAGAAGAAAACAAATACTACCATTTGCAACAACATGGATGGTGCTAGAGGGTATTATGCTCAGGGAAATAAGCCAGGCAAAAAGACAAGTACCAAATGATTTCCCTCATTTGTGGAGTGTAACAATGAAGCAAAAGTGAAGGAACAAACAGCAGTAGACTCACAGACTCCAAGAAGGTACTAGGGGTTACCAAAGGTAAGGGTAAGGGACGGTGGGTGGTGAGGAGGGAGAAGGGGATTGAGGGGTATTATGATTATTACACATGGTGTAAGGGTGTCACAGGGAAGACAGTGCAGCACAGAGAAGACAAGTAGTGACTCTGTGGCATCTTACTATGCTGATGGACAGTGACTTCAATGGGGTATGGGGGGGGACTTGATAATATGGGTGAATGTAGTAACCACAGTGTTTTTCATGTGAAACCTTCATAGGAGTGTATATCAATGGCACCTTAATAAAGAAAAAGAAGCCAGTGCTTTGTAGGCTCTTTAAAGACTATCCTTCATTCTGGCCTTTCAAGCATTTGGGGGTGGGGAGAGGAAAAAGAGATAAAGGACACATAAAATCACAATGATGAAAAGTAGTATTTAGTGAAATGACCAAGACACACACACACTGTGGCTCCTGGCGCACAGGTACTCAACATTTTAATTTCTTCTCTGCTCGTCTTCCATATGGGCTTGGAATAGGCTTAGGGTATAGAGAGCTTTGAAATACAGCCAGAGGTATTTGTCTTTAACTTGGCTGGCTATCAGAAATTACTGAAACTTATTTCCCACAAGAAGAGAAAACCACAGGAATAAAAGCAAAAAATTCAGAACTTAACTACTGTTATGAAGTATATATGAGATATAAACTCAAGTTTAAAATACACCTGGAGAAGTTTAATGTTGAATCATTTTCTTGGTACATTCTATATGCTTGTACTTAAGGTTAATAAGTAGATGGGTTACTCATTAAGAATGATAAAGTATATTTATTCAAGATTGGGTGTGTTTTAGAATTTTAAAAAACATGTGTATGTTATAAAGTTAGATGAGAGGATTCTAAAATTAGGAAGAAAAAAGAAAAATGTCCAGAGATTGGTGCACGTTGAATTTTCAGGGTGTGATAGAAAGAAATAAGCAAGATAAACAGATATGGGTTGATCTGTTCAATTTTCAGAGTAAAATATTGAAGTATGTTCTAGACAACGATGGTAGATATGATGTCCCTTCAGCATGCTGAAATTGACACTGTGAAGAAACGTCAGCCATATTAAGATCTGGGGACAAGGTCAGCAGATTTATAAGTCTTTGTTACCTTGACATGACAGAAATACTCTTTATCATTCCATATGGAGCTGAAATAGAGCCTTGAAAGAAATAGCATGTTTTCTTTGATATCTAAGGCTGTTTTCAATAAAAGTATACAAATGTAGGAATTAGTTTTTCCCTTTTATACAAAGTACATTATATATATATCACACATATAAATACATATATATTTGTCCACTTATTATGCAAGTGATATTTATGAACTTAACTATTTTTCTCATTGTAGGAGAGTTAAGTATTGTGAGCAGAGTATTTTGTTAGAAAATAATTTAGTTGAAAGGAGTAGGAGATTATACAGCAAACAAGTTAGGAAGAAGTAGAGTATTTAGTATACAGTAAATCCAAAAGTTTCATTCTGGTTTAGGTTTTCAGACTATATTACCTATCCCTCAACTGTCTCTCTCTCTCCAGTCTTCTTTCTTATATAAAGTATTTTGCTATAGTAAGCTGGATTGTTCATGTCAGATGGCACTTGTACAGAAACAAAAAGAATTGGGCAAGAATTTTAGCTGATATTTCTCCAAAACTAAAGAGAAATATGGTACACCAAGTAATTCCACTTCTAGGAATTCACCACAGGAAAATAAAATCAGTTATTTGTGAAGGTATTTGTGCTTCTGTGTTTATTGCAGCCTTATTTATAATAACCTAAATGGAAGCAACCTAAATCTCCATTGATGGATGACTGGAAAAAGAAAATATGATATATACACAATGGAATATTACTCAGCCATACAAAAGAATGAATGCCTGACATTTGTTACAACATGGATGGACCTCAAGGGTATTATAAATGAAATAAGTCAGACAAAGAAAGACAAATACCATATGATTTCACTTATGTGTGAAAACTGAAAAACAAAACAAATGAACGAACAGACAAAACAGAAATAGATTCATAAATAAAGAGAACAAACTGGTGGTTGCCATAGGGGAAGGGGGTGGGGAGATGGGAGAAAAAAGTGAAAGGGAAAAAATTAGTGAGAATGTTTGATTATCTTGATCTGGGTGATGGTAACATGTATATATACATGTGTCAAAATTCATTGAGCTATACACTAAGATTTGTGCATTTTATTTTATGTACCTCAATTTAAAAAAAGGAATTTCAGCTGATAATTTTTAGAAATCAGCATAAGATCCATACAAATATACTTGAACACTATGTAGGACAACCTAAAGCTGAAAGCCTGTGTATTCTAGTTTAAATAGAATTGCCCTGTTACATGCTGAGGTAATTCAAGACTGTGAAGATGAAAGTATACTGGGTACTTTCAGTAGAAAATCTGATGCGATCTGCATCACTCAATTGTGTTGACAATTGAATCTTGACAAAAGAAGGTCTTAACACAAGTGGGAAAATGATAATATACCAAAGGCAAAGGATAGATTGAAAACAAATTGCTTTGGCACCTCTTTCTTCATATGTCAGGTTTTTAATTGATTTTGACACTTTATGGATATACAACAAATTTTAAAATAGAGTTACAAATGTCCATTATCTTTGGTTTTTCTCTCTTGTCCTAAAGAACTTAAAACAAAAAATTCATGAAAAGATGACTACAGGGTTGAAACTCTAGGGTATTAAGCGAAATAAGTTATGAGGAATAGAATAAAAGCTCCAAAAGGAAAAAAGATGACTGAAATTTGGAACTTAAAATATCTTTAGAGTTTACTAATTCTTGAGTTCAGGAATGAGAAGCTACAAGGTGCCAAAGTGTAAATTTTTCTAGGTGAAGTTATGTCAGAGAACCTGAAAGTCCTCATTTTAATTTCTTCATTACTTAATCAGTGGATATATATTGAATTCCTACTTTGTTCAGGGCACTCTGCCAGGCATTGGGATAAGTAATACATGAAGTGATAAATAATAAATAGTAAATAATAAGTAAAGTGTGGTAAGTTTATTGAAGAAAAGTTGTGTGGTATAGAGTGTAAAAATAGAAGAAAGTGATTTATAATCTGTGCCAGAGAAATCTCCCAGAGGAAGTGACACTGGAGTTGAAAGTAAGTAAGACTGAACTAAGCAAACAAGGGAGGGAAGAATGTGTCCTGTGGAGGGAACAGTATGCCCAAAGACTCTTGGTTACAGGAAATACAGCATGTGTCATAGGTTGAGTTGTGTTTCCCAAAAAGATATCTTGAAGTCCTAATTCCCAGTAATGCAGAATAGTGCCTTATTCCCAGTAGCTCAGTTGTTATTTAAATAGGGTCATTGCAGATATAATTGGTTAAGATGAGATCATACTGGAATAACATGGGCCCTTAATCCAGTATGACTGGTGACCTAAAAAAGAAGAGGAGAAGGGATGCAGAGACACAGACACATGAGAAGAGAATACAGTGTGATGATGGAGAAGGAGATTGAAATACTGAAGCTGCAAACTAACGAAAAAAGGCTCCTGGCAACCACCAGATGTTAGAAGCCATGGAGGATTCTCCCCTGCAAGTTTCAGAGGGAGGATATCTCTATTGACACCTTGATTTCAGATTCTAGCTTCTAGAACTGTACAATAATAAAGTTCTGCTAGTTTAAAGCCACCGGGTTTACATTTTGTTATGGCAGCCCTAGGAATCTCATACAGTATGTTTGAAAAAAAATGAGCAGAAACAAATGTGGTTGGAGATGGATACTAAGCGACAGGGGCCATACAGGAAGGCAGGCATGATCAAATCATGTCTCAATGTCTCAATATGGATATTGTATATCATGTTAAGGATTTTGATCTCTAAGATCAGTAAGAAATCACTGAGTGATTTTAAACCATTGCATTTTTGTTTTGAGATTAGTCTAGATTGGAATGGAGGCAAATATAAATGTTGAGAGAGGAACTTTATTACATTAGTCCCAGTAAGAGATAGTAAAAAAGTGACTGTAATGGACCGAATGTTTTTGTCCCCTTAAAGTCATATATTGAAGCCCTAGTCCCAGTGTGATGGTATTAGGAGGTGGGGCCTTTGGGAGGTAATGAGGGTTAGATGGAGTTCTGAGGGTAGAGAGCCCATGATGGTGTTAGTGTTCTGACAAGAAGAGGAAGAGACCAGAGCCCTTACCATGAGTGTGCGTGCACCAAGGAAGGGCCATGTAAGCACTTAAGGAGAAGGCAGCCATCCACTGGCTGGGGAGATGGCCTCATGAGACACCAAATCCGCTCGTGCTTTGATGTTGGATTTCCCAATCTCCAGAACTGTGAGAAAGACATGTCTGTGTTGAAGCCACCCAGTCACAGGTATTTTATTGTAGCAGCCTGAGCTGACTAAGATAGTGACCTAGGGAGGTTGCAGCACAGATGGGGAATTTGAATGGTTTGAAATATTTACAAAATAAACTGATAGACTTGATGAAGATTTGAAAAACAGGAAATGCGCAAGTATCAAAGATAACTCTTCCAGTTTTACATTGTGTTTCTGGATGGACAATGGTGTCATTCACTGACAGAGGGAACGCCAGAAGGGGACTAAGTTTGGGAAAGCATGTAATGACTTAATCATGTTTAATTCTAGGTGCCTCTGGGTTTTTTTTCAAATAATCATTTTTATTGAAATTAGTTTATATACAATGTTATATTAGTTTCAGATGAACAACTTACAACAATTGATCAATTCAATATATTGTTAAGTGCTCACTTACAAAGATGTTACAATATTATAAGCCATGTTCCCTATGCTATATTTACATCCCTGTGACTAATTTCTTTTATAATTTTAAGTTTATACTTCTTATCCCTTTCACCTATTTCACCTGTCGCCCTGCAACCTCCTGCTTTGGTAACCAACCATCTATTCCCTGTGTTTTTGAGTCTATTTCTGTTTTGTTCATTTGTTCATTTGTTTTGTTTTTCAGATTCTACATGTAAGTGAAACCATATGGTATTTCTCTTTCTGTGAGTGACTTATTTCACTTGGCATAAAGCCCTCTAAGTCCATCCATATTGTCACAAATGGCAAGATTTTATTCTTTTTTTATGGTTGAGTAATATTCCATTGTATATATGTACCACTTCTTTATCTGTTCATCTATTCATAAGCACTTCAGTTGCTTCCATATCTTCCTATTGTGAATAGTGCTACAGTAACATGGGAGTGCATGTACCTTTTAAAATTAGTGATTTCTTTTTCTTCTCATAGATTCCCAGAAGTGAAATTGCTGGGTGATACGGTATTTTTAATTTTTTGAGAAATCTCCATACAGCTTTCCACAGTGGCTACACCAATTTTCAATCCCACCAGGAGTGTATGAGAGTTCCTTCTCCACATCCTCATCAATGATTGTTATTTCTTGTTTTCTGGATAATGGCCATTCTAACTGGTGTTTAATTGGGTTATTTGTGTTTTTGGTGTTGAGTTGTATATATTTTGTTATATATTTTGAATATTAGCCCCTTACTGGATGTATCATTAGCAAAAATATAGTCCCATACAGTAGGCTGCCTTTTAATGTTGTTGCTAGTTTTCTTTGCTGTGCAGAAGTTTTTTAGTTTGATGTAATTCCACTTGTTTAACTTTGCTTTCATTTCCCTTGCCTGAGGAGACATATCCAGGAAAAAATTACTTATGTTGAGTTTCAAGAGTTTATTGCCTATATTTTATTCTAGGAGTTTTATGGTTTCAGGTCTTCTGTTTAGGTCTTTGAATTTATTTTTGTGTATGGTGTAATATAATCAACCAGTTTCATTCTTTTTCTCATAGCTGTCCCATTTTACCAACACCATTTACTGAAGAGACTGTCTTTTCCCTATTGTATATTCTTGCTTCCTTTGTCATATATTAATTGACCATATAGGTGTGAGTTTATTTCTGAGCTCTCCATTCTGTTCCATTGGTCTATGTGTCTGTTCTTGTGCCAGTACCATAATCACTGTGGCTTTGTAGTACAGTTTGAAATCAGAGAGCATGATATGTCCAGCTTTATACTTCTCTCTTATGATTGCTTTGCCTATCTGGGATCTTTTGTAGTTCATTACAGATTTTTAGGATTCTTTGCTCTAGTTCATTGAAAAATGCCATTGGTATTTTGATAAGGACTGCATTGAATCTGTGAATTGCTTTGGGCAGGATGGCCATTTTGACAATATTAATTCTTCTTATCAATTAACATGGGATATTACCTATGTATTCTACACTTTCTTTCATAAGTGTTTTATAGTTTTCAGAGCACAGATCTTTCACTTCTTTGGTTAAATTTATTTCTAGGTATTTTATACTTTTTGATGTAATTGTAAATGGGATTGTTTTCTTAATTTCTCTGCCTGTTTATTATTTATATACAGAAATTAACTGATTTCTGTACATTGATTTTGTATCCTGCCACCTTAATGAATTAATTAACTCTAATATATTTTTGGCAGAGGCTTTATGATCTTTTATATATACTATATATCATATCATGTTATCTGCAAATAGTGACAATTTTACTTCCTTACCAATCTGGATGCCTTTTATTTCCTTTTCTTGTTTGATTGCTGTGGCTACGATTTCTAGGACTGTGTTGAATAAAAGTGGTGAGAGTGTCATGATTGTCTTCTTGTGGATAGAGGAAAAGTTTTCATCTTTTCACATTTTCACATTGATTATAATGTTAGCTGTTGTTTTGTCATATGTAACCTTTATTACGTTGAGATATATGCAATCACTTTGTGAGAGTTTTTATCAAGAAAGGATGTTAAATTTTGTCAAATGTCTTTTTCAGCATCTATGAGATGGCTGTGGTATTTATCCTCCTTTGGTTAATGTGGTGGGTCACATTGGTTGATTTGCAAATACTGAACCACCTTTGCATCTCTGGGATAAATCCTACTTGTGGTGAATGATCTTTTTAATGTATTTTTAAATTTGTTTAGCTAATATTTTGTTGAGTTTTGCATGTATGTTCGTCAGGGATATTGTTCTGTATTTTATTTTTTTGTAGTGCCTTGGTCAGATTTTGGTACTAGATGGTACTGGCTTGTAGAAAGAATTTACAAGCTTTCTTTCCTCTTCCATTTTTGGAATAGTTAAGTAGGACAGATATTAACTCTTCTTTAAATGTTTGGTAGACTTTACCTGTGAAGCCATCTGGTCCTGGGTTTTTTCTGTTGGTAGTTTTTGATTACTGATTCAGTTTCATTACTAGTAATTGGTCTGGTCAATTTTTCTGTTTGTTCCTTGTTCAGTCTTGGAAGATTGTACGTTTCTAGGAATTTACCCATTTCTTCTAAGTTGTCCAGTTTGTTGGCATATAATTTTTCCCAATAATCTCTTATAATCATTTGTATTTCTGTGGTGTCAGTTGTAACTTTTTTCATTTCTAATTTTATTTATTTGAATCCTCTCTCTTTTTTCCTTCATGAGTTTAGCTAAAAGTTTATCAATTTTGCTTATCTTTTCAAAGAACCAGCTTTTACTTTTACTGATTTTTTGTATTGATATTTAGTTGATATTTCATTTATTTCTGCTCTGCTCTTTGTTATTTCCTTTCTTTTACTACTTTTGGTCCTTGTCTGTTCTTTTTCTAGTTCCCTTAGGTGTCAGGTTAGATCGTTTATTTGACATGCTTCCTGCCTTCTGAAGTAAGCCTGTATTGCTATAAACCACTTTTCAGACTGCATTTCTTGAATTCCAAAGATTTTGAGCTGTTGTATTTTTATTTTCACTATTCAACTTTTGATTTCTTCTTTGATTTCTTTGGTTGTTTAGTAGCATGCTGTTTAGCCTCCATGTGTTTGTGCTTTTTCCATTTTTTTCTTGTAATTGATTTCCAGTTTCATACCATTGTGGTCAGAGAAGATGCTTGATAATTTCAATCTTGTTAAATTTATTGAAACTTGCTTTGTAGCCTAACATGTAATCTATTCTGGAGAATGTTTGATGTGCACTTGAAAAGATTATGCATTCTACTATTTTTCCTTGTAATTTTCTGAATACATCTATTTTCATTATATTTGGTCTAGTGTGTCATCAACTCCATTGTTTCCTTATTGATTTTCTGTCTGGATGATCTATCTATTGATATAAATGAGGTATTAAAGTTCCCTACTATTACTATCAATCTCTCCCTTTATGTCTACTGGTAGACATATTTTTATATATATTTAGGTGCTCCTCTGTTGGGTGCATACATATTTTTAGTTGTTACATCTTCTTGATGGATTGTGCATTATTATGTAATGTCTTTTTTTGTCTCTTGTTACAGTGTTTTTTTTAAGTCTGTTTTGTCTGATATAAATATTGCTACTTCATCTTTTTGTTCTTCCTATTTGCACAAAATATCTTTTTCCATCCCTTCAGTTTCAGTGTATGTGGGTCTTTAGGTCTGAAGTTAGTCTCTTGTAAGCAAGAAATATATATACCTTTTTTTTTTAATTCATTTAGTCACCTTCTGTCTTTTGTTTGAAACTTTTAGTCCATTTACATTTAAAGTAATTATTGATAGGTATGTAGTTACTGCCATTTTGTTAAATGTTTCCTGGTTGTTTTTGTTTTTCTTGGATCCTTTCTTCCTCTTTTCTCTCCCCTCTTGCTTTATGGATTCCTTTAGTGTTATGTTTGGATTTTCTTCTCTTGTTTTTTTTTTTTTGTATCTATTACAGGCTTTTGGCTTGTGATTACCATGGGGATCTTATATGACATCCTACATATATAGTAATCTATGAAAAGTTGATGTTCACTTATGTTTTAACACATTCTAATAACACTACATTTTTTACTACCCCTCTTTTTTATTTTATGTATATGATGCCTTCTTTTATATGTTTATTTAGTGATTTCCTTAACTAATTTTTAGATGTAATTGATTATACGACTTTTGTCTTCTTGAACTTCATCCTAGCTTTTAAGTGACTGATCTACCACTGGTATATGTTTTCTTCTACCAGCAAAATTTTAGCTTTCATATTTTCTTACTTCTAGATAGGGTCTTTTTTTTTTCTTTTAAGGAAGACCCTTTAACATTTCTTGTGAGGCCAGTTTAGTGTCAGTGAACCCTTTTAACTTATATTTGTCTGTGAAGCTTCCCTTCCATCTGAATGACATGGCTAGGTAGAGTATTCTTTTTTGGAGGTTTTTCTCTTTCAGCACTTTAACTGTATTATGCCACTCACTTCTGGCCTGTAGAGTTTCTGCTGAAAAATCCACTGCTAGCCTTATGGGGTTTTCCTTATTTTTCTCTTGCTGATTGTTGCTTTTCTCTTGCTGCTTTTATGAGTCTCTCTTTTTCTGACCTTTTGACATTTTATTTATGGTGTGTCTTGGTGTGGATCTCCTTGGGTTTATCTTGACTAGGGCTCTTTTCGCCTCCTGGACCTGGGTATCTGTTTCCTTTCCTAGGTTGGGGATGTTTTCAGCTATTATTTCTTCAAATATGTTTTTTACTCCTTTTTCTCTCTTTTGTTCTTCTAGGACTCCTATAATGTGGATGCTTGGCTGTTTAATATTGTCCCAGAGCTCCCTTAACCTAGCTTCATCTCTTTTTATTCTTTTTTTTCCTTTTAGATTGAGTGCCTTCCTTTATTCTTCCATGTCACTGATCCATTCTTCTGCATTCTCTAGACTGCTTTTGATCCCTGTAGTGTATTCTTCATTTCATTTATTGTATTTTTATGCTTTCTATTTCTTTGTAGAGGTTCTTCCTGAGCTCCTCCTCTCTTCTCTCAAGCCTTGTGAGCGTCCTTGAACTCTTTATCCAGTAGATTGCCTAACTCTGTTTCATTTTTCATTGTTTTTATTTGCATTGTTCTTTTTCTGAAGTTTTGTCTTTTTTTTTTTGTCTGAGCATATTTCTCTGACTCCTTACTTTGTTTGACTCTCTGGGCTTGCTTTTATGAATTAGTAGAAAAGGCTGCTTCTTCCAGCTGTAAAGGATTTTTCTTATATAGGGAAGGTCCCCTGGGTAGACCTGGCCTGGTTTTGTTTGGTTGGCTGGAGGCCTTGTGAATGTGAACTGGGGGTATACTGGTGTTAGGGCTGTCATGGCAGTGGTTTGAGGGGGGCACAGTTGGAGCGGCCTAATCAGATACTTAGGGGTCCATGCTGGTGGGGAGGCAGCACGTCCAAGCACAGTCTCCAGGAATGCCCCGTCTCTGCAGCTATTGGCTCCATGCCTGTGGTGCAGCATCAGCTCAGGTGCTCAGGGATGACTGGCTCCAGGGAAGCCCCACCTCTGCAGCTGGAAGGTGCCTGAGGTGCAGTGGCAGACAAGGCATGCTCTACAGGGGTCAGCAATGACTGGCTTTGTGCCCTTGGGGCAGCTGGGGCCTGAATATGTTTCCAGCTGACATGTCTGGGTGTGGGCAGAGGCTGGGAAGCTGCCTAGACCAAGTCTTAAACTGGTATGTGCACCCCAACCCTGCTCCGCACATCACCCTCAGTGTGGGAAAGGAGTGCACAAAATGGCCGGACTTCTGATCCATAGAGAGTTCTAGCCATTCCCCATCAAACAGCAGAGGTTTTGTTCTATAAATAGTTATTTTTTTTTCCACTAATAGTCTAGATGCACTTCGAAGTGCAGCTTTTTTTCTATGTCCCAGAGCAAGGAATCTGGGTCCAAGTTGCCCCGTGGTATCCCTCCCTTCTGTGGGTCATTGAGTTGGGGGTTGTGGTCCCTCCATATTGTGTCTCCATCTCTCCTGATGTTTCTTAATGTGATCTTTCTATCTCTTTTTATGCAGAAGATGCTCACTCAGTCCTCAGTTTTTTCTCAAGAGAAATTGCTCTATGTGTAGGTGTAGATTTGGTGTGAAGGTAGAAGGAGGCGGGTTTAAGCTCTCTCTATGGTGCCATTCTCCTGTAATTCTCCAATTTTAAGTGCTTATGAAACATCAAGGAAGAGATTGCAGCAATTAGAGATAAGGGTCTGGAGTTCCAAAGGTAGCATGTTTCCAGGTTTGTCTGGGAGGGTCCTGATTTACAGCTGCTGTGCTAGCCAGTTATTAATAACATTTAGTTTCACTCTCAAAAGTACTCGGGTTTGGGCAATAAGCTAAATTACTATTCTGGTAATAACTAATTCCTCCACCAGAATACGTTACCCTAAAATATGCCTTCTGCCATAAAAATTATGTTGAGATGAGGACAGTTAGGCAGCAGCAAATGCAGGAAGAACTATCTATACCATCCCCAGTTTTGCCTAAAAGCAGGACAGCAATCAAGTCTTATCAGCCTCGAGCTGGCACCAGTGAAGCTGCAAACAAACCTTACTCCATTACTTTCCTCATTTATTCACCTTCCCACAGTTTGCCACCCTCGGAAACCTAAAGCCACATTCCTTTTTCCTATCATTTCTCTACAGATGTATTGCTCTTTGTTGAAATACTAAGCCACCTCTTTGAGCTATTTATTCCTTGGTTTCTCCCATGTACAAATGAGGTATACATGATGATAAACATCTGTTTGTTTTCCTCTTGTTAATCTTTTATCACAGGGGCCCCGTCTGAGAATTTAGAAGGGTAGAAGGAAAGTATTTTTCTTTCCTTTCTTTGCAGAAGAAATTAATTCTCTCCCTGCACTCATTCCTTTCTTGCTCACCATATGTTCCCTAATCATCCTTTGAAGAGCTCATATTACCTGTCATTTTCACTTTTGTGGGTTGTTTCAAGGGTGGATCTCTGTTGGCTTTACACTATTTTTAGGCCCCATTTCCTTGGGCACAATGGTTGGGCTAGTGTGAAATACATGACACATTTATCTTGAGAGGCAGTGATTTCCAGGACCTTGTATCAGAGGAAAAAGAGACTCTTATTTCCCTGTATGCTGAAGTGTTAGTACGTGAGGGCTGAAACGATGGCAGCCATTCTCCATCACAAGGGGATAATCTGAAGTTGGCGTCAGTGGAGGAGAAGAGGCCGCCTATGATTTAAGGATTCAGGATGCCAGTGAGAGCACACTGGAGAGTGATAGAGAAATTGCTTTTATGGTAACATCAAGTTACTGGATCATGACTAGCCTGAATCCAGTTCTGCTACTGGAATTTTATGTGAATTAAATTTGTTCATTATTGTTTAAAGCAGCTTGACTTGCATTTTGCCAATTAAAAAATATTAATTCCTTACTAGGCTGTTATTCTTCCATAACCAATGTTATGTTGTGCTATTAAATGTATGTTTCCCGGAATGCTGGGGGGATGGGTGGATTTTAAGTGGAAAGTTATTGATTAAGTGATGACAAAACATCAAATATTATGCCTTTTGCATTTTTTCCATATAGTTGCAGATTGAGAAGGGAGCCTTGTGATTTAAGGAGTCTTCAAATTAATTGTATTTGAAAAGAGTAAAGATGGAATTTTCTGACAACCATACAGAGGTATAGCAAGTAGGATGACAAAGTTACCATTGGAGTGGAAAAATTTTCCTTTACTCTTTAAAGTTGTTCTAGTGCGTCTAAGAATTAAATTGACATGAGACAGATTAACAGGAAAAAAACCCCAAAGTTTAATTATGTGCACCCAGGTTCCAAATAATGAAATAGAGACCTAAGGAAAATGACCAAGGCAGGCAGTTTTATACTTTTTAGACAAGGACATAATAAATCTGTAAGGAATAGACAGGACAAAGAAAACTGTGTCTTTACCTCCTGGTGCAGGGAGGGTACCTTTCCCAAGATTTACTTCCTGTTTTTAGGAGGACAAAAAGGGACCAGTGTATTCTTGCCCTGGCTGTTTCTTAAGTAACTTTTAATTCAAAATAATCCACATGCCAAAGTAGCACATTTTGGGTCAGCCTGTCCTGGGCCCCTGCCTTACTCAAGCAGAATGTTTGGGGTGCTCATCCTTAGACATCATGACGATTGGATCATTACTTCTGTCTTATTATTTATTCATTTCTACAGATATAGATTTCACCTCTAGTCTCTCAGTGTCTTTCTTCTGATATTTAACTAGTCTGATATATTTGGAGATTTAAATATATTTTCCAGGTCCTACCAAAGCATTCATTCCTGTTATGTCACATGTCCCTGAATAGATTTGATTTTTGAATATTTGATTCTGGGAGTTCTGCATCAGAGATGTATGCCCCCTGCATCAGATGCCTCCAACCGCTGTCTTAGGTACACATGTGACCACTAGTAATGAGGGTGCAAGATTTATTTCCCACTTCCTACATCTTTCATTTCAAGATTTGGACTTTATTATTATGCTTTAGAGAGATGCCATATTTAGGCTGGGTAATGGAGAAAAATGTAATAAAGAAAATATTTACATAATATAGAGAAAACACAATGTGTGGTGCAGCACCCTGAAGCTAGTAGCAGCACAGAGGCTTTGCTGACCCCGGGCCAAACGTACCAGGGAAAGGAGTGGTTAATAAAAGCTGGAGAATAAGTTTTATGAGGATGATTGCCTGATGAGGGTCAGCAGGAAACATGCTCCTTCTATGGCACAAAGAAGGCACGAAGAGTAGAGTGACTCTGGAGGGAGGGACAAAAGAGCAGAGGAGTTTGAAGCCATGAAACTGGATGAAATGACAAGGGAGTGAATGTAGATATATCAGAGCTCCAAGAACCGAGCCCAGGGGCCATCCAGCATAAAGAAGTGGGAGAGAAGAGGATGAAGGCACAATAGAGACCGAGAAGGAACATCTCAGGAGGTAGGACTATCAGGGGAGTATGATGACCTGTAGTCAAAATGAATAAAGTGTTTGCAAGAGGAGTAATTGGCTCTATCAAATGATGCCCATGGGTCAATTTAGAAGGGACCTTAGAACTGATAATTAGCTACCTGGGGGCTACTGGTGACTTTGAATTGAATTTCCATGGCCAGTTGGGTAGAATGTCTGTTTGGAGTAGTTTTAAAAGAAGGTGGAAGGATAATAATTTGAGACAGCAAATACAGACAAATATTTCCAGAAGAAATATGGTGGTAGATGGGATGAAAAACAAAGTGAAGTCATGGGAGTGTTTAGGATTCAAAAAATAACAACCTGTTTATTCACTCACCTATGAATGAGCATATAGGTTGTTTCCAATATTTCATATTGTTAATCAGTATTGCAGTGAATAAGCTTGTGCATGTGTTTTTCTATTGCACTAATTTGCATTCTCAAAGATGGCCACTTTTTAAACTGAGGGAGCTTTTCATCTATCATCTATCATCTGTCTATCTATCTATCTATCTATCCATCTATCTAGCTGTTTACGTATCTATCATCATCATCTGTCATCAAAATGAGATCATCATCTGATACAAAACGAACCAGTTGTATTCTGCTCTTTCATAAGTTTTCACGAGAAGAGATTTCTGAGCAATCTACTTATTTGGAAGGGAGGAACTGTTCTTAGTTTGGTGGTTTCATAATGCACATGGCGTTAGAAAACACAGTTCCATTCATTTCTTGTACTGTTTAGGTTTTTAGTGGTTTAAATTAGAATTTAGATTCCCATTTCATGTGCAACCTTCCAAAAATTGTAATGAAGTCTGTTAGGGATGTTGTACTCCTTACTTTTAATACATACATTTAGCCATGTACAATGTGTTAAAATGGAGCGTCTTGGTGATTTGGAGTGAATAGGGACACTGCTTTTAAAACCAAGAGAAATTAGTACATTTTGATTATGAAACCAGGTTCCTTTGATTGATGAGACAGAAAGAGAGAGAGGAAGCATACTTTAACTCAGAGTCTTAAAAAAGCCTTGGCATTATAGGCATATATTATTTCAAAATATAAGTATCTGAAGAGGATGTTGTTTGTACAATGGTGTGTTTTATGTTATATCTAAGCTTATTCCACTTTGCTCACCCAAAGTTGAACTTTAAGAACCTTAAGTATACAAAAAAATAGTTGAATTCTGTTGTCTTTCTTCCTCTTCTAAAATCATGCAAAATTTACTTCTGCTGGATTATCTAGTTGCAGCATGTTTGTGTGTTGTTTTTTATAGAATTCAACATTTTGTGTGCTTCCTTTGAGCTATTTAGCATGTGGCATCTTTCTGGACTCTTGAGAGGATTGCAGCGGGCACTGTTTGGATATATTTTTTGGATATGTTTTTTTGGCTTCTATTTAAAATACATAAGTTCATTTCTTTTTCTATTTCTTGTGGAAGTCTTCATTCAAGTCTTGCTCTTAATCAAAAGATGCACCATTCATCTAAGAGCTATCCAAAAATATTTAGCAGGTGCCAAGACCTGTGTGAAGAAGAGACATATATTCCTAGTCAAAATGAAAAAGTCTATTATATTATAAAGAATGTATATCTCTAGAACAGGTCTGTTTTAACCATAATGAATTAAGTTTATGTGTAGCAGAAACTGTCAGTGACTTGCTCATATCCCTTCAACCTACCAGAGTCACATACAAACATGCTAAATTCTGAATTCTTCTACCCAGGAGGTGGGGGCTGATATGAGAAGGAGAAATCAAAGAGGAATGGGAGTTGCTGAATAAATGTCGAAGCACCTCAGTAGACAGTTTCTTAGATGGCTGTGTACATGGCCCTCAGAGAGGTCCCTACAGGACCTGAGCCCCAGTTGCCACATTAGCAACCAGCATTTTTTGTGGATGGTCTTCTTTCTCTTTTTCTTTTGCCTGTTCCTATATCTTTTTAATTGGGATCACTTTCCAATTAACCACTTGCACTTAATTTCTGTCTAAGGATCTGCTTTTGTGAACCAACACTAGCATATTATTTATACAAGCTATAAGGTTAAGGTATTTCTGCTTTCTGGTTTCTTTTTTTGAATATTTTTTACCAGACCAATTTACCACTAAGAAATGTTTTTGGCTGCCTTTGAAAAAAATGATTTTTTATTATCTGACTCAAGGCTTCTTCCTGCCTTTGGCAAATTGAAAAATGACTATCCCTGAAGGGCCAACATTCGCCCAAGATGAAGACATCAATTAACATTTTGTGGGCCCACCATATTTCCACCTTAGGCAAGTGCCAGAATGGAAGAGACAGCTATCAAGGTTTCTGACACAATAAAGCTGACATTGTTATTTTATAAAATTATGTGCCATCTATGGATTTGTTTTTCTAGACCCTGCTTACTACTTCCCTTTCAGATTTTGTTCTAGTAGTAGGCTTTCTTTGATACCAACTATTTTATCCTTATGTTTTTCATTGTATATATACTTAGCCAGCTTCCATGCCTGTCGGCAGCGAACTGTTTACCAGCCTGGAGCAAACTGTCAGTCAAGGAAGTATTGGCTAGGGTAGGGCTGGGGGAAGGGCTAGGGGAGGGGCCGAGGGGAGCTGGAAGCAGAAGCAGGGGAGCCCCATTCTGGGAAGCAAGAGAGAATGGAGGCTGGCAGAGGGAAGCCATGGAACCCTGCGCTAGGAAGTGGAGAGAGAAGCCACAGAGCTCCAGCCCGTGCTAGCAAGCCCAGAGGGAAGGCGCCGAGCCTGGTGTTGACAAGCAGGATGCAATCAAAGGATCGGCACAGTGGTGGTTACTTAAGGGGAAAAAGGTAAGAAAGAAATAAACCCTTGGAAATGTAAGTTAGTGAATCAATTAAAAAATGGAGAAAAGTAATAAGAAAGATGATATGATAAATGCAGGAGTGTTTGTATTTTAGGAATGGACAATAATAGCAATAACAATGATAGTAAAGACCATTTGACAGCATCCTGCGCTGAGTTTTGCATGTTTTAACTCTTTTAGCCTCTATTAAAAGTACTATAAAGTAAGCACTACTTTAATGTGGGGATTATGAGGCAAAAAGAAGTTTAGTAACTAAGTCATGACAAAAGAACCCATGTTTTATTATGTGTAATTTATTGAAAATACTTTAAAATTCTTTATAAATGAAGAAATGTTCTTGGATTATTTATATTGCCAAAATCAATTCAAGAGGAAAGGGAAAACTTAGACTAATAATTGTGAGAAATTTTAAATTACTAAAATATTACTTCTAAAAAATCTATGGGATCAGATGATTTTATTAGTAAGTTATTATAGAAAACAGAATTTACAAAGTCATTTATGTTATAATGTTACTATAATCCTGCTGTCAAAAGCTGACCTACTACAGACTATTTCATGAATATATTCTAAATGAAATATTTTCAAATTATGTTCAACTTTACATTTAAATGAATTGCCAGTACCAAATGGTAAACTTTTTCTCCTCCATCAAGATTATGTCAATGTCTTATTTTATTTTATTATGTTGTATTAAAATAGATCTTCAGTTTTAAGATCATCTGCCTATGAGGTAGGACAGGGACCTGGGACAAGCACCATGATTAACTTTTCCTGCCTATGATGAAAAATGCTGAGAGATGAACAGTGGAATAAGAACAGGAGGGCCTCCCACCTGAAGGTTAAGATTCCATTTTAAAAAGCAGAGAGTTGACAGAGAAGACAAGTAGTGGTTCTATAGCATCTCACTACGCTGATGGACAGTGACTATAATGGGGTTGGTGGGGGGGACCTGATGAAGGGGTAGTTTAATAACCGTAATATTGCACATGTAATTGTAGATTAATGATAATAAAATTAATTATATTAAAAAATTAATTAATTTTAAAAAAGCAGAGAGTTGAGAAGTAAGATTCCTAACATACTCTTTAGTAATCAGCCAACAGCCTACGTTAAGGAGGATGAGCAGTCTTAACTGATCTGTCCCCACTGCCTGAGGGTGAGCGCTGTCCTGGAGAACAGGGTAAATAAATCCCTTGTGTTGCATTTATTTAGCAGAATTAGCAGGAGGACCGATCACAGAGGAGACAAGGTGTCTCTCACCAGAGACAAGCACCTTGAGACCACAAGTCAAGCCCACGCCCAACAAAACCCCCTCTGCCCTTTGTCCCATTCTTGGAAGCCTTAAAAGACAGAATCAATCCCCAACCTTTCAGCGCACCTCCTCTCTGAGGATGCCCCCCCCTTTCCTTTCCTTAAATGCGTACTTTCAAATAAAGCCTTCTCACTGCTCAAATTATTAAGATTTGTCTCTTTGCTATTTCATTTTATTTCCAAGTCTTCACTGTTTCCGCTTTACTCCTAGTAAGTAGGAAGGGGCTGCTACAGCTCACATTTGGGCTTGCAAGTACCCGTTGCCTGGGTGACCTGGAGGAACTGCGGTTGTGCAGTCTGCTCTTAGTAGCCTACCTGAAAATCTGCTTTCTTTGGGAAGTTCTCAGGACATAATCTCACTCCGTCCTGGGTTCCATGACTCCCCCAGATCCTGGGGTGGTGGGGGCTAGGCCCCATGCTGTGCAGGTCCGAGTGGACACAGGAAGCCAAGTGACCCTGGCTTTAAGAGCTGGCAAGGGAATCTGCCCTGGGCTGAGAACTTTCGCTCTTTCCCTGTGCACTTTCCTGTTTTCTGCTGCCTGCAAGGTAGCTGCCATTCCCTGCTGCTCTTGCTTTAATGAATTCCTTCCTTACACTCCTCTGATCTGCTCGAGAATTCTTTCTGTTTGGAGTCAAGAACCCTCCCCCGTCCAGGTTGAGGCTTCACTTGGTGCACAGGGAGAGACCTCCCCAGACGCGGATGCCCGACAACACTTAAATTTCTGAGATGTAATCTACCTTGATTTTGAGTCGTGCCTTTGACTGCAACAGCTATGGTCAATCAGTTTGTAATAAAACACGGCCCTTGAAAAGGGAAGTGTGACAACAAAGGGAAAATGATGTTTCCTGGCAAGTAATTCCACAGTCTCCCACTGATCCTAAAGCAGTGCCCCTACTTTGCATGTCACTGGGCACTATAATTCCAAGGAGATGGAATGGGAAATGGGAAAACCTGCACATTCAATGGATATCATTATACTTTGTGTAAATGATTCCAAAACAGGCTCCCAGGGCCACCAAATGGAAATGACTTCTTACTACTCTGAATGTAGTATTTTAATTAAAATTTTTCTTTACATATGCTGCTTTTAATGGGAGTTTTATGAAAATGACATGTGATTTTATATGAGTCATTAATAAAAATATTTGGTAAGGAATTTTAGGTAATTTCATTGATATAGATCATCAAACAAAGGAATCTCTGAACAATGAGCAATAACTAATTACTCCTCCAAGACTATGGTCTAAACCACATTTTACTATGTTATTTATGAGTACATTATGGCAATTATGGTCCAAAGCCTTGTGAAGCCAAGATATATGGCATTGTTTGTTCCCTATGTTTATAAGGCTGTCACTGGGTAAAAGAGAATTAGACTAGACTGACATGATTTCTCCTTGTTTTTTTTTAATAATTTATTTTGGTATCATTAATCTACAATTACATGTGCAATATTTTCTTTTTTTGCTGTATTAAGGGATTTATTTATAATTTATTTTAGTATCATTAATCTACGATACAGGGGCAATATTATGGTGATTAAACTACCCCCTTCATCAGGTCCCACCACCAACCCCATTAGAGTCACTGTCCATCAGCGTAGTGAGATGCTATAGAGTCACTACTTGTATTCTCTGGGTTGTACAGCCCTCCCCATGCCCCCCCAACATTACATCTGCTAATCGTAATGCCCCTTTTTCCCCCTTGTCCCTCCCTTCCCACCCATCCTCCCCAGTTCCTTTCCCTTTGCTAACTATTAGTCCCTTCTTGGGTTCTGTAAGTTTCCTGATGTTTTGTTCCTTCAGTTTTTTTATTTGTTCATATACTCCACATATAAGTGAGATCATTTGATATTTGTCTTTTTCCACTTGGCTTATTTCACTAAGCATAATACCCTCTAGCTCCATCCATGTTGTTGCAAATGGTAGGATTTCTTTTCTTCTTATGGCCGAATAATATTCTATTGTGTATATGTACCACATCTTCTTTATCCATTCATCTACTGATGGACACTTAGGATGCTTCCATTTCTTGGCTATTGTAAATATTGCTGTGATAAGCATAGGGGTGCAACTGTCTTTTTCAAACTGGGCTGCTGCATTCTTAGGGTAAATTCCTAGGAGTGGAATTCCTGGGTCAAATGGTGTTTCTATTTTGAGGTTTTTGAGGAACCTCCATACTGTTTCCACAATGGCTGAACTAATTTGCAGTCCCGCCAGCAGTGTAGGAGGGTTCCCTTTTCTCCACATCCTTGCCAACATTTGTTGTTGTTTGTGTTTTGGATGTTGGCCGTTGTGAGGTGATATCTTATTGTGGTTTTAATTTGCATTTCTCTGATGATTAGCGATGTGGAGCATCTATTCATGTGCCTGTTGGCCATCTGAATTGCTTCTTTGGAGAAGTGTCTATTCAGGTCCTCTGCCCATTTCTTAATTGGATTATTAGCTTTTTGTTTGTTGAGGTGCGTGAGTTCTGTATATATTTTGGATGTCAACCCCTTATCAGGTACGTCATTTATGAATATATTCTCCCATACTGCAGGATGTCTTTTTGTTCTACTGATGGTGTCCTTTGCTGTACAGAAGCTTTTCAGCTTGATATAGTCCCACTTGTTCATTTTTGCTTTTGTTTCCCTTGCCTGGGGAGAGATGTTCATGAAAAAGTCGCTCATGTTTATGTCCAAGAGATTTTTGCCTATGTTTTTTTCTAAGAGTTTTATGGTTCCATGACTTACATTCAGGTCTTTGATCCATTTTGAGTTGACTTTTGTGTATGGGGTTAGACAGTAATCCAGTTTCATTCTCTTACATGTAGCTGTCCAATTTTGCCAACACCAGCTGCTGAAGAGGCTGTCATCTCCCCATTGTATATCCAAGGATCCTGTACCATATATTAATTGACTGTATATGTTTGGGTTAATGTTTGGATTTTCTATTCTGTTCCACTGGTCTGTGGGTCTGTTTGTGCCAATACCAAATTGTCTTGATTACTGTGGCTTTGTAGTAGAGCTTGAAGTCAGGGAGTGTAATTCCCCCTGTTTTATTCCTCCTTCTCAGGATTGCTTTTGCTATTCGGAGTCTTTTGTCATTCCATATGAATTTTAGAATTATTTGTTCCAGTTCATTGAAGAAAGCTGTTGGTATTTTGATAGGGATTGTGTTGAATCTGTAGATTGCTTTAGGTAGTCTAGCCATTTTGACAATATTTATTCTTCCTAGCCAAGAGCATGGGATGAATTATCATTTGTTAGTGTCCTCCTTAATTGCTATTAGGAGTGTCTTGTAGTTTTCAGAGTATAGGTCTTTCACTTCCTTCGTTAGGCTTATTCCTAGGTATTTTATTCTTTTTAATGCAATTGTGAATGGAATTGTTTCCCTGATTTCTCATTCTGTTAGTTCATTGTTAGTGTATAGGAAAGCAACAGATTTCTGTGTGTTAATTTTGTATCCTGCAACTTTGCTGAATTCATATATTAGTTCTAGTAGTTTTGGAGTGGAGTCTTTAGGGTTTTTAATGTTCAGTATCATGTCATCTGCAAATAGTGACAATTTGACTTCTTTACCAATCTGGATGCCTTGTATGTTTTTGTTTTGTCTGATTGCTGTGGCTAGGACCTCCAGTACTATGTTGAATAACAGTGGAGAGAGTGGGCATCCCTGTCTTGCTCCCGATCTCAGATGAAAAGCTTTCAGCTTCTCACTGTTAAGTATGATGTTAGCTGTGGGTTTGTCATATACAGCCTTTATGATGTTGAGGTACTTGCCCACTATACCCATTTTGTTGAGAGTTTTAATCAGGAATGGATGCTGAATTTTGTCAAATGCTTTTTCAGCATCTATGGAGATGATCATGTGGCTTTTGTTCTTCTTTTTGTTGATGTGGTGGATGATGTTGATGGATTTTCGAATGTTGTACCATTCTTGCATCCCTGGGATGAATCCCACTTGATCATGGTGTATGATCCTCTTGATGTATTTTTGAATTTTGTTTGCTAATATTTTGTTGAGTATTTTTGCATCTACGTTCATCAGGGATATTGGTCTGTAATTTTCTTTTTTGGTGAGGTCCTTGCCCGGTTTTGGTATTAGAGTGATGCTGGCTTCATAGAATGAGTTTGTATGTATTCCCTCCTCTTCTATTTTTTGGAAAACTTTAAGTAGAAGGGGTGTTATTTCTTCTCTATATGTCTGGTAGAATTCAGAGGTGAATCCATCTGGTCCGGGGGTTTTGTTCTTGGGTAGTTTTTTGATTACCAATTCAATTTCGTCACTGGTGGTTGGTCTGTTTAGTTTTTCTGTTTCTTGTTTGGTCAGTCTCGGAAGGTTATATTTTTCTAAGAAGTTGTCCATTTATTCTAGGTTTTCCAGTTTGTTAGCATATAGATTCTCATAATATTCTCTTATAATTCTTTGTATTTCTGTGGGATCCGTCGTGATATTTCCTTTCTTATTTCTGATTGTTTATGTGTGTAGATTCTCCTTTTCTCTTAATAAGTCTGGCCAGGGATTTATCTATTTTGTTTATTTTTTCAAAGAACCAGCTCTTCCTTTCATTGATTTTTTCTATTGTTTAATTCTTCTCAATTTTATTTATTTCTTCTCTGATCTTTATTATGTCCCTCCTTCTGGCGACTTTGGGCCTCATTTTTTCTGCTTTTTCCAATTTCAGTAATTGTGTCTTTAGACTATTCATTTGGGAATGTTCTTCCTTCTTTAAATAGGCCTGGATTGCATATACTTTCCTCTTAGACCTGCCTTTGCTGTGTGTCCCACAGAAGTTGTGGCTTTGTGTTGTTGTTATTAGTTTCCATATATTCTTTGATTTCTGTTTTGATTTGGTCGTTAACCCATTGATTAATTAGGAGAATGTTTTTAAGTCTCCATGTATTTGTGAGCCTTTTTGTTTTCTTTGTAAAATTTATCTCTAGTTTTATACCTTTGTGATCTGAGAAGTTGGTTGGTAGAATTTCAAAATTTTTGAATTTACTGAGGTTCTTTTTGTGGCCTAGTATGTGGTCTATTCTGGGAAATGTTCCATGTGCACTTGAGAAGAATGTGTATCCTGTTGCTTTTGGGTGTAGAGTTCTGTAGATGTCTGTTACGTCTATCTGTTCCCGTGTGTTGTTCAGTGCCTCTGTGTCTTTACTTATTTTCTGTCTGGTTGATCTGTCCTCTGGAGTGAGTGGTGTGTTGAAGTCTCCTAAAATGAATGTATTGCTTTCTATTTCCTCCTTTAATTCTGTTAGTGTTTGTTTCACATATGCTGGTGCTCCTGTGTTGGTTGCATATATATTTATAATGGTTATATCTTCTTGTTGGACTGACCCCTTTATCATTATGTAATATCCTTTTTTATCTCTTGCTACTTTCTTCATTTTGAAGTCTATTTTGTCTGATAGAAGTACTGCAACACCTGCTTTTTTCTCCTTGTTGTTTGCATGAAATATGTGTTTCCATCCCTTCACTTTTAGTCTGTGTATATCTTTGGGTTTGAGGTGAGTTTCTTGTAGGCAGCATATAGATGGGTCTTGCTTTTTTATCCATTCTGTTACTCTGTGTCTTTTGATTCATGCATTCAGTCCATTTACATTTAGGGTGATTATTGATAGATATGTACTTATTGCCATTGCTGGCTTTAGATTCGTGGTTACCAAAGGTTCAAGAGTTGGTTCTTTACTATCTGACTATCTAACTTAACTTTCTTGTTAAGTTATTGTAAACACAGTCTGATGTTCCTTTATTTCTCTCCCTTCTTATTCTTCCTCCTTCATTCTTTATGTACTAGGTGTTTTATTCTTTGCCTTTAGTTAGTATTTGGATGGTCTGCTTTCTTTGCTATGATTTTATTTTCTCTGGTGACCTCTTTTTAGCCTTAGGAGTGCTTCCCTCTAGAGCAGTCTGTTTAAGATATCCTGTAGATTGAGGCCTGAATTTATAGTCAGGTTATGATGAAACCTGGTTTAAAACAGTTTAATGAAGGTATTTTGAATGTGCATGGTGCCTCCAGTTCAACCACAGAATTGCATCACTTCTATTTACAACTAGACTTTTCCAGGAGTTTATATGCCTGGTCCTTATGTAGTTTGGTTTAGAGCCTGGAACTTGATGAAAAAACTGTATTATAAAGTCTAAATTATTTTAAAATTGGCAGTTTCAGTTTCTAACATAATTTCTGGAACCAAATGTTTACTAATAACTATTGAACTAAACTGCATATAAATGAAATGCATTTTCAGTCCCTGGTATAGATTTTCTGATCAGAAGTTTATCACTTTTAAAGAACAACTTAGTCTTCGTTTTGTGGGTTATTGTATTCGTTTCCTAAGGCCGCCATAATAAAATGCCACAGATTGGATGATCTCTAAGCAACAGAAATTTATTTTCTCACAATTCTGGAGCTAGAAGTCCGAGATCAAGGTGGTGGTGGGTTAGCTTCCTCCTGAGGACCCCTGAAGTCTCTCTCTTTGTTGCGGACAGTTGTCTTCTCACTGTCCTCCCTGTCTTTTCTCTCTGTATGCCCATTCTTAGTGTTTCTTCCTCTTCCTATGAGGACACCTATCCTATCAGATCAGGGCCACATCGTATGACCTCATTTAACCTTAATTAGCTCTTTTAAGGTCCTATCTTCAAGTACAACCATATTGAGGTTTAGGTCTTTTTAAGGGGACACAGTTAAGTCCATAACAGTTACTGTAGTTTAATGCATGTATGAGCGGTGATAAAGACTCAAAAGAAAATGTGGACTCTGCTAAATTCCTGAGATGGAGGGAGTTTGTTCGACAAACACCAAAATATGCCACAATGTTTTTCCTCCTGAATAATAGTTTTCTGAGGGAACAATATAGTTTAATTCATGATTGGCAGTGACAAAGGTATGATCATGATCAAGTTCAGACTCCACACCCAAAGCCCCCTCCAGTTCAGTCACACCACTTGCCAGGCTTCATGCTCTCTCACACCTCTTTGCTGCTCTGCCTGCTGGAGTGTTTCTCTCTCCGTTCCTGCTTGGTCAGCTCTGCTTTGACTTCAGTACTTAACTCAGTCTACACTCTTCTCTCAGGACCCTCTTCTGTCTTGTTCATAACTCTTGTCAGTGTGCACACCACACTGCTTAGTAATTTTTCTTCTTGACTGTCTCTTCATTCTGAGTCTAGGATTGTGTTCTGTTCATTGTTTTTTAATGGTCTGGTGTGGTATACCTTATTCACGAAGGTGCTCAGTTAATGCTGCCCAACAAATGGATCAGCTGTAAAGAGTTGGAAATCCCTTTCATGAACACCAGCTGGTTTGTCTTTTCAGGGCAGTTTTCTGTGGGCTTTGCCTGAAGTCATCATTTTTTGGCAGATGGTGCATAAAGGGAATTCTCCTTGGACATGAGAAGGGCAAGTGAACAGTGATGAGACCTGAGCTCGACGCAATGAGGAAGGGAAGTGCTGGCTTGTGAGTGCTGTGAATGTGTGCAGAGTATCCATGCTGGGGGTTTAAGTCCATGGGATGTGCAGCAGCTTGACAGATAAAGGGCACAGAAGAAAGGAGCTGCTAAATTTATAAGATTGAGAGAATTTAGAAAGTAAGCTTTTAATGAGGCGTTAACTGGAGCACTGGAACCTGAGATAGAAGGAATACAGAATGGCTGTTCAAGTGCACTGAGAAACATACAAAATTATGTAAAAGAAATCAAACAACAAAAAGACATTTGAAAACTTTAAGGAAGTCATTCATTCTTTTAGTCAACATGGATTCAGTATCTTTTAGGATACCATGGAGAAAATGATGGACAAAGTTCTTCCTCTAGTTGAGCTTACAATCTAGTTGGGTTAGACAGATAATAAACTATATATTAAAGAAAAATGCATTGTTTCTGGTAGTGATATTGAAGGCTGAAAAACAAAATATGCTGAAATAGAAATAGGCTTGGTGTATGGCTAATTTAAAATGGGTGATAAAGAAAGGCCTTGTGGAAGAGTTGACTTTTAAACTGAGATATGCATGATATGAAGAAGCCATCAAGGACTGTGAATAGTCTGAAATGTTACCCTACTTGAAAGCTTATACTTTAGTTTGACATAGTTTCATTGATGCTGGCAGAGATGTGAATTCTTGGGTTAGAGACCAAGGGTTTTCTTGCTCACACCAGAGCAAGCAGCATAAAGTGCGTGTTTGTGGCAGTCCTCTTTGACCTCTGAGTCCTGCTGGGACAATGCAGAGCGGCTCTAGCAGGGGCTGCAGCAGTGGGTCTGCATTGCGGAGGAAGGACCTTCATGAACTCAGAACACCTCAGTCTTTTATAATGCACTGCAAGCCCCCCTTCCAAATTTTTTCCCCAGGGAAAGACATTATCTGTAGTACACTGGAGTACATAAATCTGTTCTTTGCCCTGGAGGGAAACACTTTATTAATATTCTTGGAAAGATAGTCATAAAAAGGGCAGAACTGTGAGGAAACCCATGGAGAATTACCTGTCAACAGAGAACAGCCAAACAAAGACACAGGTTGAAACCTTTTCAGTCAAAAGGAGCAGAGAGAGACACGAACGTGGTATGTTTGAGGAGTGAAAGAAGGCCAGTGTGGATAGAGTGCGGTGACCTGGGAGCTCTGTGGTAGAAGAGGGGGTCTGAAAGGTGGCTGAGGGCAGGTCTTGAAGGGTTCTGTAGCCATGGTACTGTATTAAAAACAAATCAGCGAGTCTCAGGCTAGAAAGGCTTAGCTAATTTTCTATACGAAGAGTTGTTGTTCCCAAAAATTAAATGCACACATATGTGTCTAGAGGGTTTGAAATTATTTATAGTTCTTCAAATTCGATTAGCTATGTATTCAATTGTGTAATTAAATTTTGCTCAAGCAAATCTATTTCTGTTAGATATATATACATGAAGTTTTGTATATGTATAAATTTCATAAATGGGAAAATCAAAGATATTAGCTGTATTTAAATGTATTCAAAATCATGATATTACCTTGCATAATTATGTTACCTATGAATGAAAGGAGTATTTCGTGATTTTATACACCAAAGATGTTTTTTTACCTGCAAATGTGTAATTCTGATAAATCCTGCTATATCAAACATACTGGCCATGGCCAACTTTTTATATAAAGTTTTTCATATAAAGTTGTGTTACTGATATTTCCAAATTCTTGCATAGTGTCTGAGAAGACTAACAGCTATCAAATTATTTGTATTTGCATATAAATATGCCTTTATGGATGCCTGGCTTCTTGGAGTTATAAAGAAACTGAAAGATGATATGTGCTTAACACTTTGTTTCAAATAAATGAGTACTTTCTAGAGCATTCATTCATTCAACAAAGACCCAAGAGGGCCTGTCCTCTGTGTCAAGCCATGTGTTAGACACCAAGGATGATAGCAAGATCTTGAAAACCTCAGGTCTCTATTCTTAGATGTGCATATTTTATGCAATTGACCACAGAGAGAATATAATAATCAAGTGTGACTAACAAAGGAACACAGGGAAGATGAGTACCTTATTCTTACTAAAAATTATAAAAGACTTCAAACTAAAACTAATAATTATTTTATTTCCTTAGATGCAGCTCTTTCTAGTGATGGAAAGCATCAGTTAATGTTAAGTTGAGTCTAAATATTAAGCTACAATAACTTCCTTTTGAATTTCACTCACTGGACAGTGTTTGGCTCTCTGGAGCATCAGGAATATAGATATATTCCCCTTTATTTCAGCAGTGCCCATCCCCATGGCTGACCTTCTAATTAATATCTTATCACTCCTTTTATATTGGATTTATCCCTTATATATAAAACTATATAGAGTTTTGTTAAACTTTGATTTCTTCCTTTCTCCCACAACCCTCGAATCTTTGCTCACAGTAAAAATGAGTTGCTGTAGTTTGTTTTACTTTTATATATTTTGGACCAGCCTTCTGACAATACTTTCTTATGTGTTTCTCCCTTAGAGTCAGTTTATAAATAGAGTAGTGCAGTCAGTACTTAGAGCTACACTTTAAAAGGGATGTAAAGGAAACAAAATGGTCATAAGGTAACCAGCAGTGTGCAGAGTAATGGGGAAATCACTTCTTTTGAGGAATACGTGTATGAACTACAGATGTTTAGCCAGGAGCAAAAAAGCCTGAGGAAGAATCTAAGAGGTCTCTTTAAACATTGGGTCAACTGGCACATAGAAAAAAAAATTAGACATATTCTTCAAAACCCTATCAGCACCTTTATCAATCTTTGTGCCGGTGGGGAGAGGAGAATGAAAAATATGAGCCCTTTTAAGGTTTGTGAAGATGGCTAGGCATGTGAACAGGAGCTTAGTATTGATCCAAAAGATAGGGCAAATTTAAGAGTAAGGAAAGGAAGTAATGCAATCAACTTTTAAAGTTTTTTTTTTTGTTTGATATTTATATTTGGATTGTATTTGAGGTAAAAGAGAAGTCAAGGAAAGTGGGAAAGTGATTTTAGTTTGGCTAGCTGACCCACTTTGAGTTGCGGAACTAGACAACAAAAGGCTCGGCTGGGTTACACAAGAAGAAATAGGCACAGAGGCTGAGTGAGGTGCCCAAGATTAAACAGTTAGTATGTAGCTGAGTCAGGTTTTGAACTTGAGTGGCTAATTTCAAAACCTAGACTTTTAAAAATCACACTAGGCAAAGAATAATAACAATATACTGTATCAATTTAAAAAAATCAAAAACTAAGATCTAATCTTTATTAATGAATTCCACGTATATGCCTGAAAATATTGAATAGATATACTTACAAAATGTTAACAGTTTGGTTTGGGGCATTTCAAAAAATATTCACCTTTGTGCTTCTAATTTTCTGACAAAAAATAAGTATTTTTAAAAATCTTTTATGTGCTTAATGAAAATACCTAACAAATTTTAATTAATACCAAGAAAAATATCTTTCAAGAATGAGAACAAAATAAAGACATTTCCAGAAGTATAAAAAGTTTGTTATCAATAGATCCTAAGAAATAAAAATTCTAAAGCTTATATAGAAATTAAGTGATATTTGATAGAAGTTATGAGTTTCCAAAAGTAAATAAAACACCAAATAAAATGGTAAATTTGTGGATAAATCCAAAGAAACATTAACTCTACAAAGCAATATAAATATATATCTGTGAGATTAAAAGGAGAAAACTTAAAAAATCTAATATAAGTGATCTATAAAAAGTGAAAATAATATAAATGGGCTGTGGAAATATCATCCATGAATAGGAAGACACACTATTGTAAAGATACCTGTTTCACTCCACCTGAGTCTAAGGATCACCCTTGGAGGGAGTAGTATTTGGTAAACTGATTCTGAAGTTTAAGTAAAAGTGCAAGGGACACTTTTGAATTAGAAGGACAATGTGGTAGGATTCTCCTTAGCAGATATGTAGATTCATTATAAAGCTATAGTTTTATTTAAACTGGTATGGTGTTGGCACAAGAATAGACATATACACCAGTGGGACAGAACAGAAATCTTAGAAACAGATCCATGCATACCCAGAGACATGTCTGGTTACACCTGTCCGTAACAAATGAAGGCAGATAGACTTTTAACATGTATATGGTTCCGGTGCGATGGGCTATTTATATGGGGAAAAATTGGATCCATAACTTTATCATATAGAAAAAAATTAATTGTAGGGGTATTATAAATCTAAATGTGAAAAGCAAAACTATAAAAATTTTCCAATGTAATGGAGTATTGTCATGACCTTTGGAGTAGGGAAAGATTTAATTCAGACACAATGAAAACTTAATGGAAACAGAAAAGTTCAACTGCCTTAATTAATATCTAGAACTTGTGTTTTTGAAAAATGTAAAAATAATGCAAAAGGCATGGCAAGCCAGAAATCTTTGCCCTACATACTTACAAAGACTCTTAAAATTCAATAAGAAAGGGCACAGTTTACCTAAATTGAAAAATGTGTGGAAGACTTAGATATTATACAGAGACAGAAATCAAATATTCAATAAATATGTGAAAAGAAGCTCAACTTTAGTTAGAATGAGGTGTGTCGTAAAAAATTTAACCTCGCCTCCTTTGTCCTCCAAGCTCCTGGGACTGTCATGCCTGATAGAAATGTCTTTGTTTACCTGGGAGTCTGGTGTTGGATAGTCTAACAATGGGAGCTAGTAAAACCAGATTAATAGCAATGTGGTTTATAGCAAAGACCACAGGCCAAGCCAGATGGTATGACTTAGGGTGGGGCTTTGAGTCATGAAGCGCAGCCTCTGGGTGAGTGGAGCTGGAGACCACCCAGTGGAAAGCCAGCCGTTCCTTTGTGACGGAGCTCCAGCAAAGATTCTAGACACCAAAGGTGGACTGAGCTTCCACTGTTGGCAGTATTCCACGTCTACTGCCACACATCCGTATGGGGAAGTAACGCTGCCCCGACTCAATGGAGAAAGGACAACAGAAGCTCTGTGTTTGGTCCTTTTTCCTGGATTCTGTCCTATGTATTTCTTCCCTCAGCTGCATTTAGTCTGTATCCTTCCCCTCCTAAGCCATAACCACGAGTGTGACAGCTTGCAGGGAGTCCTGTGGGTCCTTCTGGAGAATTATCAAACCCCAGGTAGTTTTTGGAGCCCCCATACTTGGAGTTGGTGTCAGAAATGAGGGCAGTCTTCTGTGGACTAATTTCACAGTTTTCTAATCTTGACACTATGGAACTGATATTTAAAAACAATGTGAATATTTGTCATACAACTACTTGGTTGGCAAAAATTTATAATACCAACTTTTTTTGAACATTGGTACTATTTTGGAAAACAGGATGAAAATAAGGTCAGGATTATGATTACAGCTCAAGCAGACAAAGGTGGTGGTATAAATTCTGGCAGTGGTACACACAGAAGGTGTCTATTATGCACTTCTTTTCTTTATTTTATATTATAATGTAAAGAAAAGGATTTAAATGAAATCTACTTAGACTGGGTAGATACCATAATGTTAATATTAAGGTGTTGAATCATTTAAAAATCTTCCTCTGTGCTTTTCAATTTTTCACCACTGAATTGTATTAGCTTTATAATATAGAAAGAATAGTAAAAGTGTTCTTTTAAGAAACAAATGTCTGAGGTAAATGTGGTGCCAGAGTTAAAAGAATTGACACAACAATGTCAGAGAAGATATAAAACTAGCTACTCGTAATGTCCAGTTGAAAGAACAGAGGCTCAGGTTCTGGTCTCCAGTTAGGGGCTCGGAGAGTTTGTTTTGTGAGTGCCCCTAAAGTTGATCTGCTGGTTGGGGACCAGTGAGTACCTGGCATGGATCTCGAAATTCCAATTTGTTTATGTGTAACTGGAGGTATTTTCTTCCCTTGTCACATATCAGCTGCTTCCTTCTCTGCATATGGGAACATGGACAGCTGAAGGAGTTATCAGAGGGTAGCTCTGGAATGTACTCCGCAGGCTGTCGCAAAGCCTGATGAGCAAGGTCTCTCTAAATAGAGACTTCTAGATACGGGTTGTCACTTCTTTACGACCCTGGGTAAGTCCTGAAAAAATACTTCCTGGACCCCCTTTCCAAGGCCTTGTGGGGAATCCTCTTGGTCACAAGTGGCTTTGTTCCTTTCCTTCTAGGTATCTTCCTTCCGTTGATTAAATCAACACTCTTTCAAATCCTATTAGACATAATTAGATTTGTAAGCTTTGATCTTCCTATTTTGTCAGAGGTGGCATCCAGTCTTTTTAGGAGGCTTCTGGAGATGGTTAATCTTACCTGTCATGTACTGATTTCAGGAGGTTAATTCTCGGAGGTCCAGGTCCTGTTCTTTACTCTTTGTTATGAGCTCTCTTTCTCTACTCAATGTATGTGACATGTGATATTTTAAAATTCTTCTTTAGCAAGGTAGGAGAAAGCACTTACTTGTTACTTGTTAAAATACCTTTTCTTTAAATGATATGTATTACTGAATGAGAAAAATGGACCTGTTGTGATCACTTCTGCCCCATGTTCTCGCAAAGAACATTTTTCAGGTTGGAAAAAACAGATGTATAACTTGGTTTCCTTGCAGCTTTTTTTTTTGTCACCAAAATATTTTCTAGGCTACGCTAATAGGAAGATTTTTCAACAATTTAAAGAAACGGTGCTTCTGAGCATGCATTTTCCCTTTTATTACTGAAAGGAAACCATGGGAATGCAGCATCCAATTTTATTTGACAGTATCCTGGTGAGCAGACCGCATGTGATGTGTTTTTCTTTTGTTCTGTAGCTGTTTGCACTGTGTCATGTAATTCATCACAAGGATTTTGAGAATGGAAAATGTCACAAACCAAATATACAAAATTAATGAGTAGTTTACGCCATTGCAAAGGGCAGGTAGTGAACAGTCAGGCAGAATAAAAGGAACCCTGGGCATAAAGCCCTTTCACTTAAAGAAGTTCAAGTTTGTGTGTGTAATGTGAAGCTGTTGGGGCACAGATAACCATCTTGCTTGATTCTTAAATCTGTGAAATGATTACCTTTCCATCCACTTTCCATCACTTATCAGTAAGGAAATCACATGTTTAAAGCAAGGAAAGCAGTAGCAAATACAGCTATCAGCATTTTAGAGTCATTTTAGAATGAACTTGGTACTAGCACCCAGGTTAATTTCCAGTGAGTTCTGTGTGCCTGTGGCAGTACATGAAATGTTAAGCCCATATTTGCTCTCATATACTTTGGAGTCAGTGGTGTTACGGTTTTGTTTGCAAAAACGTGAATAGCTTAGTGATGGATGTCTCTCACCTACCTCATTTTGACCAAAGTGTGTGAACAAGAGGAGATACATAATAACCAGGGACCCTTGCACTCCAAACTCCTGCCTCTTCACTAAGTGCAGCATTTCATAATTCTACCCCATTTCCATCACTCTTCCATTACCAAGACATCTATGGGTATTTCCAAGGCAAAGTCAGCTTACCTCTGGTTGTGTTCTTGAAATTCAGAAATGTTTTCACTCAAAGGTCTCTTCCTATATTCTTCAGAGCTTTTGGTTTCTGTGTCTTAAAGCTACTATCCATATTCAGTGAAAGATTTGAATTTCAGCCATTCACCATGGCACCAACATTGTCCCTCAAGCCTTTCTTCATGTCTAGAATCAGTGGATTACTTTGAAACCTAATTACTAAAATCCTACATATAATTATGAAAGGATGAAACATTTGAATACATGAGGAGCACAGGACACTGCATCTATTGACAAAATAAGGAAATTCAGAATGACATACGGGGCAACTATCTTCATTTCCCTTCCAGACCCTCTCCTATCCTGCTGTTTTCTGGGGGGACTGCTACCCAGAATTCCCTGCCCTCTGGCTTCCAGTTGAGTTTGGCCATGGTGAGTTCCAGCAGAAAAATGGGGAGAGTTGAAACGTGAGGTCTGGGCATTTAGTCTCCTGACTCCCTCCCTAGGGTTGGGCATGTCCCTTAAACAAAGATCGCTGTTCTATTCCAGGTTGCCTGCTCTGCATGAATTGCTCTTCTTTCAGGTTTTGGCGACTTCTCCCCGCATCTCTGGAGGGGGAGCTCTGCTGCCGTGAGCCCCAGGTCCCTACTGTCCCCTGTCTGGAAGGGAAATGAAGATAGTTGCCCCGTATGTCATTCTGAATTTCCTTATTTTGTCAATAGATGCAGTGTCCTGTGTTCCTCATGTATTCAAATGTTTCATCCTTTCATAATTATATGTAGGATTTTAGTAATTAGGTTTCAAAGTAATCCACTGATTCTAGACATGAAGAAAGGCTTGAGGGACAATGTTCCATCTATCCCATTACACTTTGACAAATAACCTCTTTTTAGTAAACTCTTTTTGAGACATCTTATTTTGATTACTTAATTTTTTTGCTGTTGAGATTGTGACTGAAATACGAAAAATGGTAATAATGCCTAATTCTAAATGACAAAGTAAAATTAATAATAATAACAGTCTAAAGCCCAAATTCTTGTTCTCTTAATAAGAAGCCCAATATATTTCCTTCAGTTTTGCCTAGACCTACCCTCAACTGGACAAGTAAAAAAGTGAAATCTAAAAAAATGAAGAGTCACAAAAAAATTTATAAATGTGTACTGAGTTCCCATTTTTCTAGGACTTTCCCTCCCAGAGTTATCTATTCCCCTGGTAAAACTGGACCCAATGCCCACCAGCCCCTGCTCAGGGTCCACTGTAGAACTTCCCCTTCACTGTGTTCCTTGAGGGGAACTGTGTTCCTATGTTTTACATCTTTGGTCTTTTACTGTTTTTGTTTGGTTTGGTTGTGAGATGGTGGGAAGACAGGTTTAGTAGGCAGCAATAATTTTTTTCACGGACACCTGGGAACTAATTCTGCTTACCTCTTGAGAAAAAAGTTGTAATGCTGTTTTGGTTCAAAAACTAAGAAAACTTAGTTTTCTAAAGACTTCCTTGAACAGAAGTACACAGGTGGTTAGCTTAAGGTCTGGAATGGAAATGAATTCATGCAATTTCGAGGCTTACCAGCAGCCATGCACCGCATAGGCTGCAGGGTCCAGAAGTGAGCCACACAAAGATATGCTGCATCCTCTCTGTGTGGACACTTCTGTTAAATTGTTTCCTTTGCCACAGAAATGAAAAAGAGCTGGTCTGAGTCTATGGTTTATTTTTGCGCTGAACTTTTAGTGCTGCTATAACATCCACACTTCCTAAGGAACTTCTAAGAAAGGGTGTACGGCAAGTTAACTTATTGAGCCCTTGCAATATGAAAATGCCTTCACTCTTGATGGGTATATCTACTAAATATTGCATGTTAAGTGTCCTCGGTATTCTGTTGCTTATGTTTCCATTTTTTTCTTATCAGATAGTATTTTTGATGAGATATTGGGTTCCAGTCTGATCTCATTCTTTTGTTGGAATTATTGAAGTATATAATTTTAATTTTTGTTATCTAAGTGTTTTGGGCAAGTTTTTTTTTATAGCTCATTTTAGTCTGGAGGTTTGTCTTTGGTACTGTGAAATAGTCCTGTATTATTTTATTCTATCCACTTTCTCTCATTTTGGAATTCCTGTAAGATGAATCAGACTCCCTGGATGACTTTTCCCTGTGATTTCCCTCACATTTTCTCTTCTTTGTCTTTTTGATTATGTTTTTGGGTGATTTCCTTGGCTTTCCTTGTAGCCTCCTTCTGACATTTAAAATTTTTTGGTACTATATTTTACTTTCTCCAGATTCTTTCTTGTTATATGATCGTGTGAGAGCAAGAGAGACTCCATTTTTAAAAGAGGGCCATAAGAAAGAAGCCTCACCCCCAACCTAGTTCTAAGAAAACTTTGTTCTAGTTACTAGAAAAACCACCCATTGTTCCAGTAACCTTCACTCCAGATAGTTCCCTAGCAACGACCACAGGGAGGACTCAAGGTCCAGACGCCCAAGGTCCGGATGCACCTGCTCCTTAAAGATAAAATACCTCGCATGTTACATCAACTTGCAGTCAGGCCAGCCGGACTCAACCAATGAAAAATGTGTAAGACATGCTTGCTTCTAAATCATCCAATCAGCATATGCCAAGTTAGAGTTCCCCTCTTCCTGCACCTTGTAATGCATAAAAGCTTTGTCTGCCCTAGGCTCGGGGCTCTCACTCTGGAACCGCTGCGTCGGTGACAGGTGCGAGCCCGAGGTCGAGCTTGAAATAAACGACCCTTGTGTGTTTGCATCGGAATCGGCTCCTTGGTGGTCTTTCAGGGACTCGCGACTTGGGCACAACAATTGCTTCCTCTGCTTAGTATCCCATTCCTGACTTATGGAAATAATCAAGTTCTCTCTGAGAATATTAATTATACTACATTCTCTCTCTCTTGCTCCTTGAGATTAGTTTTTCATTTTGTTTATTTTGGTCTTTGTCTTACATGCTCTTGGTTGGAGAACTAATGACTGCTCCTTGTCCATTCATATTTTAAAAAGAAAGAAAGTGGGGATTTACTCTGTGTGTGTGTGTGTGTGTGTGTGTGTGTGTGTGTGTGCGTGCACAGATATACATTCTGTATAGGTTTCACATTAGTTTTATTCCCTGAGTTAGGATTTTGTGAACTCTATATATGTGATCTAAGTCCTCTGTGTATGAGACAATCAGGTTTTGCCTTCAGATCGGGGTCCCCAAATGCTAGAATGAGAACTTAACTGTGGGGTGCCAATATTTATATTAGAAGCATTAAAGTTCCTCAGATGATTTTCTGCATTTCTTTAAAGATAAGTCCTCTGTTCTCTGCCTGATCATAGATGATTAATGGTGGGAATGCTGAGAGCTGGGGGAGCTTTTTATGCTTTTCCTGATGTTCCCAGAGTGCCCCCATCCTGAGCTTGGGCTGGATGATTCCTCAGCACTCCTGTTTCCAGAATGCAGTCATTGCATTCTATTGTCATTTATCTATTAATAAATGTCTCTCTTCTGTACTGGTCTGTGAGCTCTTGAAGGGCAAGGCCCACTTATTATTAATAACTTTATCACTTATTTTTCTATCCCTATACTGTTACAAAGGACTTTTGTGATGTTAAAAGCATTTCTCATTGTTGTTCAGATAGACATTTTACCATATAAATTAATATTTAGATACTCAAATTATATTTTATTCGCTTAATGGTTATCCCTGCACAATATTTTCAGAACTCTACAATTTAGATAAAACAAATATCCTTTGATTTTATAAATATATTTCGTGTACGTGATTTTCGTTGTCAAATGAGTCAGTTTTATACAGCTCATTTGGTGCTATTCACTGAAGATGTTAATCCTAATAAAACATCTTTCGTTCCAAAATCCATTTCAGCACATGCTTGTGGAGTATTGAATCTGTGACACTTGTACTCTATACATTACAATTCCTTCCTAGTCCACAACGATGGGGTTAGACTTTACTCTTTATTTTATAAACACATTGTTAGGTTAATCATTATAAAATTATCATATATTTTAGGTAAAAAAAATCAAGTTATCATTTAGTGTTTGTAGACATGATGGATTGCTTGGCTCCTTGCCCCCTTAACGTTCTAATCTCTGTCTGTGGACTCAGTCTATGTTTAGACCTAGCAGTCCAATTCTGCTCATGGCCAAGAGGACAATAAAGGACATGGTCTTAGCCACTGAACAAAGTTGCCTTTGTTGTTTTCACACCAAGTGGTGAGTGCATTCCCCCTGTCAGCCTCCCGTTCACCACCTGCTACTGGGAACTTGCCAGGCCACCCGCTCTGTTAGTTTGCCTTGCCTCTGAACTCAGGTGCAAATAACTGCAACTAGTAGACCAACTAAATTAGTTGATCTTTTTCCTTAAGCTAATTCATACTAAAATGTGTCATTTTTTTATTGGTAGGACTTATTTTGCTTCTAGCACTTCTTGAAATTCACACACACACACACTGCAAAGTGCACACACCCACATGCACTGAGAAACTTTTTGTTAGATTTTTTTATACATAAGGAAATGCTTATCAAAGTCTGCGAGAAAGCCTGTATATCTCAAAAGAACTAACAAATTGCAAAGTGCCTGCAAAGACCGTCTCCCCCCTCAGTGCCTGAGCTTTACTGTGATGGGGGTTCTGTTTCTCTGTAATTCGTCCATGTCCTTATGCTTGAATTCCTGTGACTGATCTGGAATTCAAGAGATAAACTAAAATCTTTCTTGTGTTTTTTTTCTCTTTTGTTTCTGTTTCTTGATTCTTTCTGTGATGTGTGTTTTTTAAACAAAACCGAAGAAAAAATGCTCAAAAATTTTTTAACAAAAGCTGTCCTATGAAAGGTAATTTATTGTCAAAGCCAACATTTTCTTTTTATGAAAAATTGTTTCTATAATTGGGAGATTAAGGATTAAAACATCACTACAAATAGGTAAAATTATTTTCTGCTTTATTTATTGAAATGAAAAGTGAAAATAAATTAGTCTTTAACAATTTATCAGCTAATGTCTAGATATTTCTAAAACAAAAAGACAAACAAACAAAAATCCAAGCTCATAGATTCTGAGAACAGATTGATGGTTGCCAGAGGCAGGGGGTAGACAGTGGGCAGATGGGTGAGGGGAGTCAAAATGCACAAACCTCCAGTTATAAAATAAATAAGTTTGAGGATGTAATGTACAGCATGGTGATTGTAGTTAATAATACTATATTGCATATTTGAAAGTTGCTTAGAAAGTAGGTCTTAAAAGTTCTCATCACAAGAAAAAATATTGTAACTATGTTTGGGCACAGATTTCAACTAGAATTATTGTGATCCTTTTGCAATACACACAGATATTGAATAATTTTGTTGTATATCTGAAACTAATATAATGTATATCAATTATTTCTCAATAAAAAAATAACTTCTATCAGACAGTCAGAAACAGAGGTAACTTCTGGATAGGGGGAGAATTCATGGAAAATTGAATTGGGCTTTAACATAGTTTTTAATAGTTTAAAAGGTGGTAATATAAAGTCAGTATCTCCAAGGAGATAATTAGAAGAGCAATCACAGAAATATAAAATGAAAAAACTAATTTAAAGAATGATAGCCTGGTTTAGCTTAAGGACAAATTGTGTGACAATATGTGTATAAAGGACAAATTCTGGGGAAAGAACAACTGTACTTAAATTTTGAAGTGTCTTGACAGTCTGCTAAAAACTTTGAAGAACCACTGAAGATCTGAGTAAGAAAATGACTTGATCTGAACAGTTTTGTGGGAAATGACTCTAGAAGCTTTGGGTAGGCAGAAATAAAGTCAGGAAGAGAAAAGACCAATTGGAGAAAAGAATTAGAACTTGTGAAGAGTAGCTGGAATCTGACTGAGGGCCATGGAACTGTGAATGTAAATAAACAAGCATTCATGAGAGACACTGAAGAAGTACAGTCTTTATTGCTTAGCAACTGAATGAATGTGGGAGAAATGGGAAAAAATGATGACCATAAATAAAATTTTATGCCTAGTGGTGGGTGGGACTGGAAAGAAATTAAATAGATATGATATTTCTGAAAGGATGACAAGTTTGATGGAAAAGATAAGTTTAATTTAAGATATGCTGGGTTTTTAGTGCTCTTAAGACATTTAGGGCAATTTATAGAATAGAACTGAATTTGATGTGGTAAAACCCACTGACACATCAGACATTTGGATTTTGAAGATTATTGTTAGTGATGCATCGAGCTGTAGGGATAATGACTCATAAATAGGGAACATATTAATGAAATACTAGAGTGAATGGCTATGGAAAGAAGCTCAGGAATATATATATTTGAGTGATTTAAGTAGGAAGAGATGCAGAAATATGGATGACAGAAATGAACTTTGCATACACATTTGCCCATATAGTTAACAAGGTTCAAGGTTGGTATTCATATTAAGGGATTTCTAAATGTCTCTCAAACTTGATGAATTATTACAGTATTATGGGTGAATAGAAAAGGCCACTTCTTAATATCTCAAACAAAAATGCTGAATTCATTGCTTGAAAGGCAATGGAGAGCTATATTTGGAAGGTTCAGTTTCACCCCCAAAAAACATCAGCTGATTTCAGGTGAGTTTTGGGGAATGTGGCTTTAAAAGATTGGCAAACTCTAAACATTGTTTATAGATTGACTGATTTTCAAATTTTTTACTTTTTAGATTATGGTGAAATTTCACTTGAATGAAAATATTGCTAACGGACTGATTTTTAGGAGTGTGACTCTAGGATATGTTGGTGGCTTGCTTTTATGGTATGGGACCTGATATAAAATGGTCTGGAATTGATTCTGGATCAGCAGAGGGTTATTGCTGAAAATAATAAAATTCCAAATCTTTTAGAATTTGGAAAATAAGGATCTTATGTTTTAAAAAAAATCTACATTAGTTTCTCTACATAAAATTTTGTTTGAAGTTAAGCATTTTTGAGGAATTGAGGTAGTTATGGTTGACTAAATCTAAATCCAGACTTCTTTCAGAAACTATGGAGAACAATGGAAAGAACAAAAAAATCCAAATCTTTCTATAAATTTCTTGTTCTGATGAGTATTAAAGAACCCAATTTTTATCAGAACTACTTCTTAAGCTCACATGTGAAGGTCCTGCAGAGACCTAGGGAATACAGAAAACTTAAGTGGGAAAAATAATGGGAAGTTGGGACTAAAATAACTCCCTGAAAGAGAAGGTCAACTAATGTGTAAAATACTGAAAAAGAGTTCAGAAAGCTCAGAGTGATAACTACAAGAAAGGAGTTTAGAAATGCATGTGAGGTGGGGGGGTGACATCAGTAACATGGCTAAATAAGATGTCCTTTGTGTTCCCCATACCTCCACCCCAACAACCACTTAGCATCCATTCAACAAAAGTGCCTTTTTGGGAGCTGTGGGATCCAGCACCATATGCCAGGGGGCCCGGGAGGAGTATCAACCACCTCATGTTGGGTAATAGGCTCAGTCCTGGGTGTGGGCTCTGCACGGGCCTGTGAACTGGCTCCAGCCCCTCTCAGTTGTTGTCCAGGATCCCTGGAAAACACTGTCTTTAAACAATCACCCAGGGAAGAGACAACCTTTGTGAAAATCTAGGTTTCTAGTGGAGATGTTCCACCAGAGTGTTGGAACAAAAAAATACGAGTTTTTTGTCAGACTCTATAAAACGCCTTTGCTGTTTCTGTCTTCCCTTCTGTTGCCAAAAGTGATCCTCATCCTCAGAGTTACAGGGAAAAAACATTCAGGGCACTAATGTCATGTAGTCAAGGATGAACCTAGCACAAACTTGTGGTTCTTAAGCCCAATAAAACCGTGGGCCCTTTAACACTGGCAATACTTGAGACTCTCTGCAGAAAGAAACTTACATTATCAGTGTAGAGAGGACACTTTCTCTGTGAAGTACACCACCATACAAAAAAATTCAAACAACAAATCTCCCCAAAACCCAGGACACAGGATGAAGAAACACAGCACTTAAACAGAAGCCCACAATTTGACCCAACTGACAACCAAATTTTCTAAAATAATTCATACAACAAAAAGATAAAAGACACTGATTGTCATTTGTTCCTCTACAACACAGGTTGTGAATTAACTTTAACATATGATGAAATGCACCGATTAACAGACCTTCATGGTCTTAATCAATTCTGGTCCTCAAATTACAGTTGTTTCTGGAGATCCCATTCAACTGAAATGAGTTACCAAATTGATTAACATTCATAAACATTATGTTCCCAAACAGTAGAATATGTAAGGAATAAATACTAAGATAGACACAATAATCAGGGCCATAATGCATATCTCAATATATATTAAATACTTGTCATAATAAAAAATGTTCTCTGAACATAACAGATTTAAATTAGAAATCAGTAATAGGAGAATATATACCAAAATATTTGGAAATTAAAATACATAGTTCTGAAAAACCCATAGGCAAGGGGGAAAACATCAGAAAATTTAAAGTATTTTAAGCTGAATGAAAACCAAAAATATCCATGCAGTGCAGCTAAAGAATATTTATACAGGAATTTATAGTACTAAATGCTTAGGATAAAAGGCCTCAAGAGAGTAATATAAACTCTCATCTTAAATAATCGGAGAGAGAAAAAAAATTAGACCAAAAATAAGCATAAGATAGGAAACAAAGTCAGAATACCAATAAAATAGAAAATAAAAACAACAGAAAAAAATAAACAGAATCTTTTCTCTGAGATCAATGAATGTTATAAAGATCTATTGCAACTCATGAGAAGAAAACTAAAGACAAAATTACCCACATCATGAATGAAAGAGGGCATCAGTACAGATCCTACAGTTTTTAAAAGGCAAATAAGTGGGATGCTACAAATTATTTTGTATGATTTTGACAATTTGCATGAAATGGACATACTTTTTGGATAGGATAGAAATGATCACACCTCACTTAGCAAGAAACAACTAGTTTGAAAAAAGAAGTCCCCCATCAGCTGAAGAAAATTAATATATAGTTCAAAAGCTTCATGCAAAAGAAACTCCAGGCCTAGGTGACTTCAGTGGCAAATTCTACTGGAGATTTAAGGAAATGTAACTCCAATACTATATATATATATACTTCCAGAAAGTAGAAGTGGAGGAAACATGTCTCAGCTCACTTTTGAAGCCAGCACTACTCCCAATGCAAAAATTTTATAAGACACAAAAAACTATAGACTATTACCTATTATTATAGTTGCAAAAATATATTTTTTATTAAAGTATCATTGATATACAATCTTATGAAGGTTTCACATGATCAACATTGTGGTTACTACATTCACCCATATCAAGTCTCCCCCCATGACCCATTGCAATCACTGTCCATCACTGTAAATAAGATGCTATAGAGGGGGATTCAAGATGGCAGCATGAGAGGTGAGATGGAGAGCTCCTCCCAAAACCACGAACAGTACAAAAATATAGTTAATTAATACAACTAACCTTAAAACGGCAACAAGAGGGAAGGCTGAACCAGACTGCAAACAGACCTTATGGGCAGAGCAGACCTCATGAAACAGGGTAACGTAGGAAAGCCTTAATCTGGTGGGACCCAGGCCCTTCCCCCACCCCAGCTCACCAGTGGGAGGAAAAGAAACGGAGCAGGGGAGGGGGTGGAAAACTGGGACTGCTAAACACCTAGCCCTGGAGATCTGCTTTGTGAGCAGAAACCTGTAGTGTGTGCTGCTCTGGTTGTTGGGGAGCTCAGACAGCAGAGTGCTTGAGAAATTGACATTCTGGCTGTTTGTGGAGGAGGGGATCCACACCTGGCCACTCTGTGTCAGAGGAAAGGCAGGCAGTCTGAGAGGCTTCCGAGCAGCGAGAGGGCTGCTGAAGGGACGGGGTTAGCATGGAGCTTGCTGCACAGGAGAAGGGAGAGCTGGACAAGGTTGTCTGGGAGCGCTCTGCCCAGCTGATTGGGAACTTTGGGGAGCTTCAGGTGCTCCACCCCCCTGGCTGCCTGCTCAGCTCTGAGGCCCCCCACTGTGACACACAGCCGGCTGAGCCTTCCCACCAGCCTGCAGGCACCTGCTCACAAACTTGCAGTCACTGCACAGGAGTCAGGCTAGCAAGAGGGAGGCCCTGCCTACACCAGTTAGAGACGCAAAGCACAGAGGTTTACATGTGTGTACATGGCCCATTGGCTCTGACACTGGAGACAGGTACCAAAGATGGGAATCAGGAAACAGATCTTTCCTCCCCCCAGGCACCAGCTTGGCTTCCCTATGACCCCTAACCTCACTCTAGGGGCTGAGCAGCTCCAGAGACGAGTTTCTGCACACTAGTGGGCACCACACAGAAATATGAAACGAAAAAAGAACATGGTTCAGACCAAAATCTCACAAACCCCAGAAAGAGGGCCAAATGAAACTGAACTCAACAATCTTCATGAAAGAAAGTTCAAAATAAAAATTATAAACATGCTTATAGAGGTACAGAAAGATATTCAAGACTCAGGAATGAATTTAAGTTGGAGATTCAATCATTAAGAAATTTCATATCTGAAATGAAACATACAATGGAGGGATTTAAAAGCAGATTAGATGTAGTAGAAGAGACTGTAAATGGAATACAAATTAGAGAAGAGGAATACAAAGAAGCTGAGGCACAGAAAGAAAAAAGGATTTCTAAGAATGAAAGAATATTGAGAGAACTGTGTGACCAATCCAAAAGCTATAATATTCACATTATAGGGGTACCAGAAGAAGAAGAGAGAGAAAAAGGGGCAGAAAATGTCATTGAGGAGGTAATTGCTGAAAACTTCCCCAGTTTGGGGAAGGAGATAGTCTCTCAAGCCATGGAGGTGCACAGATCTCCCAACACAAGGGACCCAAGGAATACAACATCAAGACATATAATAATTAAAATGTCAAAGATCAAGGATAAAGACAGACTTTTAAAAGCAGAGAGAGAAAAAACATCACATAGAAAGGAAAACCCATCAGGCTATCATCAGACTTCTCAACAGAAACCTTACAGGCCAGAAGGGAGTGGCATAATATATTTAATGCAATGAAGCAGAAGGGCCTCGAACCAAGAATACTCTACCCATCAAGGTTATCATTTAAATTTGAAGGAGGGATTAACCAATTTTCAGATAAGCAAAAGTTGAGAGAATTTACCTCCCAGAAAACACCTCTACAGTACATTTTGGAGGGACTCCTATATATAGAAGTATTCCTAAGGCTAAATAGATGTCACCCAAGGGAAGACAAAGAGTACAGAATATGATTCATAACATACAAAGAATGGAGGAGGAAGAAAAAGGAGGAAAATAAAAGAAAAGAACCTTTAGGTTGTGTTTGTAATAGTATATGAAGCAAGTAAATTAGACTGTTAGATAGTAAGGGAATTGCCCTTGAACCTTTGATAACCACGAATTGTGGGATTCACTTATAATTCAAGTATAAAAATCAAATGAATAATCATAGTTGATTGATTATAGAAACCGGATCAGTTTCTGTGACATGCCTGTCCTTCCATTGTTCCCCGTGCGGGAGCTTGCTCACTGTATTGGAACTTGTATGTTAAGCTCCAGAAAGTTGGTAAGTGATCAAGGACAGAACAAACAAGACCAAAACAGTGTCTAGGACCTAAGTGCCTTTGCTATTGTTTCAATACCATGTAAGATGTCGCGCCCCAGGAGACTGGAGATTGCCGAGGATTAATTTTAGAGTTAGTTAATGGTTGTCTATTAAGTCCCCCACTCAGAATTCTATTGTTGTTAACTTGTATTTGCTCAATAAATACGAAGGGTGCCCTCTCAGCACGACTCTTGAGCTGTTACGCCTTGAGTCCCCTGGCTGGTCCTTTCAGGTCTTGGATTTCTCATCGTGTCGCCTCCTCAATCTGCGGGTCAGAGGCAGGGAGGGGGCCGACAAGTGGCACCCGAACAGGGACACTTGAAACTCAGAGCGGGGAAGCTCCAAAGATCGTCGATCTGGTAAGACTCCCGGGAAAGCGCGCGTAGGGACAGGATCGAGACGCCAGGGTCACTATAATGGGCCAGAATGAATCTAAAGTTGCTAAGATGGAGGATCATTTAAAATTACTCTGTGCCCTCCTAAAAACATCAGGAGTGAAAACTTCTAAAAGAGACTTTGCTCAACTCCATAAATATATTAAAAAACATTGTGATTGGTTGCCTCCACATGGCACTCTTAAACAGGCTAATTGGAATAACATGTTAAGAGATTTTAAGAGGGTGCACAGACAAGGCAACATCATTCCTGTCCCTGTCTGGTCTTTATGTAATCTGATCACTCTCGCTCTGCAGCCTTTGCAAACAGCCTCACTCTCCGATACTAAATCGGATACACAGGAGCGAGAGACAGAAGTGCCAGACGGTGTGGTGGAGTCAAGTAGACAACCCTCCTCCCCACATACCTCTGACTCCTCTTCATCCTTCTCATCCTCCTCTTTGGACACTGAGGAGGAGTGGAATTCCTGGGTCACATGGTATTTCTATTTTGAGTTTTTTGAGGAACCTCCATACTGCTTTCCACAATGGTTGAACTAATTTGCATTCCCACCAGCACTGTAGGAGGGTTCCCTTTTCTCCACATCCTCGCCAACATTTGTTGTTTGTGTTTTGGATGTTGGCCATCCTCACTGGTGTGAGGTGATATCTCATTGTGGTTTTAATTTGTATTTCTCTGATGATTAGCGATGTGGAGCATCTTTTCATGTGCCTGTTGGCCATCTGAATTTCTTCTTTGGAGGAGTGTCTATTCATGTCCTCTGCCCATTTCTTAATTGGATTATTTGCTTTTTGTTTGTTAAGTGCATGAGTTCTTTATATATTTTGGATGTCAACCCTTTGTCAGATACGTTATTTATGAATATATTCTCCCATACTGTAGGATGTCTTTTTGTTCTACTGATGGTGTCCTTTGCTGTACAGAAGCTTTTCAGCTTGATATAGTCCCACTTGTTCATTTTTGCTTTTGTTTCCCTTGCCTGGGGAGATATGTTCATGAAGAAGTCGCTCATGTTTATGTCCAAGAGATTTTTGCCTATGTTTTTTTCTAAGAGTTTTATGGTTTCATGACTTCCATTCAGGTCTTTGATCCATTTTGAGTTGACTTTTCTGTATGGGGTTAGACAGTAGTCCAGATTCATTCTCTTACATGTAGCTGTCCAGTTTTTCCAACACCAGCTGCTGAAGAGGCTGTCATCTCCTCACTGTATATCCAAGGCTCCTTTATCAAATATTAATTGACTGTATATGTTTGGGTTAATGTTTGGATTTTCTATTCTGTTCCACTGGTCTGTGGGCCTGTTTTTGTGCCAATACCAAATTGTCTTGATTACTGTGGCTCTGTAGTAGAGCTTGAAGTCAGGGAGCGTAATTCCCCCTGTTTTATTCCTCCTTCTCAGGATTGCTTTGGCTATGCGGGGTCTTTTGTGGTTCCATATGAATTTTAGAATTATTTGTTCCAGTTCATTGAAGAAAGCTGTTGTAGTTTGATAGGGATTGCGTTGAATCTGTAGATTGCTTTAGGTAATATAGCCATTTTGACAATATTTATTCTTCCTAGCCAAGAGCCTGGGATGCATTTCCATTTGTTAGTGTCCTCTTTAATTTCTCTTAGGAGTGTCTTGTAGTTTTCAGAGTACAGGTCTTTCACTTCCTTCATTAGGTGTATTCCTAGGTATTTTATTCATTAATGGATTATTAACAAAGAATTTAATAGGAATAGGACTTCCTCCCCAGTGTTTACTAAGATATCAGGAATAAACATTACCCATTATCCTAGAATTCTTGTACGTGCTATTCAATTAAATCTTCCTGTCAGTACTACCATAATTTGATTGTATATGCATTAATTGTACTCAAGTACCTTCTTATTGTAATTCTACTGTTCATGTAAAATGGCCATATGGATATAGACTTCCAAATGGCTGGGTATTTTTATGTGCTAACAAAACATATCAAGCCCTTTCTTCCCATTATCAAGGCGTCTGTGGTGTGAAACGCATTCTTCCCGCTTTAATAGATCATCCTGGACATACACATAGAAGGTCTTATTGAGCTTTACCATCTAGCTGTGATGACAATGTGAAGCTATTGGATCCCGCTGCTGTTGTAGTTGCTGCTGCATTTCTTTTGCCAGTTCCTGGACTTGTTACTGGGATGTAAAATGAAATATCTAAACTGGCCTGTGCGTATAGTAAAACTACAAATTTGACTGCATCTATATTATCTGAACTGAACCAAGAACTAGAAGAATACGGATTGCTGTATTTCAAAATCGTGCTACCAAAGGTTATTTACTGTTGAAAGAACATATGGGATGTGAACAATTTCCAGGAATGTGTTGTTTTAATTTGTCTGATTTTTCTCATACTATTCAAGATCAAATAGACAATATTCACCATGTTATTGATACATTTTCACAAATGCCTGGATTGTCGAATTGGTTTTCTTGGTTTCATTGGATATGGCCTATAATTATAGGTCTAATTCTGTTATGCATTTGTATTCCTGTTCTCCTAGTGTGTGTACAGAATGCAGTTGCTAATCTTTTAAAGCCAGTACAAGCATATGCTACTTTTCAAGAATTAACTTCAAGAAATAAGAAATACGTGACTCCTTTTAAGCAACTTTTTGAACTCATATGCTTATTCCCCACCTGCATTTGCTGCAAGAATATAATCATGTATATTATGAGTTTATCCAGAATTATAGCTGCTGGCTGTCCTCTCTTTCATATTTTATCTCCCTGTTTGGTCCCAGGAGATGGCTGGTTAGCCAGAGATGGGGAAGATTCCTCACAGGAGGAACAACCTAAGACAGGCACAGTCGCAAGGGACCTCAGGTGAGCAACGTGGGGGCCAACTGAGGTGAGGCATAGAACCTCACCCCCCAGACAAAAGAGACATTCCCTGTGACAGGCTTCTACTCCCTTTCTGCTCCATTTCCCTTGCTCCTGCCTGTGAGCTGGGTTGTGCAGAGTGCTTGGGTCATGCCTGATCATGGCTTTGCTACTTTACCCTTTTCCATGAGGTCTTCTCTTTTCCCCAGATGAAGGCCATATGTTGCAGTCTTGTTTCTGGTTGCTTTTTCAGGATTAGTTGTATTTGCTGTATTTTCGTGTTATATGTGGTTTTGGGAGGAGGTTTCTGCCTCACTTCTCATGCTGCCCTCTTTTTCCACCCCCCCCACAGTTGCAAATTTTTAATGAAAATTTTATCTCATTTAATCCAGCAATATATATAAAAGATAATACATCATGATCAAATCAATTTTTTCTCAATAATGGTTTAATACTAGGAAATCAATCAATACAATTTGTTATATGTTATATTTTGGCAAAATCCAATCTATTCTAGAGAAAATTCTAAGTCATTTAGGAATAGAATAACTTCTTCAGTCTGATAAAGGGCTTTAAGAAAAGCAATAGCTAACACCATATTTTAATGGGTAAATCTTATGGGTTTTTTAAATCTCTAACATGGAGATAATGCAAAGATATCTTTCCTCCTTTCTTCCTTTTACTCTTTTACTTGAATTCCGAACTAGTGTACTAAGGCAAGAAAAGGAAGTATAAAGCATGTAGATTGGGTGGAAAGAAGTAAAACTTTTTTTTGCTGAATACCTAATTATGTAGAAAATGCTAAGGAATCCATGAGAAATCTATTAGTACTAACTTGTGAGTATATGGAGGTTCCAAGATATTTAGATGTGTGAAAATATCTCCCAAGATATCTAAATTTATACAAATGAGTGAAAATGTTCATTGTAGCATTATTCTCGATAGCCCCGATATGGATACCCACCAAACGTCCATTGACAGATGAATGAATAGAGAAAATGTGGTATACATATACAATGGAATATTATTCAGTCTTAAGAAAGAAGGAAATCCTACCATTTGCAACAAAATGGATGGACCTGGAAGAGAGTTTTTTATCCATTCAGTAAATAAGCCACACATAAAAGGACAAATGCATGATTCCTTTTATATGAGGTACCTAAAATAATCAAATGTTATAAGCAGAAAATATAATGGTGGTTACCAAGGGTTAGGAGGAGAGGAAGAAATTGGGAGTTTTTGTTTAATGGGTATTAAATTATAGTTACAAAACATGAATAAGCTGTAGAAATCTGTGGTACAACATTGTACCTATAGTCAACAGTGTGGTATTGTGTACTTAAAATTTGTCAGAAGAGTAGATTTCATGTTAAGTGCTCTTATCACCAAAAACCAAAAAACAATACAAAACATCCCCTCCCTCCCAAGAAACAAAGGTACAGAAGGAAACATTTGGAGGTGGTGAATATGTTTATTACCTTGATTTTGGTGATGGTATCACAGTTGTATTTGTATAACCAAATATACATTAAACATGCACAGTTTTTAAGTATCAATTATGCCTCAATAATACTATAAAAACACAATAAAATTGCATTTTTATATGTTAGCATTAAAAATATTAGAAATAGAAATTAAAATAAGTACTATTTACATAAGCATCAAGTAGAGATGAATTTGAAAATCATGCAACACTGAAAATTTCAAAACATTGCTGAAAGATTTTAGAGAAGACTAAGTAAATACAGAATTATATCATATTAAAGTATTGGAAAATTCAATATTATGAAAATATTAATTCTCTCTAAATTCACCTAAAGTTCTCAGCCAGCCTATATGAGATTCCAGCAGTCTATGTTGTAGAAATTTTGACAAGCAGATTCTAAAACTTATGTGGAAATGCAAAGATAATAGGGCAGCTAAAATAATTTTGAAAAGACCAGGTATTGGTTACACTATCTAATTTCAATAGCTGCATTAATCATGACAGGTTTGTATTGATATAAAAATAGACACACAGATGTGATGAATTGCTTTTTTGAAAAAAACAATCAAAGCAATTAAGTGTGAGAAAAGATGTAACAGATGATGAATAGCCATAGAAGTGCCAACAAAGAAAAACAATGTGCCGGCCCCAAACCCCAAAATTATTTAACAGTACATACGAAAGTTAACTCAAAATGAATAATAGGTGTAAGTGTAAGTGATAAAGCCTTTATAAAATTCTGGAGAAAATTGTAGTGACCATGAACCTGACAAAGTCCTCTAAAACATGACACGAAAATTAAAAAATATAAAAGAAAAACTTCTAAATTGTATTTTATCAGGAGTTTTAAAATACTCTTCAATAATCACTGTTACCAAAAAAGAAAAGACAAGTCAGACTGGAAGAAAATATTTGCAAATATTTATCTGACAAAGGGCCTCTTTTTTGAATATACAAAGACTTGTAAAACTAAAAAATAGATATTTGCCTATCTTGTCTTCCCTCTGAATGGGCCACATGTGGAGAGGACTTTGGTTATTAGGATCTGGAGTTTAAGGTGCTCTGATGTCATTATTGACCCCTCCTGAACTCAATAAATTCTGCTCACATACTCTTCACTGTTCATATTTTCTATGCAAATGGCACGGTCATCTGCTTTAAACTTAAAACATCAGAAAGAACACTGGTCCTATGTGGTTCTCTGCATTTTGTCAGGGTCCATCTGGCATAATTTGCAAATGGATAGGTCTCCACATATTGGCTATAATATTTGTGAAAGCCAAACTGTAGATGATTTTATAATCTTCAGATGGGAAATCCAATTATTGCCCCCTGTTCTTATCTACAGCACAATTCTTAATGAATATTTCTCTGACTGCTTGAGATCTTGAGACTTTTCTTTTTTCCTTTTATAATTTTTTTATTTTGCTATTATTAATATACAATTCCATGAGCAACATTATGGTTACTAGACTCCCCCTATTATCAAGTCCCAACCACATACCCCATTACAGTCACTGTCCATCTGCATAGAAGGATGCTATAGAATCACTACTTGTCTTCTCTGTGTTATACTTCATTCCCTGTATCCTCCCACTCCCCCCGACCCCTGCTACATTATGTGTGCTAATCGTAATGCCCCTTTTCCCCCTTATCCCTCCCTTCCCACCCCTCTTCCCCAGCCCCTTTCCCTTTGGTAACTGTTAGTCCATTCTTGGCTTCTGTGAGTCTGCTGCTGTTTTGTTCCTTTAGTTTTTTTCTTTGTTCTTATACTCCACATATGAGTGAAATCATTTGGTACTTGTCTTTCTCTGCCTGGCTATTTCACTGAGCATAATACCCTCTAGCTCCATCCATGT